>JBAMHX010000015.1:16406496-16429230 GCA_037177515.1 Pseudomugil tenellus
ATGATAAAATATAAAGAATAAGGTAATAATTATAAAATAAAATGCGATAATTATGACATTCACATAAAAGTAATGATTGAGATTCAAAGTAATTATGAAATAAAAACTCATAAGATTGTTAAAAAAAATCTTAATTAAGAGACAGAAAGCTATTAGATTAAGTTATGAAAATGAGATAACATGTCTTTAGAATATTAAGCTGTGAAGACATATGAGCCCAAAATGTCCCCACTTGGCTGTAACACTAGTTTTCGTTTGGATTATTGCCTTAAAATATAACTAATTTTCTAGTTATTTGATCTAATCTTGAGACTTCAGCTTACGTCTAATAAATATATCTATTTAATCTGAATCATGTATGAACTAATAAAAGCAACACTATTTATAGAAAGTTATCATTCATAAATGCAAATAAAATTTGTGTCTGTATTCAGGTAAAACACAGGTAAAAAAGTTTCTTAAAAGGAGAGCAGTCGTAAAGGATGTGGGTATTAACCAAGTGGTTTTAAATCCTGACGGCAGCCATCTTGTTTTCCTTCTGCCAAGTGAAAGGATTACACTTATACATAGAACAAACGGGCTTTATTCCACAATATAAACCTGTAACATCTTAACCTTTCCCGAGTCTTTTCCTCTGCATTTTATGCTGGTTTCCAGTCTGTGGATCTGCCTGTTAGCAGTGTGTTTTTCCTTCAGCCTGCTCAGATGCATCTCCACAGCTGTAACCCATCCATCTGCATAACTTTCTGTACATCACACCACCATCGCTAAAACACAACTCAGCCGAGATCAAGCCATTTCGGTCAATTCAGACAAAAATTATTGCTCAGATAAATAAAACTATTCTACAAAAAGAGGAATAATTATCTTAAGATGCATGTACTAAACACTGGATTTCAAAGAAAAGAAAAACAACAGAAAAAATAGCAATAGTTACTTCTTGAGTGAATTCAGGGGGTGAAGAGCTCAACTTCTGTCCCTGTAGATCTGGTTTAACATGCAAGGAGGTTCCAAAAAGATCATTTTAACCCTCAACTCTCTTAACGTGGGGTATCATGGTGTAAGACTCCTCTGCGCAGATGAAACAGAATTCCATGCAGCAAATGTCACATCCTGTGTTTTTTTCCCATTTAGACAACCACAAACAACTCATCAGAAGAAATATATATATATATATATATTACCCCCAACACCACCTTTATCCAACAGAAATATTGCAAAGTGTTCTTTCTTCATATCAAGAAACCCACCAATGTCCAACAGCTGAAGCAATTCTATGCAGATAAATAGGCTAAAACTCCTTTGAGCTGATGTGAACTATTACTGGAAACATTTAGTTATAATTTCTGATGCTTAAAACAGTCAGATCAGTGGATAAAGGCAAAGGTATAAATACTTTCATGTATAAAATGCTGGCTTGTTTGCCAAGCAGAATTTGAATCTTTTTTATGCACATGTAAGATTTGTCCTCCCGTAGTCTCACAAGGTAGGGGTCGGGTGCAATGTGAACTGGGCGGTGGCCTGGTTCAGGGACCCTGGTAGTCCAATCCCCGGTTGCAGAAACTGGCTCTAAAGACGTGGAATGTCACCTTTCTGGTGGGGAAGGAGCCTGAGCTTGTACGCGAGGTTGAGCAGTTCCGACCAGATATAGTTGGATTCACCTCAATGCACAGCTTGGGCTCTGAAAGCAGTATCCTTGAGAAGGGTTGGACTTTCTTCCACTCTTAAGTTGCTTCCGGTGAGAGGTGCCAAGCAGGTGTGGGCATACCGATTGCCCCCTGGCTTGGTGCCTGTACATTGGGGACGGTGGACGAGAGGGTAGTCTCCCTCTGCCTTCGGGTGGGGCAATAAAATGAGACTTGGAGGGGTGTGTTCTATACCCTCTTCAGGGTCCTTGAGGGGGCATGAGAGTTCGCCCATCCAATTTGTTGTGTTTTGTGGATTTGGAGAAGGCTTTTGACCGTGTCCCTCAGGAACTCCTGACAAAACGGGTTTGTTCTACAGGGTGGTTGGGCTCTCCCTTAGAAATAGGGTGAGAAGCATGGTTATCCAGGAGGGATTCAGAGTAGAGCCGCTGCTCCTCCACATTGAGAGGAGCCAAATAAGGTGGCTCGGGCATCTGGTTAGGATGCCTCCTGGTGAGTTGTTCCGGGCACGTCCCTGCGGGAAGAAACCCAGGAAAGACCCAGGACACGAAGAGATTATCTCTCCTGGCTAGCCTGGAAACGCCTCGGGATCCCTCCCGATGAGCTAGCAGATGTGACTGGGGAAAGGGAATTCTGGGCTTCCTGCCACGACCCGACCCCGGATAAGCAGAACAGGTGAACGAACTAATGTAGAATTAGTGTAAAAATGTGATCATGTTTATGCTGAAATAGACAGATAAAGCATCCGTTTATCTTACAATAATTATTTAAGATCTTTGTTGTAATTTTCAGACACTTAAAAAAAATGTTGACAGTAAGTTGCATTTGCAACTTGAGAATATTTTTTCTACTACAGTTCCTTTCATCTTTTGATTACAACAGGAATTAAGACACATTTAATGAAATGCCTACAGTCCATAGAGAGTATATATATCAACTATAAATTCATAATCTGTTTCCTGATAATTTGAAACATTCTAGGAAATAATTCCCAAACCTTTTTCTCTAACTGTCACCATTTAGATGAGAAGGATGTGTGATAACCTACTGATGCTTCGCTGAGAGGCTCCTCATGGATTGCAGGCGTAGGAGGAGTTTCCTATGAGAAGGACAAGCAAAAAAAAAGCAAACATTAATATAAAAATACTAAAAATATGTACAAGCATTTCAGAATACAAGTCCACAATGTTACATATTACTAATTTGATGTACAGGATGAGTGTAAGAAAAAAAATTTGCGAAGTTCTTCACTTTCAGATTACCTCCTTCATAATTGATGGAAATCACTTGTATGTTTATTTTTTTTATAAAATAATTCCCTTGTTTGAACATTTCCAGAGACTCTGAAGCTTAAGGCTACAATCAGATGCATGCATATAGGCCATAACTCAGTGGTTAACATCATTAAAAATGACTGCAAGTGTAGTGGTGGTGTCATGCACTGGAAGGTTTGATTTTTCAAAATCCCTTACAGAGGAAAGGTATTCATATAAAGAAATGCCGTGTGTGAATGCCTCAGCTCTGAAGAGGTTTGGCAGTTCTGCAGCTTGTGATTACCTCTAATCGCCTTTTTCATTTTTTGCTACAGCTACAGAGGTGCCAAGGTTAAACATTTGTTTTAAATGCCCTTCACAGCCATTTACAAAAGGGATTTAAATATGTGAAAAAAGAAGTTTCAAAGAATGATGGTAGAAGGTCTTGCATTCCTTGCAACAACGGCCACCTTTACTCTGTGAGGATGTTGGAAGGAGAGACCAAGTGTTTAAGGTGACAAGTTAAGGTGGGATAAAAGAGGACGCCTGAAGCTTAAGCAATGAGAACTTTGCTTAAAGGCCCACAGCGTTCTGAAATGGCCAAGCAGATGTAGAGCTTTGCAGAGGAAACAAAGGAAAGCAAAACAGTCCTGGGGCCATGGACGTGAATTGAGTCGATCAATGGTGTGAAGCACAGGAACGTGAACTTTTGCTTTCTCATAAACAGCCTCAAGGGATTTAAAGTATATGTGTGCTAAATGTTTTGTTTGATTGTTTTTGCATGGTTAAAAAAAAAAAAAAGATCTGCATGACATCGTCTGAAGCTCATGCAATGTTTTACTTTCCGATGATGGACAAACAGGTTAGGGGGCAGGTGGTTTACCGCTTGCTTCCTCTTGGCTGCTTCTTGGGTCCTGAAGTGGATGTGGCTGCTGTCCATGTTGCACGGCCTTTCTCGGGACCACTGAGTTTTCAGAGGGAGAGTTCGAGGCGGAGCAGTTGGAAACTTTGAGGCTAAATCTGAGACGTTCTGAACATGATCTTCACGAAGAATGCCTCCTCTCATTGGGTCCCTGCAGTCTCTGAGCTCCTGCTGTGCAAACACCTCAGTCTTACTCTGTTGGTGAAGTGGTATTTGCACCTGATATAACCCTGCACATTGCGGTGTAGTATAAACATCCAGTTTTCTTCTCGACTCGCAGCATGATTTTGTCATTTGTGCATCTCCAACTACACCAAAGGTATTTCTGTCAGACTGGCACTGAGTTTGAGGATTGATAGCATCGTTTTTCTCCTTATTTAAAGACTTCTTTGACCTCTGTGGTTTTAGAGGGACTATTTTGGTGATTTCTGAATGTGTGCTTCCAGTTTCCTTGCATTCTTTGTCTCCGATCGAGTTTAGATCTTTAAATTTACAAACTTCAAAATGACTTGTGCCACTGTCATTTTTTGTCCAATTGCCCTTAGGTAAAGAATTCACAGGCAGCAGTGTTTCAAAGTTCTTGGCTCTCTCAAGATGCTCATATTGACAAAACTTTGCATCTTTGCTCGTTTCACATGTCACTTTGTCAGGTGGAGAGCCAAATCCATTTTCATGATATGCATTCCTTGCTAGCACAGTATCATGATGTCCATTAGCTGCTACAGTAACATCCATCTTGTTTACATCCCTCACTCCAGCGCTGGTAATAATAGCTGTTCCGTGTCTAGTTCTTGAAGATTCCCAAGATGTTTGGCAGCTGTTCATAACTGCCTCGGTTCCAGATGTGACTGCAAGCATGTCCGTATCAACTGAGGAGGTCTCACTCTTTTCTGCTTTAGAGTAAGAATCCAGTGTTCCTTCATGAGCATCCTGCTTGTCAATCAATTTGGCATCACTGGTTGCCTATGTTGACATAGAGTAGACAGTTGTATTAGCCTAAGTAGATTAACTAATTCATTGGTCTGTGATATTATTTTAATCCCATATTATTACTGCATAAATTGTAAAGAAAATTATTTATTTGGGGACATTTTCCTCTGTAAATGTTCAAGCAGTTTGTCACATTGCCTTTGTTTTGTGAAATTGTAATTTTGCAAAGGAATGTGAAGAAAATGCAAGTACGTTTAGAAAATAGGTCAAACCGTTCCAACTCACTGAACCATCACAGTTCAAATCAAAACCTTCAATAAGTTCAAGGCAGCTTGAGCTTAAAGACATTAAGTTTTCATATACTGTACTAGTCAAACATGTTTTGACAGACTTTGCCATTAATTCCAATGGGTAAATGCATCCAAACATTTAACTGATTGTATATATTCAGGTGGGTTTCAAGTATGTGAATTTAGCTCTGAGGTAAATGTAATATTAATATTATATACTTATGAGTATTATTATTATTACCTCTTTCTTTCTGATCCTTATTATTTCCTTATATTTTACTGGAATTAGGTAATATTTGCAGCAAACATCCCTGATTTGCACCTTACACATATTCTTGAATGTTTAAGAGTAAAGAAGCGGTTACTCAGAACAACAACAAAAGAAAATAATAATTTCAAAAGAATGTAGGTATAACTACAGTTTTGGTAACTTAACCAATTTTTTTGTCTTTAGCAATAATGCTATTATAACATGAGATTATTTAATAATGCAGGGTAAAAATGGCTGCTGAACATTTTGCTAAATAAAGGAATTTTATTTGTTTTGTTTTATTTGCTGATTATTTTTGCATAATAACATATAAAGCAATTTTCTTGCAATAAGACATAAAGTATAATGTTATTGACATATGTTATCATTCCATCCAAGTGCAAAATAAATACATTGCATCTTTTAATGCCTGTTATATTAATTTAGACTAGAGGCTTTAATAACTTATAATTATAAAATCAACTTTTTCAGTTTGTCAACATAGGACACTTCCTTTCAGTGCACTTAAATGATATTATAATAATTTAACAACACAATGACCATACATAGATTGTGTGATAACTGTAAACAATAATCAACAACTTCAATATACATATTGGGTAAATCTAATGGATGTTAAATAAAAACCTGAAAAAGGCCAAAAATTAGCATTTGGTGAGGCTTTAACAAATGACAAAATATTAATAAATGAAGCTTGGTAGGCCAAACTTAATTAAATAAAGTAATAGATAAAAGAAAAAACAATGAATGAATTTTAAAAAATTCTTAAGATATGAGAGGAAATTTGGGATTTCCCGGGGTCATGAGACTTCATAGAAGTTTAATATGTACTTCGACAAGGCAAAATGGTTTTATTGGAAATGACCCATGTCTACTGTAAACTAAACTATTGTGAAAAGGATTAAACTCTTACTGTTTTCCTCTCAGGGGTTCCTTCAGGAGGAGTAGCTGAGGAAAGGTGCTTCTCCCTCTGGGCCATCCTGCTGTTGGGTTGCTTCAAAGCCCTCTTCAGCTCATTGATGCTGGCCTGGTGCTTCTGTAAAACATCCTCTGGCTTATCCAGGAACTGCTTCTTGCACAGTAAAAAAAAAAACCCACAGGGATAGAGATTAACATGAGTTTAAAACCAGCTTCTAAGCCTGTTCCATAACAAGGTTATTTATGAATAAATGTGGCTTTTATTTGAAAATAAGCTTACATGTTTTTTTTCTTCTTCTGTTTGGTTTACCTTATACATAAAATACTGTGTACAGAAATTAATAATACAGTTCTTTAAGATGGATATTGACAATTTCCTACTATAATTACTTGAATCAAAATCTAGGATCTAGGATTTGTTTGTTACCTTCCTGTATTCCTGCACACAACCGGTCAAATATTTAGATGCCTTTACCCATTAGATTAATGAGAAAGTGCATCCAAACTTTTGACTTAGTTAACATCCTGTTTTATTGAGAACCAAAATGTACCTAGTAGATAAAGCATAAAACCAAAATAGGTTCTTGCAAAGGTCTTAAAACTGACATTAAGACACTGATAATAAGCACAATAAGAAAATAAAAACATGATCTTCTTTCAGTAAGCGACAGATACAGATATGAACAAGCCAACAGCTATAATGAGGTTTATACACAGCACATGCCAAAAGAGGACAAGCAGTACCTCCTGTTTGGTTCGAAGGGAGACCAGATCCTTGTCCAACTGATGAAGTGGGGCAAGTGAGATGAATTGAACGGTTTTGAGCAAAGCAGGAGATTGAGAATTTAAGGATGGGAAGAACAGATGCGTGCAGAGACAGAGAGGTAAAATGCTGCAGGTGAGTCAAAAGGCAAGCGGCCAGACTGACAAACATAAACAGTTGACACCATTGGGGGTCAGGGACCTTTGGAAGCCAAATAATGTTCTGCCAAGTAAACAGAGACAATCCATTTCTGTGTCAGCTAAACGATTATCAATATAGTTAAGTATTGATTTAATCTAAATGCATGGAAGAGGATTGGCCCACGCTTCTTAATCCAAAGATTTGACGAGAAGATGTTTAGAAAATCCCAAATGCAATGTCAATATTTCCCAAAGCACCCAAAACACTGACACATATCTGTGTTTAAGATGTAGAAAACAAGTGACAGCTATTTTCCCAGAATCCAGTCTCACAGGAAAAAGTTATTCTGATCTAATTCATAGTTAAAGGCATTGATTTATAAAACAGGGGACCACTAATTTAAAAGATTATCATCAGTGCTTAAGATCCATCTCTTTGTATCTTTCTTGTCACACAAAGGAACTATTAATGTTCAGTGTGAGTCAGAAAGACATAGTTTTAATGTTTAAGTAACTTTAAATAAGCATAGATTTCCACAGAAGCCCAGTGGGCCAAAGGTAAAAAGAAAGAAAAAACACATAATCAAACATTTATCAAGCATTTATCGTCTATCTTTCTGAAGATTGGTTCATGCAGTTTCCATGGATTTTACTTAGTAGAATCCTGGAAACCGTAATTTTACAACAACATCTCCTTGGACAAACAATAAAGAAAGTTCGTGCTCAAACACACAGTTCTGGTGCATGACCTTATACCACCAAACAGACAGACACAATAAACCACAGCCAAAATACCTCTGGCTTTGAGTCTGTAGGCGAGCTTGCCTCCTCACTCTGCATGAGAGAACAAGGTAGGGGACAAATATGTAAGAGAAAGCAAGCTGAGGTTAGCAAAGTGTGGTAACATTGCAGCAGCAAGAAAAGACAAGATCTGTTAGAGGGCAGGGTGTGCGGTTAGAAAAAATAATCTCCAACAAAGAATTTGGATAAGATTTAAAGGGATTTTAAGAAATAGTGAATAAAAAGGAGTCATACTGAAGGAATATGCAATGTCAGACCAAGACGAGAAAAATAGGTATGGTGATTAAAGTCTTTAGAGAAAAGAAATGGGATAAAGATGAATAGTTGAAGTTCTTGCAGGATTTTATGACGCTGGTGCAAAATAGGCAGTAGGTTTTCTCAAATAAGCTCATTTCTTTTCTTTCTCTGCACTCTTTCATTTTGTTATGAAGTTCTCAAACTCATACTGTTTAGTTTAAAAGAATAAAACTTAGCAGGTTTATTTAATTTACATTGTTGACTAACTGAAGAAAATGTTTTGTCATCCCAACCAGGTCTCCATACATTTGCTATACAAGATATACCTTGAGTTCCAAAGTCTTGGTGGGTGTGCAAATGTGAAGACCAAACATTTGCTTCTGTTCTTTCCCTTCAAGATGCTCCACCTCCTGGTCCATTTGTTGGTCCTGGTCTTGGTACTGGTAGTGATACTGATCATGATCCAAGTCTAGGCTACCTTCTTGGTCCAGGTCTTCTCTGGACATGAACTGGGTGCGCTCACTGGAGCTTCTTTGAGACAGCTGGTCCATACTATCACCTAGAGCTGAGGCTGAAAAAGAATGATGAGAGAAACAATTAAATATGTGGAGGCCAGTGTTGATGGTTTTTAATGACATATCACCTTAGAAACCAAAAGTGTCTGGATTTGTACCTCCATCTATGCTTCGAGGAAGCAAGTATCGCTTGCTAACAGACCTATCAAACTGTGGGGCAGGCCTGTCAATCAGAGCACTGGCCTGTCTTGTCTGGGCTTGGGTCCGTCCACTGTAACGGAACTTGGAGCCAATCACCAGAAAGCCCTTGGGAGGTGGCTCTGGGGAAACTAACCTGTAAAAAAGTTAAACTTATGAAAATGTACCACAGATGGCTTCAGTCCTAATAGTCTGATAGAAGGTTTTACTGGTAACGACATCAGTACAGAATGAGTTTTGGTTATTGGGACAATAAATACAATTTTCTGTATTTTGTGCAACATCAGTAAAGGTTTGGACACACTTTAAATGTAACACACAGTAAATGTGTCTTTTAACAGCTAATATGTTTGAATTTCCAGACAGATTTACTATTACATATTTCAAATCCATAGGCTGCAAGGAATGTCCTCGTCTTATGTACTGTAAGAAAATATTGCACACAGCCATTTAGCTCAACATATGACAAAGACTGGAAGTTCCTAGCCTGCTTCCATCCAAAAGCAATACAATCACCCCAATAGATGCCTCTAAAAATCCCTTGAATTAATAAACCCAAGCAGCCTCCAGATATTCACAAAAAGCACTAGTTTTAACCAGGAAGGACTCTTTTCCTGTATCCCATCTCTACACCTTGCACCATTTGACAGCTAACCAAACCAGTGGAAATGAACACATCTGTGCCACCAACATCATTTGAAGGATATTTTTGCTCTAATGTGCCATGTATGAACAGTTCATGCAATGTGCAGCAAATTCAGTTCAGAGAAAGTGCACCTGCCTATATTCCTACATGCATAAAGTCCTACCTGAAGAAGGTGTGGTGTTCAATGCAGACCTTCCACAATCGCTTTGAGGCCCGATGGTTGGGCAGCTTGAAACCTATGGTGCTCTCAAACTGCTCATACTGTGGTTTGATGGAAAGGAGTGGTGGAAGTATTGGGGGGTGGGGGTGAAGAAGAAAAAGCAGAGTGAAGGAACAAGGTGCACGGAAGGATGGATGAACGGCAGCAGGGTGAATTGTGTTTACTCCACAGCAATAGCAAAATCAATGTTTTTCTGTTTACTCGTGGAAGTATATTCTCTTTTCTCCTGTGGTCATGTCAGGTAAATTTTCCATCTATGGTCAACCTGCAAATAAGTCACCCATGCACTTGCTCCATCCAATATTCAGTGGCGTGAACAGAAGAAAATACCTTCAAATCAATATGTCGTTAGCAATAACAGGCTTTTAAACACTAGGAGAAGTCCATCAACAGACAAAGCAAACTATTCTTCCACACAAAAATTCTTTACATCTGAAGTGACAACAGATGCGGAGAATGTGTATGTACTGGGAATAACTGTAAAAGAGTTTTACAGTAAACATAAAGCACATCTCAGACATCCTGAGGCCAAAGCGAGAAATATATTCATGAAAGATTAAAACCAAAATGGTTTTAACTTGGCTTGAACAGTGGTAAGTAAAATTGTTGCAGAAAATTTAAGTACTTGGTATAAAAGAAGAGAAAAAAAGAACAAGGATAAGAATATAACTTCTCAACCTTCCCTTTAGACTCCCACAGGACTATAAATAATATCTGAAAAAAATCTTGGTATTTGTCACATGGTTTGCAGCAGATAAATGATAGCCACAACATGTTTATCAAACCCTGAAATGACTATTTATGCTACTGGAATAAGTCAAGAAAGGCAGTGGTGTAATTTTAATAACTGTGAAACCATGAAATAGAAATGTGGAGTTGTCTGACATTCCTTTATTCCACTCGCTTCGCTACAGTGACCATGAGCTACTCTCGTGAGGTTATGCATGCAATAATCGCAGTGAACTGTCACCAAGCAAATAAAAAAGACAAGATAATGATTGTTTTTATTTACCTCTCCGGGGCGGATTTTGATGTAGAAGTTGCTTCTCTTATAGGAGATCTTGAGAATTTTAGGCCAGGCGAATCGATTGATCCTGAGGCGGTCGCGGTAGATGAGCAAGCCATTGGCGCTCACACCAAGCATTATGTCAATTCCTTCTGAATCCTGATGCAGAATGCGGACAAAATGTGTCAAAGCTCATCCAAAAGTGTGAGAAGTATTAGGAGAAATACAGAATGTCTTCTCCTCACCTTGGCGTGATGCAAATCAACCCCATACATTGAGAGCTTCTTCGCATTTTCAAGAAAGTTGATCTCAGCTTCTGCTGGAGTCATTCCTCTACACAAAAAGTCCCGCATCATTAGTATTTTAGATTTTTTGTATGATCCTCATTGAAAAATATTCAAGACAAATAAAAGCTTGTAGGAGCCTTAATTTTTGCTCTGACTTGTAATTACGATGCAGCTCCATCACCCGTTCCTCCAACTCGCGCGTCTGGTTAGGGGCAAAATGAAAGTCACTGACATAATCTGGACCATGTTCCTCAGGCTCATAGTCTCCCAGTTCAGCCTGGACAGTGTAGGAACCCAGGAGGGCATGAGTGACAAAAGAGCAGGGGAGACGACCGGACAGGATGTCATCCCTCAACTGCAGGCACAGATAGTACCTGAAGAAACACAAGTTGAAAGAGACAGAGATATAGCCAACACTTACTGCAACTCAACTCAATAGTAGATTCAATAGAAGCAACTTTTGGATTTGGTCTCACTCCTTTGATGGCTGAGTTAGAATTTTGATCAATGATGGTCAAACAAAACTAAAATGGTAAACATGTAAAACATTGTACCTAAGCATGAGCATATGACTGCTGTAAGCGTGATCATATGTAATTTGGTGAAAATATTTAGCCTTCAGGACCCTTTACGAATATAATTTCACAACATCTGTGACCTGTTGCAAAACATTTAAATATTTTATTTCTTTTATATTATGAAAAGGCAGCGTAAAGAGTTCATTATTACTTAAATGATCTATCTCCTTGCCTTTATCTTGCTACTGTGGAGGTTTTAGAAAATCCCGTTGCTGGTTCAATGAGGCTGTGATGGAATTTTGTTTGCATATTGACATTTGATATTTCACAAACCTCATCATCAAATCTTCCACATTTTTCTTGCATTTGGATAGCACACAACTGGGTACAGGTCACAGAAACAGTCCCACTGTCAATTACATAACATGAAATGACTGGATATGAAACCATTTATACTGGACACTTTTTCACTGATGGAACGCGACTGATACATGATGCCATTACAGTGTTGTGATGCTGATAATTTTGAGGTCAGCAAATATGGTGAAACCAAAAAAGCTGAAATGCTTATCGGAGTAATGTCAGGCCATCTTTCCAAGGTGCTTAAAGAGTTGTAGGTACTTTGAGGAATTACAAAATCTACAGAAGCATCCTTGAAATTTGACTGATGGGCCAAGTCCTTTAAAGAATCTTTGAAATCGGAGCAGTCATTTGGAAAGATTTATTCATTTATTGATTATTCATTGTATCCTAACACACAGGTTAAGAATCCTTTCTTGGTTTTAAAAAGCAAAAATAAGATTGACATTACATCACATATCCTAATGTCTTTGAGCTCTTGCAAATAGCAGAATCGCTTTTATAGTTAAGTTACTTTGAGACATTTTAATAAACTGAAGTGTGCCACCCATTCTCTGGCCTGTCCATTCAGTAAGACAACAGCAAATTCACAACCAGACAGCCACTTTCATACTAATTTATCACCTTCAGTAATTTACCTAATGCTTTTATACAAAGCAACTCCAAGTGAAAAAATAATATCCAAACACAAGTGCTATACAAATCTCAGTCACCAAAAAGATGGTGTATCTACAGAGTACTAGTGGGATTATTCGATGTAAGCTGATGATTTCGTAACAAATGCAGAGAATGTTTTATGGATCAGAGATATCATTTGTGATATACTGTCTGTGGCTTTCCACATTTTCTGGCATCTCTGCAAAAAAACTCTGGGTTGGATTGACTTTGAGTTTGTTGTTTTTCTGTTTCAGTCCAGATTATTCAGCTCGGCAGATCTCTGTCTTGACACATTCCTCTCTTGCAGGTCTGTGGACAATGATTTTTTTCAGACCTGACACTTTCACAACAGAAACAACAACTGTGAGGCTTTAGTTAGACAGCTGTGCTTCTGCTTAATTATGCCCAACAGATTTTCTTGGGCACAAATGGACTCCAGTGAAGTAAAGACAGAAAAAGCATCTTAAGGATTTTTTAACAAGCATGTGATGTATCAGAGTAAAGAGCTAGGGTATTTAAAAATTTCATCTTGTTAAAAAGACCATAGTAAAATAAGAAAAAAGTGTTGTTGTTTTATTGTATGTAAATTAATGCCATAAAGGAGGTTGAATCCACTTTAAGATGTGAAAACCTCATACTGCCATAGTGTATTCCTGCATTCGCATGGTTGCCATTTAGTTTGGAAACATCTAAATGCAAAGTAGCTGGTAGGAGGTGAAAACTTTCATAAGATCTCTGATCTTTAAAATATAAGCATACTTTAGGATTAAAGTCAATTTAATAACTGCTGAACAGAATAGCAGGTCAACCATGTATATATCAGAATTTTTTTTCCAAATTTATTTCATTTTATGTTTTACAAGAATTTCCAACATGGTCTAAATGTTGATCAGAAAAAAAAATAAACAAAGGTTTACAGATAAATAGTTTTAAGTCGGATCACTCAATGACAGATCAAAAATTTGCTGATTCAAAAAAATATATTAAAGCAAACTCATATTTCTCATAATAGGCCTACCTTGTGATGTCTTCAATAAGTACTGATGGGTCTGGAGGGTAGAATTTGACAGAAAACCCCAAAATCCAGGAACCAACTGTGGACAAACCATGGTATGGCACTTTGTAAAAATACTATGTGTGTATTTCTAAGTGACTGTGTGAGTACACATGTAAGCAGCAGGAGGACATCTACAGCACTTACCTCGAATTTGCTTCTTAATCTCTTTGGAGGGATCCAACCAATTCTGATAAAGAGAGAGA
Organism: Pseudomugil tenellus; assembly: GCA_037177515.1. Classification (NCBI taxonomy): domain Eukaryota; kingdom Metazoa; phylum Chordata; class Actinopteri; order Atheriniformes; family Pseudomugilidae; genus Pseudomugil; species Pseudomugil tenellus. The sequence continues at coordinate 16,420,335 of JBAMHX010000015.1, forward strand.
CAATCCCCTTTAAGAAAACCTATTGATGAAAATCATCTATACTGCCATTTTTAGAACCCTTAGAAGTCCCATACCTCTTTGAAGGCTCTTCTCTTTTAAATCTACTTTCCTCGTTTAAAGTCTAATATATTCATGCTACAAAAAGCTTGATGAAGGCTACTCTAAGCACTAAAAGCACCAATACTGGAACTATAAATGTAAGCTGATTCTAATTCTGTCATTTTAATGTCACTAGAGCATTCATGCTGAACTTTAGACACTATCACCATCTTTCAAATGCCATGCAGCCTAATCACATTTTAAAATGTTAAAGGCCATGTATGTCACTGTTTAGCTGTTAGAGGTTAATCACTGTTAAAAGGCCAACCAGGGTCTTACTGCTTCATTACTGGAGAAACAGGTCAGTTAAATGGCCTGGTCAGCAGAAAGTATGGTTGACTTATGCTTTGACATCAGATGAGAAAATTCAACTGAATAAATAATCTCCAAACACAAATACCCCAAATATCACTACATTTATTAAAAAAACAATAATTTCTTTAAACCTGTAAAATAAAAAACAACATAAATTATATAAATAATCCCTAATTATTTTCCTAGTCGCTGTGTACCAAAGGGAAATATGCTAATATTGTTTAGCATACTTGGTTTATAATGATTTAGCAAGAGAGTAAAATCTTTTTAAAAAGAAAAGTCAGTTCACACATGCTAAATTTAAAATCACTAATGACTCGTTACAATGTTGTTCTTATGAGTTGTCTTTTTTTCAGATGCACAATAATATTCTGTAACTGTGTAATTTCCTTTTTTCATTTATAATCTTTGTAGTTCAATTCAAACTTCATCACATTGTCAGCAGATTGACAGAACGATTGATAAAAGCATGGGGAGTGAATTCAAATAGCCCAAAAGTTTCCAAAAAACCTTTGCTGCACATTGAAAACAACACTGTATTTCTCAGCTTTTTAAAATATAGAAATAAGAGGTAAGATTAATGGTATATTGATCCCTTAGCTTTAATTGTAAATCATTTATTTTACCCTTATCCTCTAGGTAAAAAAGGTCATTGTTTTGTGTGTGTGGAGCATTATGTCTCTAAAAGTGAAAGTGCACACATACTGTCTACTCTGCATTTGTAGTTGTCCTCGGCTTGAGATTCTAACTGTAGGCCAAAATGGTATCTTGCAGCTTCAGTTAACAACAGCTACAGATTCAGTTACAGTTTCTAAAAGTGCATTTATTTCTTGAAATAAGTTGTCATTTGTGTGTACATTTGTGCTTTTGAATGTCTGACCTTGGTATTATCTGTGTCCAAGAAAGTCAGGCCAAAGTAGTCTCTCTCCAGCAGGTTCAGATGGCCACACACCATGTCCAGCAGGGTCTGGCCCTTAGTAAATTTCTGTGGGACATAAACACACACACACATGCAGACACACATTAAATATAAGCAGTAAATGGTAAATGGAATGCAGTGAATGGAAAGGCAAAAAGGTCCAGATTCAGGTTTTGAAAAAAGTAACATGCTATTACACAAAAGAAAGGACAGAGCAGTTTGATAAAGATGTTGAGGAGTTTAATGGAAGATGGAACCAAAGTTCCTGATTATATAACTGATTTTTACTGGATTCTAAAAAGCCACTTTTGTTGCATGGATGACCTTTCTTTCTCTGCTTTATATTTCTTTGTCAACATCACTGTCATGGACTAACACAAATACATAGCTTATCATTTCCAATTATACCTAATAGTTTATCTTTTAATTACACAAGAGCATATCCAGTAACAAAGGGCCAGATATTGTCTTTTCTTTTATGCTTGTTTAAGAAGAACAAAAATACTGAAATGGCATTAAAAAAAATCCACCATATCTTTGGTCTTAGAGATGCTTCCAGTTTGTCATCCTCCGTGCTGAGTAGGGGGAGCTACTGAACTCTCTTTATGCCTATATAAAAGGATGAATAGTCTTTTGCATCTGTAATGTTTAAACAGACCACACCTATTTTTTTCTCAGCCCTTAAGAACGGAAATCAAGGCCTGCAAGAAGCTCTGTCCACACAAACATGCATACACACCCACACAAACCAGATTCATCTCCTAGGGAGACCTGGCTCTTATAGCGACAAAGCAACTAAGCGGCTGTTCCCATGGAAACAGAAGTAATAGGCCCCTTCTGTGTGTGTGTGTGTGTGTGTGTGTAAGCCCTCTCACTTTCTCTATCTCTGGTTACCACAAGGCCATCATAAACCTTTGTTCAACTCTTGTGAGAAGAGGATGCCAGAAAGTCAGCATAACTTTTATGAATTTAAGAAGGGTAATTAATGAACCATAGCAAAGAAATGTATTTCTGTGTCATGCAAATAAATAATTATTTAGATCCTGCTGTAAAGATGCAGTCATGTGTAAAAAAAGGAGTTAATTGTGCTGATTAACAGACAGGGAATGCAGAGATCTTTTGCATAGTGCTGCATATTTTTCTTCAAAATGAAACACATATCTCAGGAGGTCCCTGCAGCATGGCAACCGATTCAGATGCTGTTGATGAGATTTTGTTGTCATCTCATTTAGATCAAATCAGATTTCTGTCACTAGTTATTTGGCCTGGTTGGATTAGCAGCGATTTCGTGTAATCCTCAAAACCAATTCTGCTGATTACCTCACCCATGTGAACAAAATGATGAGTGAATAAGTTAAAGGCTGGTTGAGTAAGAAAATATACTGAACTAGGTTATTAAGTAATGCAGGACAGACGATGGTTCTGGAATCAGGTATTGTGAAGCCAAATGTAGAAAATCCAACATTAAAGTTTAACGTCTTCTATTTAATTTTGTTTTTGGAATGACTAAATCAGAGACAACAATCCAAAAATAACACTCTTAAGAAGTCAGCCATGATGCAACCAGCAAAGCCAAAGAAAAAAATATTGGCAACTAGTGGTAATTTGGAGACATGGCACCACTGCTGCACCCATGATAAGATGGAGGTAACTGACCATAATGTACCAAAAATTAGGCTATTGGTCCGGCTAAAGCATAAGACCATCAATTTATTTCTGCTTCAGTGTGAAGGTTACCCATTCTGTCTGTAAAATACCTGTCGTATTAGTGAAACACAAAAACATTCTTAATGCTTAGATGATGCAAATGTGTTGCAGGTGTAGCAGTTGGTTATCTGGTTCTCCCTGTTTAGATTGAACATCTTTCTGGTGATTTCTGTCCGTCAATCATGTATTCTTGTCCATTCTCTCTCTCTCTCCTTTTTCCTCTCTCCAATTTAAATTCTACTATTTTTATGTAAATTCAGCAATTTTCAAATCTAAAAATAAAAACAATATTTAAATTATCAAGAGGCATTTTATCCATTAAACTCCTGTTGGCACAGCAGGCCTGCTCAGCACAACACAGCAGCAAAGCCAGCATGATGTTTGCTATGAAGCTGGACACGACAAGTTTGAAAAAACATAATGCAAATGTAAGTTGATCAATTAATTTAAAAGGCAATGCAGCCTTACAGTTATTAACATTTACTGGTACTATCGGGACTTTGTGCAATTCAGCTCACAAGTATATCTGTACCACTTTTCAATTAAAACTGACCAATCCAGCGTGATCTCACAAACATCTTTTGATGAAAATAGTGTTTACTGAGATTTTGACTTGCAAAATAAGTGAAGCTCCAAGAGTCCCTCCAGTTTCTTGTTACTGTCTTGTTTCAGAGTCTTGTGGTGTTTTGTTTGTAGCTTTCATGCTAGGTTAGCCAGTGAGTACATATGTTTTCAGATGTAGACATTTCTTAGTTGTTTATTCTTATGGTTGGTTGCCAGACTGTGTGTTAAGTTTTTTTCTTGATTTTTGTTTTGAGAGTGAGAGAGAAATTACTGGGAAACTACTGGGTCATGATATAGATTAAAAAATATTTCTACACAGCAAGACCTTGAAATGTAAGACAGACTTTTGTCTTACATTGTCTGCTGTGAGGTGATTCAGACTTATGGAGGCAAACTCTTTGCACATTCACAGAACTTAGTCTTGATAAGACATCTTTGTCTCACATTTGGGAAGACGTTTATTATGTTTCTAAACAAGTAAGTAATAATTTGAATTCATCAAATTATTTGGTGAAAATAAAGAGTTCAGTTTCCATTTTCAGATTGCCCAACTTCTTTGACTTTGACTGTAATTGTGAATTTTAAGAAGTTAATACAGTTTTTGTATAATAAATTACACAAGATTATTTCAGAATTGTTGACCTACTGAATACATAGCCCTCTACCAGACATAGTCACGATTTGGTAATTACACATCTTTAAATTGCCTCGAGCAAAATACTGAACTTATTGGAAAATTCAAAGTCAGTGAACTTTTAAGGAGAGGTTGCATATTAAATGAGTGCTGTTAGAAGCAATGATGCAGAATATATCCTAGATTGCCTGAAATTATCATAATTTTTACAAGGAGGCAGATATTTTCCCCCCAATGTTATACTTGTTTTTAAATTACTAAACCACATTTTAAAGTAATGGAGCTTGTGGCTTCTCTATGTAGAAAGTATAATGGGCACTATCTGAAATACAGCTTTAATACTGCAAAAAAAAAAATATTTTGGGTGCCTTCACTGGAGAGAAAGCAGATTGAAAAGCCAGTTTACATAACATGCATATCTTTAAAATGAGGAAGCAGAGTACCTGCAGAACGTTATAAAATATCCTCACTTCCGACCAGTATGAGGAAACCCAGAAACTTGTTGGTGTGGGGCCCCCACCTGTAACAACTTTACAGCACCACTGTGCTGCATAGAATGCATGTTAACATTTTTAATTGTTGCCATTACCAACTTAGGCATCATTTAAATACCATTTTTGTACAATATCATCAGCTAAACTCTGAAAATGTCAGTAGTGAAGGATACACTGCCTGACAGCTAGTTCTCTAAAAAACCTCAAACCATCCATACATTTTGTATCTAGTACATCCAATTTAAGGTCTTGATGGGTGTTGGAGTGTCTCCCAGTTGTTCTCAGGCAGGGTAAACCCAATCAGTTTATGTAGGGCCAACACAGAAGCAAATGAAGTGGAACTTGAAAAGCTTATTAAAAGCATTACAAAGCATTTGGTTAAACTAAAATTATTGTTGCAGAAATACAGGAATACAGATCCTATGATATCTAAACTATTTTACCTGAAAAATTAGATGTTTCCCAAAAGATGATATTAGTTTACACGTGAGTTTGAAGCAGATAAGCACTGTGTTAATAGAATTCCTTGCTATACCAGTAAGGCTTTGGGTTATGGACTGACCACTGTAAATGCACTGGCCGCGGTCAATATCTCTAATGCTGTGAGCTAAACATCTATAGGCTGCTTCTCTGGCTGCTTTTTATCATTGCTGCCAATTTCGTCCGTGGACATTATGAGTCTAATTAAAATAATGATTTTACTGCATTTATCATTCCTTCCATGCTTGCATTTCCCCCCACTCCAAACAAACTGATGAATGCATTCATACTATACAGTTCAAACAAGTATTCCCTCTTTCTTCCACCTCTCCATCTTCCCCTGTATCTCTTACCTCACTCTTTATCTTTCCTTCTTAGTTTTTCAAACCCCTGCCCCACCCCCCCACTCTATTTTCTCCCCAGTCAAACATAAGAGCAGTGATCGGTCAACTATATGGATTTCCTGTCAAAATCCACTGCCTCAGGTGTCACTTCCCAGATGACCTGAAGAAATGTGTGTGTATGCATGCATGTAACTAAGACAGCAGAAAAGATGAGGGGGTTTGATGGAAAATGTACGTATGTGTGAGGTCAGTTGGGCGGCAGCAAGCCATAAAAGAAAGATGGTTGACACTAGAAAGGCCAACAAGCTCATTCTCAGCCAAATCACACTCCATCATCAGCTGCGGCTTATAGGATGTCAATGTTGCTTTATATGTGGATAAAGGCCTTCCCAGGATGTCCCACTAGTGTGGGACACCTCCTCTGATATTATCTCAGAGTTAATTTCAGAAGAGTAGATTCATTTTCTACAGTATTTTATCACAACAAATTTGTTACATCAATAAAATTCAAATAAACCAAATGCAATGAGAATTCAACCGTTTGTTTACAAAAGGGTACAGAGTCACGATTTATGGAAGCTGGGGATTGCACATTTGAGCTTCCCCATCATCCAAATTGCAGAGAGCATCTCACCTAAATGCATCCATCACTTCCTCCTCCCACTGAGAACAGTGACAGAACTGCCTCTCCTTACCAGCATACTCCAAAAACAGACGAAATCCCTCTGCGCTCTACAGTTGTATCATGCTGAGTCAACAGCTCTGTTCACATACAGAAGATGTATGCTGATGTATTAAATGCTTATTGGTGGAACTAAAAAAACTAATTAATTAGAGGTTTGTAATTAATTTATTTTGATTAATCACATTTTAATCACATTTTAATCGCAAAGCAATAGCTGCACCAAAAAGCCTTTTTTTCAATTAAATTGGTTTTAGTGGAAGACTGAATCAAATAAAGGACAGAAATGTCTGGTACAATGTATTTAACTGCATTTCAATTCAAAACAGTAGAAAAATAAATTACCCCTGGCAATTGAACAAAGTTAAAGTGTCATTTTAGGTACTTTAACAGCATTGGGTGTTTTCTAAATCAGTCTACAAAACCATCTGTGTTGATGGTGTTCTCACTGTGCTTTCTGATTTCTATTCAGATTTCCTTCTTTAATAATCTTGTGTGTATGTCTGCATCTTCTCCAATGACTTTAGTATTAAGCTGATTTACATAGCCTGGCAGGTCTGCAATGAAAAACATCTGATCAACGACACGTGACAGTGGTCAGATAACACTTATGGGGAACAGTGTAGACAAGAGTCCAAGTAATCTATAATGCATTTGCCTATTATGATGTACACCCATTTTTGATGCAATTAACATCTTAATTTGTCGTATTAAATAGTACCCTATTCAAACAGTTACCCAATTCAGTCATGAAAATAAATAGAAATTGGAAATTGGAATGTTTTTAATACATCATCAATAAATCAAATAAACTGAAATGATCTACACTCAAATAGACACATCAATAAAGCAGCAATATGTTTGGTACAGTTCCCGATTACAGCAAACCTTTCGGTCTGTACTTATAATTAATCCATTAAAACACTACAGCCCACTTTTTCTGTTAACATGGACAGAATATCAGGTACATATTATGCTGACTTGATGCTGAGAGGGAGAGATGCAGACCAGAAAAATTTAAAGAAGATGAGCAAAATGGCTTAATGGACTGTGTACACTCTGCTAGACATGTAATCAGTGTTTGTCAGACTATCCCCTATTGCAAGAATGCTAAACCTATTGCATGGTAACACAAAAAGTATTGCAAGAGAATGCAAAAAAGAAAAAAAAAATCCCCCATGTCTCCTGGGGGTCTTAGTATTCATATACAGCACTGCAAAAGAAAACTTTTCAACTCAACCCTTCTAATTATGTTTCAGCTTGTGTGCAGAATTTCTAAAAACAAAGCTACTCAAATCAAGCTTTTAAAACAGAATGCTGCAAATCAGAGAGCAGCTTGACTTTTGACATTTTGGCCTCTATAAACCAGTAAAATATTGTTTGTGAGAACAGCAATATCTCGGCAGTAAAGACTAATGGAGCACAAAAAGGAAGTCAAATTATCAGATTGCAGGCAAGTCCTGATCCAAGAAAATACAAAATCATGGCGCACAGGGGACCTAGACTAGCAGAAGTGAGGCTAAGCATGGAAAAAATAATGCCAGGTATCTGTAATGTTACAAAATATTGCAAACTCCACTAGAGCACAGTCACCACTCTGCTGATGGAAACAAAACATATTTTGCAAATTATGTTACATTGATATTTTTATGACCTCCTGACATTTTCCAGAGACTGGATTTGTTGCACAGAGAAGCCAACAAATTCACATTTTCGCCTATTGTTACACAAATGTTGTGATGTACACTCAGATGCACCGAATGCCCTATCTTCTACTATCAGACTGCTGCTGACAAATAGGAATTCTTCTTACAAACATCATATTTTCCTGTACTTTTTTAGCCTTTAAAAAAAAAAAAAAAAAAAAAAAAACTTGATCTGAACTTTCTTTCCATATTTGTATTTTCATTACCAAGTTTTCCTTTGGCTAATCAAATTATGTACAATGCCTAAGCACATTGCTTTTTTTGGGACAAGTAGTAGTGTTGTTTATTGAGAGAGAGAGATAGAGATAGAGAGAAATGTCCATCTAACTCTCTGTCTCTTTTATTCAGAAGATAGAATTCATATTGTGTCTTGATGATGATTACTCTCTTAACAGAGAACACATATCCAAAGTGTCACGGTTATTGCTCTGGTGCTACAACCTCACAACAACAGCAGCTCGATTCCAACTCAGCTATAGCTGAAGCGGAAGGAGCTTCAACCACTACAGAATATTTATCTTCGAAAGATCATTTATAATATCCCAATACCTTATTATTAGTTTATCTTGACCATCTTAGTAAACATGATCATCAATTAGATACTAAGAAAGATAATGTCAGGAACAGCTCAGGTAATGGACTCAAACGCAGGACACAGAATGAAGATTAAACTGGTCTGTAATGCGAAGGTCGGCAGAAGGTGATCAGTCCGTGACGGTGCAAAGGTACCAAAAAGGTCAGGCAAAACTCAGGAACCAGGAAGACAAACTATGGGGTCATACACAAGTAGAACTGATCACTAGGAAGAAACTGCTGGAACGCTTGGGATAGACAACAAGACGATCTGGCAAAGAACGTCAGTGAGCAAGCTCCACATAAAGGCTGGGGAGACAATCAGACACAGGTGAAACAAATTAAGGAGAAGCAGGTAATCAGCAGAGGGAGGAAGCAA
>JBAMHX010000015.1:16435155-16446458 GCA_037177515.1 Pseudomugil tenellus
TTCTCATTTCTTCCTTTTTTATTGCAGGTCTTACTTCTTATTTTCCTTTATCTGCAGGTCTTCCTGGATAGAAGCTGAAATGTATATTTATCTGTCTTTCCTGTCCCTGTAACCCCAGCGAGTCGAGGCAGATGGCTGCTGGAGGTTTTGCCTCCCTGTTACAAGGGAGTTTTCCTTCCCACTGTCACCCCATGCTTGCTCAGGCTGGGAGATTGCATCAAATCTTGATCAAAGTCAAGATTCGATGCAATCTTGCTGGTTCCCTACATAAGGCAATTTTTTTAAATTGGCTGATCTCTGTGAAGCGCCTTGAGACGACATTGTCGTGAAATTGCGCTATACAAATAAAGTTGAATTGAATTGGCTTATATCAGCTTAGTTAACTAAGTTTTCAGATAAGGGAGAAGTTATTACAGGTTCTTAAAACTGTTTTTCAGAAAGTCTGACATGATGTAGCTACAGGAATGTATTGTTTTTCCCATCACAATTAAATTAGGTGATTTTAATTTCCTTTTCTTTTATTGGATCTTATCCCCAGAATATATTCATAGGTTTGAAATATCATATTTTGCAATCATAAGACAGATTGCAAACAAAAACATAACATACCTGTAACCACTTCCACTTAAGAAATAACAGAACGCATCAATGTGATAAATAGATGAAAAACTTTGGAAGCAATGAAAAGCTTCAAAGTGAAATACACTAAAATAGATATATGATTCATTTTATATTTAGGAAACAAACCATAAGCTCCTCTAAAAGCACACTAAAGCACAGCTGTGAGGATGTTTGTAATATAGACTCCTAGTTTTCATAGGAAAAGGAGATTTACAGTAGTCATAAAACAAAACGTTAATGAAGACATGAGAACATAAGCACTGGAAGCACTGATCATTATTTAAAGCATCAAGAAAAAACTATTGAGAGGGACCAAAAGAGAAGCATAGTTTGATTTCAAATTGGCTAACGTCGTTTTTGTCAACAAAGAAGCAGTACAGAAGTGTTTTAGCTCAAACAGAAATTTCCTATTACATGTTTTTTTTTTTTTTTTTATTTCTCTGACCTGCTCTTCAAGAACACTTGTGTGCTTGCAATTTGAAAAGTTAAAACACAGCATGCTTGAGTTTTCAAGCTAGGTCAGTCTTGGTTTGCTGTATAATGAAGCTGGATCAAAGCGGAGAGGAGTCTGGCTCTCAGAAGGCTGCAGATGTCACACACTCTGTTTAATCCTCTTCCACAACTTTGAAGGGGTTGCTGGATTAATTTATTCAGCGAATGATAATGGAACTGTTCACAGTGTATTATCATAACACCTCGTTTGTGTGGAATAAAAGTTGATTTTTCATCCCATTTAACCATTATCAACACAATCACTGGGATTATTAACCTATAAACTAACTTTTCTTTTTATGTGCAACAAAATTAGATATCAGCCAAAGTCAATGCCAAACAACTAGTGATTAACAACTACAGCAATGTGATGAGAAGCAAAGTTAAGTGGAATTAAAATTCAAAGTAAATTGTTTAAATAATTATATCTATCTCTAATCTGTGTCTTATACCCTGACTCTCAGCCAATCAGATCTGTTCAGTGTAATACCACCACTCAATGTCAACTGCATGAAGCGGCTGTCGAGACAATGTGTCTGAATCAAAAGTGAGCTCCAGAAGAATCTTCAAGGATCAGTGTCAGGGACTGCAAGCTGCTCATCTTCCACATGTCATGATTGCAAAACTAATCAATTCTTTCATTTAGGTCATTTTATGATACAGTCACTTCAGGTCTGCATCAGTTCTGGCCTCTGCACACCTAATCAACTGTGTAAGAGAGATGATGGAGACTGAGAAAATGTGGGAGCTCATACTCAAAATTCAGTGTCTTCAAACAGACTCCCATTACAGGTTGTTCTCTGAATCATCTGAGCTTTTTGGTTCATGAACTTCAAAGAATGAGCTCCAAGAGAAGTCTGAGGTATGACAGGATTATGGTGGAACTGCAAACAATGTGTGGGACTGAAGGACTAAAAATAGTCACATTACATGAGTCACATTGTCTTCAATGGATTTTTTTGTTTTTAAGTCCAAACATGGGAATTTAAACACACAGGCTAAATCTGGGAAAGGGCTTATATTTAGATGATTATACAACCATCGAATTGCATATCATTACATACAGACAAAAAGTGTACTACAGACTTCAAATAACAATATAATTTGTGTAGATAAAATTCTCAGACAGCTTTCTGTCTGCAGCCTTGTCTATTAGTTTCCATTTGTGTGTGTACTGATATGTGTGTGTCTGTGGGTGTGTTGTGGACATGTTTCTGACATGATAAAAAAAAGAAAAAAAACACATCTGCACAGATAACTGAAGTAAGAGCAGACCCAAAGTACCTCAGATCACAGTAGGTAATCTGAGGTACTTCGCCTGACATCAAAAGAGACAAATCAGCACCAGGCTGACAGGAATCAGATGAATGAACCAATTAAAATTTAGCTTGGTAAGAACACAACCTTAAGACAGTTAAGCAAAGCTGTCAACGAAAGTCTTGAGTCATAATTTACACCAGGGATCCTCAATCCTGGTCCTCGAGGGACGTTGTCCTGTAGGTTTTCCAAGTGTCCCTGCTGGAATATACCTGATTCAAATCAATCTGTATTTAGCAGACACATACAAAGCTTGTCTGAATCTGAGTCAGGTGTGTCCCAGTAGGGACACTTGGAAAACCTACGGGCCACCGGGCCTCAATGACCAGGAACGGTCAAGAACGAATACACACACTAAATATTTAAAATGGATTGACATGACAAGTTAGCGTACAAATAGCTAACTATTTAGTCCTTTAATCAGCTTCTTTTGGTGATAATTTAAACCATAAGCAGTGCAATCAAGATAATCTTTATTTGTTTAATTCATATTAAAGCAAGAGTACAAAGTTCTACCATAAAAATGAATTTCTGTCACATAAAACACTTGTCCAGTTCAAAATTGCTGCCAATGCCATGGAGCACTACACTTCAGAATTTAAATCTTATGTCTGTAATAACATTCTGTAGAATAATACAAATGCATTTTGTGTTAGTGGGCTGAAGCGTATCTCAGCTGCTGCCAAGAAGCAGGGTGCACACCTTGAACAAGAACAAAAAGCAGCCAAGCTTGCTCGTACTTATTCTCAGGGATAATTTAGGCTCACCAATTAATTCACCATAAAGCTTTTTGGACATGAGAGGAAACCAGAGTACTGAAAGAGAACCCACACATACACATTGAGAATGTGCAAACTCTACATTATAAGGTATCAGTTTAGATTCCCCAGAACCTTTCGTGTTGTGAGATGAAAGAACTTGCTTTACATGTCTTCTTTATTACTACAGCTTTTATATTCTGCACTAAACACAAGAATAGGTGTTGCCAAAAGTTCAAACATAAACAAGCACTACTATCTATAAAAAAAATAAGACACCATAAATAATTCTTCACAGATAAAAATCCAGAATCTTAGAAAATCAGTTCATTCATCAACATCAAGAACTGAAACCAGAATAAACACCACAGTTTTATCCCATTAATAGTATAGATTTGGGGGGGGGAGATCTGCACATATTTGGCTCCAGGGTAGTCTGAAATACCCTGGAGCCAGATCTCCCACAGATTTTAAACCTGTCTTTAGTTTTGGGTGCCCCGGAGCCACTAATGACACTTGTTATAAAACCTTTGCTGAAAAGGGACAATCTAGACCAGACACAACTGAGCAACTACAGGCTGATCTCAAAGCTATTTTTCATCAACTAATTATTTTTTAAAACACAAAACATCTATACTTTCTTCAAGTCGTGTTTTAGACAGCACCACAATGAGGCTGACCAAAGTCATTCATGACATATGTTTGTATACAAGCAATGGAAAAATTTACTGGACCTACTTGCTGCATTTGATAAAGTAGACAACAATATATTACACCAACGACTGGGGAGCTGGGTGGACCTCTCTGGCACTGTACGAAACTGATTCAAAGCATACTTAGCATTTATTCTGCACCTAAAAGCCACCAATCAGGCCAGTAATCTGGGTGTAGTGATGGACTCAGACCTAAACTTTGAAAAATACATTAAGGGAATAACTAGATCAGGCTACTATCACCTTAAGAATGTATGAAAGATAAAAGATCTGATGTCCCCGCAGGACCTGGAAAAACTAGTCCATCCTTTCATCTTTAATCGGCATGATTACTGTAACAGTGTCTCTGCACGTCTTGCTAACAAATCAATGAGACACCTGCAGCTAATCCAGAACTCTGCTGCTAGAATCCTCAACAAGACCAAGAAAGTGGACCGCATCAGTCCAGTTCTGAAGTCTTTACACTGGCTGCCTGTCCATCAGAGGATAGATTTTAAAGTTTTGTTATTGTTTTATAAAGCTCTGAATGGATTAGGATCAAACTACATCAAAGCTCTCTTGACCCAGTATGAAGCTACCAGACCCCTTAGGTCATCTGAATCTGGTCTTTTATCAATTCCCAGTCAGAACGAGACATGGAGAAACTGCATTCAGCTTCTATGCTCCATATGTCTGAAACAAACTCAGAAAGCCTCAGATGAGCTGAAACACTCACTTTATTTAAATCCAGGTTAAAGACCCTTCTGTTCCCAGTAGATTTTATTTGAAGTTATCTCAAGTTCATTTTAAGTCCAAATGTTTCTTTCATATGTTCTTTGATTCTCCTATCTTTCATGCTTTAATCTTAAATTATGGTTTTTATCTTGTTTTAATGTTTTAATGTCTGTACAGCACTTTGTGGCACCTGCTGAATTGTACTATAAAAATAAACTTGCCCTACCTATGTTTTCTCCAAATATGGACTTATTGGGTTAAGTTGGGTGATCACAAAATGCTGTTTACATAGCTGTGTCTTATTTAGAGCAAGGCCTGCACTCTGTTGATATAGGGATAGTGTTGATTTGCATGTAAATATAGCAATTTAACTAGTTTTCTTATTGTTATAATTGCATCACATGTAAGCTATATGATCTAGATAACCTTGTCTTGTAAGCTTGACAATGTTGTTATTGCTATAACCAAGGTTATATAACTTGGTTATAGCTTTGTTTAGACCATACAATCATGCTAACACATTAGCACTATTTATAGTCCTTTCAAGTAGTTTCATGAACATATATTAACTGGTGAACAGAAGACCTAATAAATGCACATATATATTCTGTATTTCAGCCAGGATGGGAGGGAGTCATGAGTCACTTCCACCACCTGGGCAGACTTTCCCAGTATAGGAACATACAGATGGTCCTACACTGTTGTGGATTTTTGCAGCATTTTTTGCCATCTAACATTGGTGCAGTATCTTTCACAGTCAAACAGAAAAAGATCCTATCTTCAAATCAAATAAATGAGCTTTGTCTCCATGAGGAGTTTTACCTTGCTGTGCATATTACTGAGATAAGATATGCTCAGCTGATCAGTCACACTTATTGAAAATCTCTTTTGACAAGAAGCAGATAAGCAAAATTCAGTTCGACATACGTTCAGTTCTCATAGCCATGCACTCACACGCACACAGGGTTCACTATCGCTGAGTCCTCTCATTCAGGACTCTATCAGCTGTTTCATGTCAGTCTATCTCAGCAGATGGCTTTTTATGTGCTCTACATTTGAGCCCAGATGCAATATCATTACTGAGAACTACTAATCTTCTGGATCAACCACAAAACTCCTTACATTTGCTCACTGACTGGGAGAGAGGTTTCAAATAGCAGAACTCAGAATGTAGACAATTAAATGCCGCAAAAAGCAGATTGTATGAAACTGAATTTCTTAGATATATTGTTTGATAGTAAAGCAGATGATGGCTGATGATGTAGGACAAAGTGATGCCCAGGACGCACCATTCACTACAGCCTGCCTGAGCACATTTTTCTTCATGCCATTTCTCAAAAAACTAGTCTGTCAGTACAGAGACCCATGAAATTGATGTGTCTTCAGGCAGGCATCCGTTGCCCACAGGCCCATCTTTCATCAGCACATGGAGAGAAGATATTTATCAAAAGCATCTCAAAAATGTGTCACAGCAGAACAGGGATATTGCAGAAACGACAGCTTGTGGATTCCGCTCACTTCCCAAAACATTATGCTTTCTGGAAACAACGCGTGCACCATCAGTGTCAAACGATTGCCTGCCCAAAAGTAAATGGATGAAGGAAAATAAGTCTGATACACACGGCTGAGGTATAACACACAGAAAAACAAGAGTAAGCAGACCATGTTAACACCTATTTTGTTCCAGAAATCGAAGCTTTGCTTGAAAAGTGTTGGAAATTTGGAACATATTTATGAAAAGACAAAAAGATTCACAAGAGTAGTCTAAGCAAACACTTCTGCACTGAGTGTGGTTTTAAGCAGAATAAACAGACCCATGCAGCATTTTTACTGTTATTCCAAGTAAGCACAGCATCATTTCTGGAAAGAAAAAAAGGAAAAGGGGGGGGGGGGGGAATACATTACCTACATAAATCTTAAAATATCTCTGATCATTTGATGTCATATTTCAACAGTGTCGTCAGTACATCAAAGATTTAACTGGTTGAAATTTTGCAGCTTTTAGATTATACTTTGTAGATCAGTCTTGCCTGCCTGAACAAGTATACATGGGTATTTGCCCTCTTCGTTTTTTACATATCCTGTTCTGGTGTAAAAAAAACAGCAACATTTTTCATTACATCCCTTGAGGGTTTTAGTCCCAGCAGTGCATTTTATTATTGGATTCCTCTTGCGAACCATATTTGCTAACGCTCTCTTCATTCCCGCTCAAATCACTGATTTCAGCAGCAGCCTTAAGTTATCAAGTTTTTATTAACATTGATGGAAAAATACAATTTAGAGGTAATTATTGATTAAAGTTGAGGACCCATTGCATGTTTTTAACATTTGTTGGCTTTGTTAAAACAATATATCATCTACTTAAATATCACCCAAAGCTTTATAAATAAATAAAAGGACAAATACACATGTATCAGTATTTCTATAGGTTTATAGTCCAGTAAACTCAAAGTCCTGCTTTTAATGTTGCTTTGTAATCTGACTACAAATACAATATAGTTATCAAATTTCTCAAAGCAGTGCATCCCAAGTAAAGCATGCATATTACATATTTGTATAACAACCAGTAAACTACTGGTTTTGCCTGGAGAGTGAAACTTAAAATCAAAACTAAACAAAAACAAAAAAGGGCATAAGGCTAAACCTTGAGCTTTGGATCAGCATTAGACGTATGAATGGATTTTAGTGCCAACATCATGGATGCACAGGTGAAAAGGCAGCTTTGGAAGCTAGCATTACTTGATGTTTATACATCTGGCAGCCAATGTTAGGGTTAATGTCCCACAAAGCAAAGAAGCAATGAGATGCATTACACTTAAAATATTGGCAACGAAAGGCCTTTACTAGACTACATGACTTCCTGCTTTACCCCCAGCCATGCTGGCCTGTGTGAAAAGTTCTGATCTGTTTAAGTGTGCATGCATGTTGCTTGTGTATGTGCTTGACTGGACCCTCATGCATAGGATTGGAGAGAGAGAAATGGAGATGGAGAAAGGGGGTTTCAGCCTCTGCTGTAAGTAGAACAGGTGGAAATGAGAGACAATTACTGTTAAAGACAAACCCTGTTAAAGAATGCCCCTGCAGTCCGCAACATTGCCCTGTCTTCATCCTTTCTGGCTGATTTTTGGTCACATTTGCATATTACCAGTGGGACAACAGTTTCTAACTTCTTACTCATAATATAGTCACACTTAGTCAGACTTGCTCTGTGTCATTTATTCATACATTGGGCATCATCCTCTATTTGTTTTATTTATTTCCAGGATGCTCTTGTTAAATGTTATAATTTCCATAAATGCTGGAAATTGATGACATAAGAACAAGGAGGTAGATCATGTCCCTGAACTTGAAATAGAATATAAAAACGTACTATGATACCTAAGTCATTAACAGCTGATGTATTTCTACTTTTTTGTAACCTTTTTTTTCATTGTATTCCAGGTTTAACTCACATTTTTTTTTTCTATTTGACCAACCTGATCCCAAAGGTCTCAGGATTGGTTTACATGTCTGTAGCACATAATTGATCAATAGATTTTATGTGGGGTCGTATAAGGGCCAAACGTATACAAATGGGATCTGTCCTCACAGACTGGTTTCTTTAGATTGAGAAGAATCTAAATTTAATAATGAAGAATAAAAGAAGTTGAACATACATTTAACATTAAAACATGGAGTGAGACAATACATGAAAAACATACAGACAAGGTACAAGGTTATAACCCAGGTAGAATCCCTTCAGAGATGATAGTGTGATAGTCTAGTGCAGGTGACAGCAACTCCGGTCCTACAGAGCTGCACTCCTGCAAGTTTCCCTGCTAGAACACACCTGAATCAAATCAATGGGTAATTAGACTTGTGCAGAGGTTGATGTAAAGCTCTGCACAAGTCTGCTAACTAATCAAGTATGATGTGTGTCAGGTGTGTTGCAGCAGGGTAACTCCAAAAACTCTCTAGGACCAGAGTTGCCTACCCCTGGGCTAGTCTAATATTATGCAGGTTTAAAAAAATTAATAGGAATTTTTTTTTTTAATTAACCTTCAATATTTACTGTATAGTTGATCAGGGTATGTTTAAAGTGGAACAAACAGCGTTGTGAACATAGAGTGAGTTACTACACAGACATCCGCAAAAACTACCCACTCTAGTGGAGAATTCCTCTATGAACCTGGTCATTTCATCATATAACTCCACATCTCCGCTTTAAAATGAGTTCCTTCCATCTAACAACTGAAACAACCAGTTCATCATCAGACTGAGTCGACTCTGGCTTAAAGAAACCAGGTGTGGGGTGGTGGGGGTAGGGTACGAGGGAGTGGTAAGATACCCTCGCTCAGGAGAAACCATATAAACACACTCCAAACCTGTGGCACTTCGAAACAGATTGCATATCACGACTGTTGGGTTTCCTGCAAATCATGTCACCCACAACCGAGATTAATGATATAACATCCAAACCAATGAGGCTGCAAGTTCATCCTTACAGAGAGAAAGAAAGCCCCTGGGAGAGTCGTGCTACCCCTGTCCTACATAGTATAAGTGCAAAGTGTTTTCTTGTTACAGGCTACACCATTAGAACAGAGGGAATTATGTTTAAACGCTGAAATCCTGTGTTACCCCTTCTTTGAGCTGGTGTGAAAACACAGATTATGAGTAAACTTATCCGTGTTTGCTTCATCATTGCTTTTAATTTAAAAGGAAGTGGAACATACGGATATAAAAAATTATTAGAGCAGGAAGTTAAGTGTGGATTCCTGTGAAGTTAATCCTCATTGATTAAAACAAATCAACCAGTGAAATCCCTCAAAATGAGCTGTCAAATGTATGATTTGATTTATGAGAGGAAGAGCTTAAATATTAATAAGTATATGTGAAGGAGCCAGTATTTTTAATCCTACACCAGAAAATTATGCTTAGAGCTATTTTGTGGATAGATGTTGTTACTGACATTAAAAAATATGGGGATGTTACTTTGAAAGTCAAAAGTAAACAGAAAGGGGAGATTTATGAAAGTATTAGTATTTGCTTTTTTTAAAAAAAATTATTTTTTTAAAAATCTTACAGAGACCACATTGTTTTTTGGGAAAAAAAATCTTGTTGAGGTAAATTTTATATACCCAAAAACATTCTTCCTGCAGCATATAATATTTACAAAGACATGGCAGGCCATTCAGCAGTAAACCATAAGGTCCACTGTCTATTCCTCAGTTTGACTTAGCAGTTTTATAACTGGGCAGCACAGTGGAATAGTGGTTAGCACTGTGGTGTGATATCAAGAAGGTTGCTGGTTCAAACTTTTGCTCGGGGGGAGTTTAAACAGTGCAGGGTTTGCATGTTCTCCCCATGTGTGTGTGGGTTCTCTGGGTATTCTGGCATCTTCCTACCCACAAGAGATGCATGGCTGGTTAATTGATCAATTATCACATGTAAATCACTTTGGATGAAAGTATCTGCCAAATGACTGCAGAATAGAGTATTGTTAACATACCCACACCAAAAAATAATTATGATGAGATTTTCATAGTTAATACATAGCTTGCATATAAACTATGCCGTGTATGTAGCATTGAAAACCAGATAGAATAAAAAAATTTTGTAGTATTTCTTTGATAATAAGCCATACAATAAGCCATACAAACAATCAATTGTTCGGAAACACAAAATCAATTTTATCTTCCATCCCAGCTGACATTGGGCAAGAGGCAGGGTACACCCTGGACAGGTCGCCAGTCCATCGCAGGGCCAACACACATGGACAAACAACTACACACACACACACACACACATCCCTAAGGGCAATTTTAGAGTCCCCAATCAGCCCATCGCCAAGGTGCGTGTCTTTGGACTGTGGGAAGAAGCCGGAGTACCCGGAGAGAACCCACGCTAACACGGGGAGAACATGCAAACTCCACACAGATAGGCCACCGCCCGAGCCGGGGATCGAACCTGCTTACTGTGAGGCTACAGTGCTAACCACTGTGCAGCCCTTGCAATTTTATCTTATATTTCAGAATATTTGCATTTTTTGCTTTTAATTTGATTTAATTTCATCCATCCATTTAAACAGTAAAGGCAGAGCATGTTTATGGTAAAGTCTCCTATATGTTCCTCGTAAATCAAACTTGAAGTATTCTACATACTTCACCCATCGACTGGAAAATTATAGGTGCCATGCTGTGTTGGCAGCAGTTTATTGATGCATTTATTTCTTCATTTTCTATCTGACAAAAAGGGAGCGTTGCCACTAACAATAGTTAACACAAAGACATCAGAAATGCCTGTTTAATATGCAGTTACCATGGGAACTCTAGCCTAACATCATCTGTCAAGCATATCAGAATATGATTTTTTTTCCATTTTGAAGGGGTGGGGGCAAAAGGGAGGGAGATAGAACACCCTGCAGGGACTGTTTTACTGGTTGACATACACATGTGTGAGGGAGGAAGGAAGAGCTGAACCATCACATGGCACAGTGCTCCAGAATGTGACAGTGCATGTAGAGATGCACACACTGATGTGACACATTGGAGACAGTGGAGACAGTGGAGACAGTGGTGGTGGGAAAAAGGTGATCAAAAGACAACCAAATTTCTAAAATCTCTTCCTTCTTTTAATTGTTTTCAAGTAAAACCAAATAAACTATACAGAGATTTATTGTAGAGTAAGTGAATCCCTTTGATATAAGATC
>JBAMHX010000015.1:16446558-16492021 GCA_037177515.1 Pseudomugil tenellus
TCTACCACTCAGATTTATTATAAAATATGTCATAGTATTAATGTATAATAACTAGAGTGTACTCTTAAATCAGTATAGGTCTTGATAATATACTGAGCACAATAATGTTATATTTTTTATTTCTTGTTCATTCTAAAATAAAACAAAATCATTTAGGTTCATCTTGTCCTTCAAAAGCCAGTGCAGACAACAATTACAAAAAACAACAAAAGCCTCCAGTGCAGACAGTTATTACAATAACAACAAAAGCCTCCTGTGTTGCCTTACAAATGTCTGCATGCATGATATTTGCTGGCTGATGATAAGCTACATTAATGAAAAGATAGAACTAATAAAGAAATGTAGCCATGTTTCTTCAGTGAGATGGAGTTAATCTGTAAAGTCTATTAATTTATAGGAACATGGTGTGCTTCAATAATTGCTATACAAACATACAAAGTAACTGAGCAATATGAAGCAAAATATCAACAAAATATTCCTAAAATAAAAAGGTCAGTGTGTTTTATAAGTTATTATATAAAAAGCACAGAATTCTTAAAATAAAACTTCTATAAATATCTCTGAAATCTGAAAATATACATTATAATCTACATAAAATAAATTATGCCACACCATTATGGAACTGTGTTAGTTCTCTGTTTATATTGCACATAAAGGATCAAAATCATTGGATTATATTTTGTCTTTAATTTTTGTAGACAAAAATCTTATAAAATCACATTTATCATATTTACATTAGATGTAGTCAATGAGTAACATATACCCATGTTGGTGATTTGATTTTGTTCTTATCATTTTTACTTTATCCTAGATGGAAAAGTATGAATAAATAGTCTTTTTTTCATTTTGTTATTATTATCGGTACACCATTAAAAATGACTGATTTCTGGTCCAATTTACATCTATTTTTTCATTATCTAGGCAGAAGTATTTATCTTTTTTAATGTTTTCATGTATGCATTAATAAAAAGCAATGCAATATTTTTTTTCAAGTCCTTTATTTTACGTCTGAAGACACATGCAATGATACTATTTTTGGTTATTATTATTGTTAAGTAGGTTTTTATTTTACTTATTTATATGTATTCTATAAAAACATGTGCTTCAGCCATTAAACTTTGATTAGCCTTTTATTATGTAATTTTTGTTTTCTTGCTTTTTATTCCTTAACTGCTAATCAAAAATAAGATATTCAAATATTTAAAACATCCAAGTTTTCAAAATATTTATAGAGTAATATATATTTATATTTATATGATCTAAATATTTTATAAAAATATACCTATATCATTGTATTTTCCTATTTATCACAAAGAAAACATGGGTAACTGTAACATATGTATTTATGTTCAATTATATAATATAAACATTTGTTCTTTAGTGAGTGGTAGTGTATTAGATGACTTACTATTGTCAACTGAAGTAGTAGATTTATAAATATGCCATTCTCATTCATGACTTTATATAAAATAAAGCTTGTAAATATGTGTCAACTGTATTGACCTTTATGCATGAAGGGTTAATCTCTCTCTTTCACAGAAACCTTTGTGTGCAGTAGAGACCAATGTTGTACAAAACACGTTTTATAGATGATTAAATCAAGAATGTGGATAAACCTTACAAAGCTCACCATTGTGAGGTTTTTGGAACACCCAACTTAAGGAGACGCTAAAGGCTGAAGAAATGTTAGAGGGGAAAAAGTGATACAACACAAAGGGGATACCTCAACATGCAAACCCAAAGACAAAACAGCTGAATATAGCTGAATTCAACACGTCTACTTCAAACCTGATGCAATGATAGAGGAGACGAATAAAACAACAAGAACAGCACTGGCAAAGCACAGACCACCAAGCAGCTCACGCAGGTGAAGAATATTTTTACAATTCCGGTGTCCACAAGATCACCCCTAAAACTGAATGGAAGTTAGACGAACACATTCTCTTAAAGTAAAAGCACAAATATCCACCCAGTAGTTTCTGCACAAAGTTGCAAACAAACACAAGGAAAAAACATAACCGGCTCCTTGAAAAATGGTCCTAAATGATTAATTTGATTTTAATTTCAGTTCATGTCTTCAAAAAGTCCAATCCCTTTTTTTCCTTTGCTCATCAAGCAAAATCATTATTCTTACAGCCACTCATTTTATCAGCAATCCCACTGATACCCTTCAGCAAAGCCATTACTGAAGAAAACTCCTCTTGTAATAACATGTGAGTTGTCTTATGAATATAACTGCATCTAACTGTGCAGCCGGTAATAACTTTAATACGTTCCATTTGTATATCATTTGTGGTGATAATGCACCAGTGACAGTTTATTGCGTGCTGTTATTTTGATATGCCTTTAAGAGCTCATCTGACTTCAAAGCTGTTTGAGTTGATCCAGCAGAGGGTTCCAGGTTAGCTGCGAACACACACTGGCTCTGCTTCAATGAGCTATTACAAATCGATCTTACAGTAGGCTGACTTAACAGAGGCCTCTGGGGAGAATGGTATCACAGCATGTTACCTTAAACAAGCATCTTTGCTCAATTTGCATTAAGAAAAAAAAGTGCAAAGATGCAGCCAGCTGATTGGTGACATATGGACTTTTATTTTTTATGTCCATTCAATGTTAAATGTATCTTATTGTCGATATGTATTTTATCATTATGTTTAACAGTATTAGATGTTCTTATTGTGTTCTTAGTGGGCCCTTTGAATTTATTTGAATATGTTTTATACACTCTGTACTTGACAATAAAGTGGATTTCTTGATTGATTGATTGATTGTTTAATTTTTCAATTGGTTAATTCATTATTTGGATAATTGTTACATTTGTTGATTGGTTGATTGAATGATACCCACTGACTGGTGAATGATTAAAAGTTGCACATTAAAAGTGTGACATCACCACCTGCATCTAGCATATGCTAAATGACTGTAGAATAGAATAGAATAGAATAGAATAGAATAGAATAGAATAGAATAGAATAGAATAGAATAGAATAGAATAGAATCTACCACATTCCCTTGCTGATCTGTTTACGAAATTTGCTTAGTTTATGATAGATCTTATCTAACCAAATTAGAGACTCTGCCTCTTTAGTCTGTACCATTACAGGGCTGTACAAGAGGAGCACCCGGTCTAGTTACACATCAGGAAGGCTGGTGGTGAAGCAGGTGAAAGACAAAATGAGATTGGAGGATGCATGGAGGGGCAGAGACATGGATGGACAGATGGGTGGATTGTTGATCTAATTTGCCCCCTCCCTGACTGCATCCATAAACTGAGAGTCTGGGAGATATTCTAGCCTGCGGTGTGGTTGCAAAGGAGCCAGATACTCAAGGGCTCGCAGTCTGTTTGAGTGGGAAGGGGGTGAACAGAAGGATACATTACTGATGCTGAGAACTTAGTTTGACTTGTTTGGAGATGTGGAAACACACTGATTGCTGCAATATGTTCTAATTATATTAGAAATATACTAGTTTGTTAGAGCTTTATAAGAACATACACATGCATTTTTGTTTTGTTTTTTTGTTTTTTTAACACTAGTAGTTTTTATTCAAGCGTATTATGTATTATTAATCTTGATCAGAGAAACTACCTTTCAAAAGGGAGAAAAAAATACATTTATTACTCCTTCAGTTCAGAAAATTCTACTTTAGACTTGAACTAATTTCAAACATACTAAAAAAAATCAGTGAGGTTTTATGAACATGTTGTTTCATTATCATTATTAATTATTCTGTTTGAAATAAGAGACCATCTGATAAGTTGGATCCCATTCAGTGTGCCCCCATCTTTTAGAAGCACATGCACGAACAGCATCCTTTAAAACAGACTCCATTAGTTTTAAGAATATTTCCAATGCAATGGTCACATTCTTACAAAGAAATTCTTCTTTCAGAAGACCAAAGCTCCCACGCCCGCCCCCTCTGCCACACCCGCGCCAATACAGTTCTTCTTCAATTAGCTCATTATCTTGAGCATCAGCTGTTTGTTAGCCTCTGGCTCCACACAGAGAAATAATAAACCTACCACACACTACGTGACCAAGAATAGGTCTCAACGATTTGTCCGTGGGAAGGACATGCTCGGTATAAGGCGTTATGAGATCCACATCCACCAAAAGATGCACCTGCTTCCTACTGGGCCTCGATATGCATGAAATAAAGGATGCCCTCGTTCTGTGCAGCTTATTAAATCAGCCTGCCGACCATATTGGTCTTAACAAAACTGTGTGGCAACACCCTCTGCATCGTCCATGGCTCTCGAGGCACAATAGCCGTGTTTTTAAAAGCGCGTGGGCTATTTGAGCAACGCTTATCACCGGCATGAGACGCGCGTCTCCTCCTTCCCCAATGTCACTTCGCAATAACCGGTAAATGCAGCATGCACCTGTTCCACCGTATCTCACAAACAAATAAACTGCATACCTGCCCTGTCAGGTCCGGGTGTCAAGCCTCAGTCCAGATGGTGATCATAGAGAGAGCAGGAAACACGAGGACGGACACCGCCGGAGCGCCTCGTTCTCTGTCGCGGGAGATGCAGCGCTGCAGGCTGGGACAGGAGACAGGCACACGCCGGCAGAGATGGCTAGCAGTCAGGAGGGCTTGGAGGACAGTGGAGGGGCGTTTTCACGATGTGAGGAAGGGAACTCCTATAGCGTCATGCGTAATGTGCGAGGACCGCTGTGCACATGACACGCAGCTTCTTATCACTTCCTTCGCATCATTTCTGGTTGATTTTTCCATCAGAGTTCTCCGTTGAGGGCTCATGGCAAACTAGGCTCAGTAAATAGGCCTGTATATTTAATAAGCAGTTTAAAAGCACTTCTAATCTCACCTTGTGTATGCCTTATGGCTATGTTTTGTTTTTTTTTTTTTTTGTTTGTTTGTTTTTTTTTGTTTGGTTATGTGGAGACAAGCTGTAAATCTACAATCAAACTGTTTGTTTGCAAGAAAACCCAATGCGTAATAATTTTTCAGCCTTTATGGTTTATCAGTGACAGCGTCGTGTAGAGAAACAAGTTAGCAAGTTCTCTCCAAGTTGGAAGGAGTTAGACTAAGTGGAAAAATAGAGTAAAATCAGCACTGAAGCAGATATACATATCCCACAATCTTCCCTCGAGGCTTGGGAGCCAAAGCCAGCCCTCCTTAAAGACGAACTGAGTTTTTCCTCAAAGCTTTGAGTGAGGAGCAAAAACGAACTTTGTCTTTGCCATAACTCCTCCATGTGTCAAGAAACTGTTATTTTATAAAAAAAAAAAAAATGAAAAAAATAAAATAAACTCGGTTTCAGGAACTGTAAATCTATACTTTTTGCAAAATTGATACCTCCGTTTATTATGCATGTTTGTTCAGCTTGTATGTGTCAAGTGTTTCTTTGTGTGCTGTCCAATGTAAATACACACTTTTTTTATTCCATTTATGCAAATGATAGCACTTTTTTTTAATTCACAGCATCCAATAAAAGTTGTCACATTGCATTAGTGATTCATAGGAACCTTCTGTGCCAAACGCCCTCTTTGGCTGTCATGCATAAGTGTTCTGTTGAAATGCAATTACTTATACACAAAAATCAATTCCTGTCACACTTCAATGAATCTCCTTCAGCATGATGGGCAAAAAAAAGTGCATATGTATCTTTTATTCTTCTGGTAAATTATCATGTGTTGACTTTAATGGTCACAATACCATTTCACAATTATTTAATATATAAATGTATTATTTACTTGTGAACATATGGGGCTAGGACTCATTCCAAACAGTTGTGATGAGATTCTCCACATGGTGGCGGTCAGAAACCATGTTCCCACTCACCATATACAAGATGACAGTGTGTTTTATGCAAACTGAATAGTTCACACATTAAGCAGCCTAGTTGTTGCAGGGGTGGGGCTCTGGAGAACTTATAAGATGTCCCTAAAGAGCCAACACAGGTGAGTAAGTGTGGGTACTTAAGCAAGGTTCCAACACCCTCCACCCCTACCTGAACTGGGCTTAATAAAGTTAAATATATATATATGTATATTAATCATGTTTGGGTCTTGAAAGAATTACCTTACCTTTGCACCTGTTTTTTGCTATATGGTCATTCATCTTTTCTGGCAGTCCCTGTGCAAACCCTCACCAGCATTCCAGGCATGAGCAATCTGTCAACTAGCTATATTCTCTTTGTGAAGTATTAGCATTTTTACTGTTATTAGAGACAGCACCTCTACTCATTCTTATTTGAGCTGTCTTATCATGAGTAAAAAATGAGGTGGAAAAAGAGAAAAAAATGTCATCTGCATGTCCTATTATGCATGATTTATCACAAATACATTTTAAAGATATTTCAACAATTTTTTGCTTTGCATACACTGGGATAGAAAGAATTCCTTTGAATATACACACAAAAACAGATTTATTTATTTCAAGACAACAGAAGATGGTTGTTAAAAATTGATGAGGATTAATTTGCATCTTTGAAAAATGCAAAAGAGATTTTTTGGAGTGGTTTTATAATTAAATGTTAATTCATTAAAAAATTTGTTTAACTTTTCTGACTTGAAACCTTCTGAAATTATATGACTCAACAGTAAAGTCATTAAACTGCTAAATAATGCTTGTCAGGATGCACCAGTGCTTTTGCAAACATAAAATTACCATGATTTCTGTTCCAGTACCACATAGTTTGATTTACTAGATAAAGCACAAGCAACAAAACTTTTAAATATGTGTTCTCTTTCTTGGTCAGAACTCCTTTATATTGGCACTATATTTCTTTCTTACATAACTGTTGTTGACAGTACTTTGTCCAGTTTGACATTAATATTTCTGGATCCATATCCTGTGCAGCAAGTCAAAATTCTGGAAAGATTTCATTCAAATCCATCCATACAACTTCTAAAAATCCTGTTATCAAACATAAACTGAACTTTCCACAGAATCTGATGGTGAATGGCATGTTCTTTACATTAAAATCAATGAAGACACATTCATTCTCAGTCCAAGTGACCCGGAAATGTTCCAAAACAACCTGGACTTGAAGTGTGTTCCTGTTTTTATCTGCTGATTAAAAAGCAAAAAAAAAAAACAAAAAAAAAAAAACAAGGTTTTGTTTACACCAGCAAGTCTACCATTAAGGACACCTAAACCCATTTCTGGAGTGAAAACAGAACTAATTAATAATTAACTCAGGTATGAAAATGATGCAACAAGCACATCTTTGCAACCTAAGTCTCAAACATAGACCTACTGTGTTTTACTTACTCTTCACTGTCTTGTTTAAGAGACTCTAAACTCAACATTTAAGATAAAAAGTGCATGTGTTTTATGGGAGCTCATGCTGTTGCAGCCTTGCTTGCTTGTTACTGTGTAGTTGGGGTATTTTGTTTGTTACGTTGGCTTTGACTCTTCCTGATGCTAATGGCCCTTCTGTGATTAGTTAATAAATGTACCCTACTCTTGACCATCGTCTCATTGTTGTCTTCTGGAGTTGTGTTACTTCCTTCTTTACCCAGGTTTGCCTGAGGGATGTAACATATGCGTTTCTATTTTTTCTTTTCTGGCTGCTTCATATTAAATACAGCATTACAGCTGTGAGTCAAAGCACCACAACCACATCTGTCTGTATGATGAAAGCTTCTGAATGCAACTAAACCCAAACAGACTCAGTCCTTTTTCCCCTCTTCAGTGATGAAGAAGCTCTTTCTGGCCACTCACAGATAAACTTTAAGATAACGAGTAGCAGGTGAGGGTTTAAAAATGTGAGAAAAGGCAATCCAAGGGGCTGATGTGGATTGCAGCGTTTGTGGAGTGCTGTCACTGCTGAAGTAGGTGGACAAGAGCAAGTCCTTTATACAGCAGGCTCACTGAGACGGTGACCAAAACTTACACCTGTTCAAATAAACATAAATGCTCATTTTCCAACAGGCTGGTTGTTATAGGACTCTCATGCGTCCTCATTTTACGACCACCAACTTGGCAAGTTCAGTTGACTGGTGCCATCTATTCTTTTTCTCTGAGGCCTCACTTGAATTAAGACTAAGGCAGAAACAGACATCATTATGGTGCTTTCCAAAGCTCTACATGCAAATTAAGCTGACATCTGTAATGTTGAAAGTCCCACTCCATGAAGTGAAGTCCTTTGTAAGGTCACGCTGCAGAAGTGGCCCCTGGAACTATGGAAGAGAACATAAATATAAATATTTATACTGATTGATCACTTACATTTCAGAATTACATATTAGCTATTCTAATGTGATAAAAGCTTGGGATTTTAACCAGCATGCAGTGTTTTAACTGTTTTCACTGTTTGCACTCAAGATGACAGTGTGCCAGTCTCACATATCATCTCTGCAATCTACCACAAATCCCATGGGTTTTTAAAGGCATGGAGATCAATTAAATGCAAAAGCAACAAAGTTAAAAGGGAAATGTTTACCACATAATACAACTGAATTGCTTAAACAATGGGGATAATATATTCCGGTAAGGTTCAAAGGGCTTAAAACATCTGTTGCTCTAACATAATGTCTTGGTCATGAATAGAGTGGGAGGGAGGTTGAAGCCTTCTAAAGAAGTCCAGACAGAAAAAGTGCAAACACAGTAAATTACAATGAAATAATGAGTAAAGCTGGGTGTAAACTTTAAAATACTTATTTGTATGCATGGTTAATAGAGGCAAATAATTAAGTGAAAATCGTATACTGGGATGAAATATTGTCAAAGAAAATTCAGTAATAAATCTATTAAGTCTAGAGGTAATATGCCACTTGCAAAGGCTGCTGGTAGTTTTAATTTAGACTGGATGGAACATATATGCATTCATCTCCCAAACCTTGAGAAATATTTGTTTGCTTATTATTTTCAAACCCAGTATGACACAAATATCTCATCAGACACATTTTAAATGAAAAAAATTCTAAGATAAATATTGAATGATATTTTGAATATTTAGTTTTTCCAAAAGCGGAGAAGCTGTTGGAATGTAATATGTTTAAAATACTATTCTCAAAATAAACTTGGGTTTAACAATATTTTCAAATGCATTTAGTCCTCTGTGACTGTAAATTGAGTTTTGTTATTTATTTCAATCAAATATGGAAAAAATATCCCTTCTGTTATTTTGACATATTAACTGATAAGTGGTAACAATCACAAATGCATAAAAGCATAAAATAATTATTTTATTTATTGTTATAGGAATTTGTTGAAGTTTTCAAGATATTTTTTTATCTTACTGATATTTCTTTGAGTTGTATAGCATATTGTTGTTTCATGACAATGAACAGGTCTTCTAGTTGGAGGAGTCCTGACAGCTGTCATAGATGGAGTGTATTATATAAAGAAAGAAGGGTAAGATAAAACTTTCAATGGATAGTATGAAATATGCTAGCAGGTTGAAAAAAAGGGAATGACACGCAGCCAAGTTTCTCACCTGAACCTAATTAGCTATTCAGTTATGAGCTTCAAAGACAGAGTTGCACAGTCCTGTCAGCACAGCCTCATCCAGTACATGTAGACAATGAGAAAATAACATTTTTTAGAAAGAGTGGGGAATGACACACAGCAAAGGGCCCCAGGCTGCCACTCAAACGTGTGCAAACTGGACAGAATAGCTGTTGTCTCATAAGGTGTCTGCTAAACCAGTTGAGGTACACACTGTCCCGACATAAACATGTTTTTATCTGTGAGTGGAGGCGGTTACCTTTAGCTGCAGCGATGACAGTACTAATAACTACTTAATGTGTTTCCTCTCTTGCTGTTACTTATTCCAACACATGTCAGACAAAGTCAGTACTGAAGTCTTAGAGCTCTTAAGACTTCCACTTTACACCAAGATATGATAGACTATTCAGTGACACCATAGTAAAAATGGTGGAACAGATTTGGCAGGTGCTGCACATGTAGATCCACATCAGGTATATATAAACGAAAATGATATAGCAAAACAATAGAAACATAGTTTTCAGTAAGATAGCAATTTTTTCTGGTACTGACCTTTAATTTTTTTTTTTTTACATCTTGCACCTTTAAAATATGCTATTTTGTTGATGCATAAATGTATAGATTGATTACATTGTATCCACCATGTTGAAAGTCACACCAGAGCCTTGCCACTGCATTGATTTGAACACTAAAATGGCAGGATACGATGCAATGAGACTGAAAACAGACTATAAACTGAGGGGCATGTATTCAAAAAGCTTAACTAAACCGAATCGGTTTTGTTGTTAAAGTTGCCATTTAAAAGTGATGAAATCAAAGTAAAAATCACTAAATACTATTGTCACCTCATAGAAGCTAGAGCAGAGCATCAAAGCCTAAAAGCCTCAAACAAAAGACCACATGTGCCCCCAAGCAAAACTCTGATGGCTTTCAACACCAGTCCTTTACAAACACAAATACAAGATGATATTGTTATCCAGAGTGATACATTTAGGTGCTTTTTTTTATAAAGTCTTGTTATAGGCAAGGAAATGTGGTGTAAATCCTGTTCTACCATCTTGTCATGTCTAATCACGAAGAAAATAATAAAAACTCAATTAGCTGGAAAGAACAGTATACTTTTTCCCTTTTAGTTGTTACAAAACAAAAGAAAATAAAGTTGGTGAAAAGTTTTCTGAAATATATCCCATGTTCCATTGACCCCAGCACTGGATTTTTGCTGTTTACTGCTTCCCTGCATGTTGCATTTTACATTAAACCACATAATTGGTGAGTCCCATCGCTGTCACTCATGCAGACTCCTGGCTTGCAACCATCTCACCGCTTTTGGCTACTACTCCCAGGGAAGAAAAGGAAGAAAACTGTTTTTCTCTCCCATAATAGCTGTTAACATTCTTCAACAAAATTGTGTAGCCATTTGAGAAATTTTACCACAGTGGAATGAAAATGGTGTTCATAAACAATGTTCTTTCTTTAAAATTGTAAATGTCCTGCTGAGGTGGAATGGATTATATCAGATTGTTAGTGAGATAAGGCTGTTGGAAGAAGAACATTAATCAAGTCTAAATATTATTAAATTCTTTCAGGAACCATCATGCAAAACATCAACTTGCGGCAGGTGTTACAACATGCACTAACACACTGCACAACACTTCAGGTCCCTGTGGGTACATCACCAAATAAAGCTCTGACAGGCAAGCCTGTTTCGATAAATAAGACTTTAATCATCATCCACAGAAGTTTGATTTTACAAGTGCAAACAGTTCCCCTTCTAATAAACATTCTTTCACTTAATCTTGTGTTAGTGTAGTCAATGACAGTTGTAAGGTTGTTTTTTCTGCTCTTCAGCTTTCTCCACTGATTTTTTAATGAGAATTTTCAGACGTTTTGATATAAATGTGGGAATTATTATCGAAGCTTAATGATAGGTATAAAAAGAAAATGTAGAAACTTGATTATAAATATAATTTTAGTCATTTCCCTAAGAAATAATTGAAGTCAGAACTATTCTGATTACCTCATTTTCTACTTCTAGCTTAATGTTTTGTACAATTTATTATCATTTTCATTGTTGTGATAAGCTCTTTTCATCGTAATTTATCTTATGGCAACAGATTTTTCTCCAACAGCTTTAAAGCCATGAGATTTTTTCATGTCAGACTGACCCAAGATTTGACACTTAATGTGGCCCAAACATACATCACTGTTTTTAAAGGAGGATTTCTCCTTTGAATGCAATGAGATGAGCATGGAAGATAAAAAAGTAAGTAGGAATATATCTCCAATCTAAAAGACAACATACAAGTCAACATACATTTAAAAAAGTCCACCTTTAGTTGGGAATGTGGCTGATTATAAATCAATATCATACTTTTGTATTACCTAAGAAAGGTTTGCATATCACAACTCAAACAAGTGCTTTATAGCGAAGAAACATCAGATAATACCAGGCATTATTAGTATATTATTATTATTAGTATAATAAGTAAAAGCAAGGGAGAAGGTAAAAAAAAATAAGACTATTTAAAGCATCATCACATTTTAAAAATCAAGCTTAGAGGACAGAGTTGGTCTTTTTATTGAAATGCAGCTTAGAACAGGAGGGTCTTTAACCTAGATTTAAATTAAGTGAGTGTTTCAGCTGATCTGAGGCTTTCTGGGAGTTTGTTCCAGATATGTGGAGCATAGAAGCTGAATGCAGCTTCTCCATGTTTCCTTCTGACTCTGGGAACTTATAAAAGACAAGATCCAGATGCCCTGAGGGGTCTGTTGGGTTCATGCTGGGTCAAGAGATCTTTGATGTAATTTAGTCCTGAACTATTCAGATCTTTATAAACCAGCAACAGAACTTTAATGTCCTCCTCTGACAGAAAGAAAGCCTATGTAAAGACCTCAGAACAGGACTGATGCGGTTCTTAGTGCGGACTCTAGCAGCAGAGTTCTGGATTAGCTGCGTTTGTACAGCTCATTTTTGTGGTAAAATGAGAAGATAGTTTTACAACAACCAAACCACCTAAGCGTGGACCAGACGTGTACTCGAGACTATTAACATGGTGTAATGCCATTAAATATATTTAAAAAAATATTAACTGTGGCTTAAAAGCTGCATCTTTGTGAAATACATCTGGGATTTTTATTACTAACTTGTAAAGATTCTCTTTTGTGTTTCACATTTCAGCACAGAGGAATCATGTTGTCAGATATTTGATAAACATGAATAGAATAGCTTGAATCACACATCACAACATCAGTTTGAGTCGTCAGTTAATAAGACCCCAGTGTCTGATACATTTTGGTCTCTGCCAACTCTTTTCTTGCTGTGTTTGTGGTCAGATTAAGTGATTTTTTTTAACTGTGCTGTTTTAGTATTTGCCTTAATACAGTTGATGTTGATAGCTGCAGTTGGATGTGTCATCAAACTGAGCTGAGGCTCAGTTAAGAATCTGTCATAATCACTAAACCCATCAGGAATCTTAAACTTTCCAAAGTCCTTCAAAAAGATCTTTGAGTGCAATGCCAACAATTAGGATATCCTGATAAAGACATTATGCGCAAAACAACAAAGAGTGATTTATTAGTGTGTAATGGATGAGGTCACTATGAACAGCTTATTTGAGAATGCACATTCCATAATTTAATATGCAAGTGTTTACATGTCACCTTGTGCTTCAGGTAAGGTGAAATTTGATTCTGAGAAGCTAAGTGATTCTGTTACTGTGAAAGACGTTGCTCTGTCACATTTGTTTTTGTTCTTGTCTTCTCATGTCTTCGCAGACAAATTTACCTATTCAAGACCAGGAAACTGTGAATATAAGTTGTTATTAAGTGTTATTTTATGTTGCCACGTGAAGAAATATGTATTCAGAGTATGTTTTAATTATTGTAACAAAATAAAAACATGACCTATTAATATTAACTTATTATTAAACTTCTATTATTTATTCTTCTTGGAGTTCTGCGATGGTCAGGCCACAACCTATGAGTGGTCTTATCAAAAAGACTTAGTATATCTCCGGTAGGATTTCTTTTACTTTCCTGCAAAACCCAACGACTGCAGGCGTTCAGTATGTTGATATCTAGTTCCAAGCTCATGACAGAGTAAAATGCTGGTGTAAAGTCTGTAAGTGATGTGCCAAGATGGGAAAAATGGAGTGAAATATACAGTTTAAGCATTGAGACGCTGCTGGGCAGCAACAGCTCCACAAACGTACACAATAAAAGTCACAGTGCTGTCTAATGATTTAGAAGCAGACAGGGTTTTAAAGTTTTAAAGTCATTTAATACTACTTAAATTATCTGACAGCTATTAACAAACTAATAGATTATATTTGCACACATTGACTCCAAATTACTGTGAGCACACAAAGAATGTTACTGTCAAACATATTGTAATTAAGCTCAAATCAAAATCTTGTAGCTACTCACAAAATTAGATTCTAATGTGATGAGGTTGCTTGTAATTGCTGTGGTTCTGCTTTCTTCAACCACCCTGCTGATCTGAGGTAAAGAACAATTTTGTCCACTTTCAAAAACGGCCTCATAGATTCTCCCAGGGCCATGATAAATTACCCACTAGATGTGTGTGTATTTATGCTGCAGTTTTCTTTTATATGTAGATTATGTGTTGTTGTTTCTTAGAAAAGTTTTTCTGTTTGATATATTTCATGACCTACAGGATTCACCTCAACCCTCTTAAGCCGTGAACTCTTTCACATGTGATCTCATCACGCAAACACCTGACATTATATTTTATAAGAATGTCTGATTTTGAAAACACAGAAATCACATATTTTTCTGGGAAAAACTCCTCTAAAGCTGATCAATTCTGAAGTATTTATGTTCAAAGTCAAACTTCTGTATAAAACTGAAGTCATGAGGCACTATTTTCCTGGGGAGATTTAATATATTTGACTGAAAAGACACTAAATCTCAACTACCTGTTGAGTGATGCAGGATAAGTGTCACTCAAAATGCAAGTGAAAATGTTTCACAAAGGAACAACACGGGATCCTCCCCAAGTGATTCATATCAGCCATCATTCCGTTGGCCAGTTTGTCATAAATCATGCAGGTTAATACTACTGGGTAGCACTTTGACACAACAATTCCAGCCTTGAGGCTGCCTTTGTGGTGTGCTTCTGTTTTATGATTGCAAATGTCAGCTTGCAGTTTGAATGAATACTTAAAGACATGCATCACAAAATGAGAAAATATTGATGGAAAATACTGCTTCAAAAATACCACTGTTGGAAAAAAGGTTTACTTCCTTGCTTGTTAAGAATGGATTATTTGTCATTTTGCATAGTTTTCAGAAAGTTAGTGCAGCACAAAAACAAGATAACTGTTGTTTATAGTTAAAGAATGTAAAGCTTGGCTATGCAATCAAAGAACTGAAGACTTCAGGAAGTATCTGCTAAACTGAATTTTTTTCTATAAGCATAAAAATCACCTAAAGACACATCTTCCCAAAAGAAGTTTGGTGTTTTAGCATCTAATATCTAGACTTAAGTTTTTAAAATGATTATTTTTGCAACAAAATGTGCGTGTATTTTAGACCAGTCACCTAATGCCCTTAAGACACCCCATTAAAACTGTCTGATTATACTGTCTGGAGGATTTATGTTCTAAATCCAGTACAAAAAATATAACATACCTATGGCAAATTAAATGCTTTTGTTGCATAAGAGCGCTGTCCTGTCTTTTGCTTGTCAGTGACTATCAGAAGTTCTTTGAATAACATAAAGGGTCTATTCAGCCAACTATAAACAGCAAACTTTAAGCCACAGTAGGGGCCTTGAACCTGGCACTGCATGGTCAGGATGTCTGCACAGAAGTATTTCCCAGGGAATACTGTGGGAATAAGGCCTTGCTGACTGCAGAGGGTTTATACTGAGGCTCTAGGGCAGGCTTATTTAGGCTGGACTTAGTGAGGCATTCCTGGATGATAAGTGGTATTAACGTTTCAAAGGTGCAGTTCATCTCACATTCTCTTTATAAAAAGAAAAGTGTTTCTTTTTTTTCGAAAGAGAAACAAATAAAAGTAAAATGCATCATGTTTTAGGTTCAAAATGGGCCACAGTAACAAGTAGAAATGGCTGCAGTTCTTTTTATCTGCAGGAAAAATCTCACACAAGCTACAGTAAAGAACTGTTTCATTTTACATTACATCACAGTCATTTAGCAGACCTTCCAGTTGACAGACAACTGGTCTTACCCCCCAAGCTACAGCCTTACTTATCTAATTTATCTAAATACATTTTTTCTGAAATCAATTAGGAAACAAGCTTTTTATAACTTAAAAGTTAGATTTTGTTTTGTTCAGATTATATAAAAATTTTCTATTATCAACAAAAAATTACATTTCTATCTGAAGACAACACCCCAGCTGATTTCACATTATCTTATATCAGTTGTCTGTTTTTGTACATAGCAAACTATGTGTTTTCCTGTTTATGACATATTACTTTGCTTATTCTGGACCTGTTGCAAATATGCAGAATATGTTAATAGTAATAACTGCAGTCACTCAATTTAATTTACTTCTGTCAAGAATGTGTATTTATTTCATATTTTACAACAGACCAACTCACAGAGATTAAATACTTAAAAAAGCAGCTATGAGAAGCTTGTGGTAGTAAATTGTTCTTAATAAAAGGACATGTTGGTCTGGAGGTTTCACTCAACTTATACTTGAAGGCCTCAGAAAATCATGTTTTAGTAAAAATGAGAGTTTAAGCTCTGTTATTGACCTTGTACCTCTCTGACAGACAATTATACCACAGGCTACCCAGCTGTACAGGTCAAAGGACTGGAAGAGCTTCAATATTCACACAAAAGAACTTTCTTCACTTGGGTCAGTAATTTTGTACCTCTGTGTGAATACAGTGCTTCACCTTGATCTGATATTTTTGACAATGTTCACTCATAACAAATTACCAAACCAGAATGTAGTATTTACATTTTGGTAGAAAAAAAAGAATAAAAAAGCTGCTGCTTCTGGATGATCCATCATGTCTTATTACCAAAGGAAATTAAATGACCCAAAGAAATAAAGAAAAACACTATGATTACAAGATAATATAACAAAAAGGGTTTTAATGTTGGACATTAAGTTTCAAGAAAGCAAAAAAAATATATATTTAAATATAATTTGTCATATCATGATCAATAACAGTTCCGAAAACACTAACTGAGTACTGAAGGGGTATTTTAGAGGATAAATGTGCAACTAGTATCACTGATTAATTTAAATGTCTAAAACAAAATATTTGCCATCTTGTCTTCCTTTTCTAATACTATACCTGCTCAATTTATTCTTCCCTGCTTTAAATCGTTAATATATTCAGATGTATAAATATGAAAATCATAGATGTATATACAAATCATAGATACATTTCATACATAGTATACAAAGAGGGGAAGAGTGACACTTGGATAAAAAATTCAACACAAGACTCAAGTTCTCTCCATGTCTCATAATAATTCTTGTCTCTGTGATATATAAAAACTGTTTCTTGTTCTGTAGAACAAATTTTCCAGAATGGCTGAAGAAAGATACAACATACAGAAAGCAAATAACGTGGCATAAACTAGCTGAAATGCAACAAGGACATTGTGAATGCTTTCAAGGGAGAAATAGTAGTCATTTAGGGAAAAATCAATGTATCCCTTTATGATTTAGTAAAAACATAAACATGCTAGTTATTGTCCTGTGTTCCTTGTTTTACAAAATAATTATCTTTAAAGTAAACTTTTTACAAAAGTATTGATTTTACTGATACATTTGAAAAAACTATCTAATTTGAAGAAATGTCATCTTCACGTTTTGTCTTTTTCTTTTCAAGATGCAAAGATAAGCTCAACTTATTTAAAGCAGTGGTGCCAAAGTTCGGTCCTGGAGATCTACCATCCTTCAACTTTTAGGTGCAACCCTTGTCCAACACAGCTAAATTAAATGAATAGCTTGTTACCGGGCCTCTGTAGAACTGGTAACTCGACTATTTGATTCTGGTGTGCTGGTGAAGGGATGCATCTAAAAACTGCAGGATGGTAGATCTCCAGGACCGGACTTGGGCGTCCCTGATTTATACAGTCTGTTAGTTGTTTAAAAGGTCACTGGTTGAGAGTGGAATAAGTGGCTGGAGATGTTAATAATACATAATTGCCATTTCTAAAATAATCCATTCTTTTCTTTCATTCTTCATAATTTACGGAAAAGGCAGTTAAAATCTGTTTACAAACACATAGCTCTGTAAAACCCCACTTTGATTTTGGATCTTTCCTCTTCTGCAACCGTTTCCATGTCGTGAAGGTTGGAAGTCCTCTTTGTCATCCTTACAATCAGTTATCCATCCATTCATCCATTATCTGTACCGTTTATTCCAGTGAAGGATTGCAGGTAGCAGAGGTGCAACAAAGGAATCAACGTCCAAGATGCTGAGTACACCCTGGACAGGTCACCAGTCCATCACAGGCCCAACACAGAAAGACAACCAACTAGTCACACACACATTCCCTCCTAAGGACAAATTAGAATGTCTAATCAACCCAATCATCATGTCGTTGGACGCTGGGAAGAAGTCAGAGTACCTGGAGAAAACCCATTCTAACATGGGGGAGAACATGCAAACTCTAGACAGTAAGCTAAGGTTTGAACCAACAACCTTCTCGCTGTGAGGCTCCAGTGGTAACTACTACACTACTGTGTAGCCCCCTCCCATCATTCAGGTCTTTGGTATCAATCACGAAAACATTTCATGTCTGGACTCTGATTCACTCCGAACTTATGATGGAGTTCTCTGTAAACCATCTTTTTTATTTTTTTAAATGTTCAGTGCCAAGTGTTTTATGCTGACTGCATTGTATTTCCATCATCATACCTAAAAGGAAAGATTGTGTTGTTGGAGTTTAATCCCTCCTTTCTTTCATCTCATCTCACACTATTTCTTCTTTGTCCATGTGAGCTTTGTAGAGGTCGCTTTTGTTTCTCTTCATAAAGCAGAGACCGTCTTTCGGGGGCTTTGTCAAGGTGTTGGTAAAAAGAATTGCCCAAATCCATCAGGGTGGTCTTGGTATGGTTCTTGGACAAACCTTGAAAAATTAGGAATGCATATAATTCCACAGGATAACATCAGCTACTCTGAAGAAAAATGTGGCCATGGAAGGAAATGCTCTTTCCAATTAGAGGATTATCTGAAACATGAAGTCAGAGTGTTCAAGAAAATTCTTAACATAGACCTAAAATCTACCAAGATTCTAGTGTGGACTCCAAAGACAAAAGAAACAGCAAGGACACCTTCCAACTGCAAAACAGTGAGGACAGTGCTAAAGAGGAATGATTCAAAATCCAAAACAGAAACATAAAGACATAAAGGTATACCTTTTAGATATAACTTAAATACATCAAAACCATCTCTAACCGAGTATTTAACTTTTTCACTGCTGTTTAGGTAATTTCCAATGTGGAAGAACTGTATGCGCAAATAGGCATGAAAGGCTCTGAGGTTTAGTGAATGTTTATGTTACTGTTTTCTTCATTCCTTCTCACACATATGCAAGCTTACCAATCACGACAAGCGTATGTACTAAATTCCCCATAAATGTCTTATAAATACAGAAAAAAACATCATAATCCCAGTTTAAGCCATGAGTCCCATGGAAAGACTACACCAAGCCTGGGGTGTTTTGTCTTGAAACACCTCATATTCAATTCCATTCGCATGCTCTCAGTGACCTCAAACCACAAATAAACTAACAGGTACTAACAAATACTTGTCTGCTTAATGTTTTCATTGTCGCTTTTTTGGGTGGGGGGGGGAGGAAATGACAGAGGATTATGTCTAAACATTTATCTTAAATACAGCTTTACATGGCAATAAAAGGAACAAACCTACCATAGAAATTTTAAATACATTGTTTCATAAACAGTTTGATTTGATGGTTTGCAGTGGAACCAAAAGAAACAAGAGATAGGTTTGTCCACATTTATTAGATATCATCTAGATATAGTGCCGTTTTCTTGTGACATGAGAACTGTTTCTTCAAATTGTGAAAAATCTTCAAGGTGCAAAATGTTCTCTGCACTAGTCAAGAAAAACTGGAAGGATTCAGGCACGAGACCCAAGAAATAAGAATATCATTTGACTAGTGCAACATTGTGTGTTGCGTTATTTTCTAGGTGGCATAATTTAATAAACACAAAAATTTTAAATAAAAGAACACTTAAAGAATTTTGACAGCATTATTCTGCAAACTTGTGTATTAATTACAAATATCATTTTATATATTTCAAATTTAAGATACTTTTCTTAAATAGGTGGACACAGTTGCTCTCATGGGATTCTGCTGAAGCAGGCTTTTGCTACATAGGTAAAACTATTTCATATGCTTACTCCTTCTCTGGCGGCCTTCACTGTTTCATGGGTTTCACTATCACTAAGAATAATACTGAATGTTTTAAGTCATTTTTGTCTTTTATTTATACAAAATCCAAAGCTTCAAACAACTTTTTCGAGCCTAGTTTACACTAGAATGAGAACTGACTCATACAGGATGTACAGGATAAATACTGGCCAGTGGCAACATTACACAAGATTTTTCTAGTGCTAAGCATGCAAATGACACATGTTTTTGCTGATAGATCAAACAATGGTTTACATAAAGAAGTAAATAACCTCAATACTGCTGCCGGCCTCATGATATATGTGGCCAAAATCTCATTCATGGAATTTTCTTCTCATGTTTTGGTGATTTTAAAGCCACAATATCTTGCCTTACTCCTTCTTTCCATGACTCCTCCAGTTTTTTTTTTTTACTTTTCGGCACTTTAATCTGTCTTTGTTGTCCCTTATAAGTCAATATAAGCTTATCTCATTGTTTAAAAAAAAAAAACAAAGTCAAGTGTAGCCCACAACACTAGGTATGAAACCAAAGGATTTGTCTGATTAAGCTTGACGTGGGTCATTGGCTACTATACTGATATTATGGTTAAAGTTATCCCTGTGCTGCTTTCATGAGGGAACAGAAAAGGAATAACCTCCAGAGATCAGCACTGAGTTTGCGGATGAGTTCTTGAAACCACTTGGCCTGATGAAACTTGCTCCAAGAGTTTTGAAGTTGAGGAATGTTGGCAGTATTCAGCTTAGAAGTTCTTCCCTTAACTGTGTGTACCTGCGAGGCAAGACGCCAAATGGAGAGCGATGAGAAGGGGGCTGAAGAGGAGGGGTCTACTGACCCAAGAAGAACAGCAGAAGATGGAATGGTGCAAAACGGTCATCCAAGGCCAGACACTCTGTGGAGACTCCTTGTTGGCTTGTGGGAGCTTTGAAAAAAATTTTAAAAAAAGGATTCACATTCAGTTTCCAAAATCACAGGAATACTATTGTAATGTAGAATTGCTAAGCTACGGAATGGTGACAATAAAGTGATTGTAACTGTAATTTGTTGTCCACAAGCAGGGACAGCGCTCATTTATAGCATTTTATGTGACAGAAGACACATAGCACCCAAAGATTTTAATCAACCATAAACCACAGTTTAACATATTCTTTAAACAAATTTTCAATTTCTCTTCAAACATGCTCAAAAGAATATTATAAAATTTAACAAAAGTATCAAATTTAGGTTATATCATTACATTTTTAATTAAACTGTAAACAAAAGCTGTGTTTCTATGGGTAAATTGTATTTTTCACATCTATGAGTCTTCCAAAATTTAGAAAATGTCTGTGAGACATACAGTTACCATGTAGACAAGCATGTCTACTATTCTTAACTTTAACTTACACTTACACA
This sequence comes from Pseudomugil tenellus, assembly GCA_037177515.1. NCBI lineage: Eukaryota > Metazoa > Chordata > Actinopteri > Atheriniformes > Pseudomugilidae > Pseudomugil > Pseudomugil tenellus. Next base: position 16,467,774 of record JBAMHX010000015.1, read on the forward strand.
ATACTGACATAAAAAATAAATATAAAAGAAAAAGCTAATTACTGAGTATTACTGCTGTTTTACATAACACGCTATTCTAGCTTGTTGTGTCGGTGAAGCAACTTTAAACTCTCTTACCTTGAAAGACAAAAAGCCTGGCACCCAGGATCTGCATCAGTCAGAGCACAAAGGCAGCGCAGATTTTTTGGCCTGTCATGTTCTGCTAAACGTACGGCAACATCACGTTTCCTCCTCTGCGGTCCCCTGTAGTTAGACATCCCATAAGGCACAGTGCGCCTGAGATGAAGAACAAATAGAGAGGCTTGTTTTCAGTGCTGGTGATGATGCAAGACGCAAAACAAAATAATAAAACTTTGCTGAAAATATATAATTATTTTTTAACGACAGTTTCTGATCCAAGTTTTAATGATACTTTCAAGGCGTGTAGGACCTAACTAAAAAATGAAGTGTATACTTTCTGTTGTGGATGAGTGTGTTCTCTTTTACGGGCTGTTATGCCATTGTACATTTGTTTTTAGTTTAATGAGCAGTGGGAACTGCTCATGGAACACCAAAGGCAGACCGACCAAAGAAGTCTGTGAAAGAGAATAATAAACCTGACATGTAACTTTCATACATCAACTATTCCAAGTCAGAAAGTCCATGACTGCATTGACTGTCTTGCCAAATCTTCCATCTGGAACTGTTATGCTGTCAGGCTGGCATATTTCTCTCTTTTGTCTCATCTTTTTTCAACCATCTGCAGCTAATTTCATATGAAGAAAAAAAAAACATGTGTTTGTAGGTAGGGTCTAATAGGTCAAAAAAGAAAGTTAATCTGCTCCCGAGTATCCCAGCAGGTGTTGTGCAGGAAGGTCTGCAGATAAAGGTGGAAAGGCTACATATGTCATTTGGAATAATAGACATATTGACAGATAAAAATCTTTCCCTCGCAGACTTGTCAGAAGATGTCAGACTGCTTGCTGCCTGTGTCTGATCGAATACCTGCAGTGTTGCTGACATCTTGCCTTCTGCTTCCACTTGGTCTTGCTTGCCTGCTACTTCAGTCTGCCTGTTTGCAACTGTACACCAGACTCTCCTTAGGGCAAAAGACTGTTTAACCTTCCACCTGTTAAGTCTGAACTGGCAGCTGTGGGTCAGCGTTAAGTCTTAAGTTTCACAAAAGAATCTGGAAACACTATTGTGAAATGAGGACACATATTATCAGATGATGGAGCTTTCAGAAGGCCTGCTTCAAGCTTTTTAATTATTCTTGCACATCTACAAACTAACAAGGTGCCCAAGTCTGGGCCTGGAGATCTACTATCCTGCAACCTTTAGCTGGAACTGTTGTCCAACACAGTTAAATCAAATGAATGGCTTTGTTACCGACCCTCTACAGAGCTGGATGACATGCGGGAGAGGGAATTCAGCTATTTGATTCAGGTGTGTTGGCGAACAGATGCTTCTAAAAGGTGCAGGAGGGTAGATCTCAAGGACCGGACTTGTGCATCCCTGAACTAACATCACAACGACCTGTAAGCATGGTCTTATTGGCAAGTTTATTTCTTTTTTAATATAATTTAGCTTATTAGGAATCACATATAATTCCAAGAATCAATGTTTTCTTTTGATGCATTGCATCATACTTAGGTTTTGGCTAATTTACATCTGCTGTCCCCTGGAAGGGCAAAATAAAGGCCACAGAAATGCAATGAATGTTTATTTCTTTCACTGAGATTGTCTTGCATACTAGATCAAAGTATGCTAATTTTTATTGTTGTTATTTCTTTTTTTCTACATTATCTTCTATCTTATCACAGACATCCTCACAATATATGAATACATACTTCATAATATAATGTTTTGCCTCCATATAAGTTCAGCAATTAAAGGAAATCAATTTGTCTCTACTTGCAAAGAAGCAATAAAATGACTTGATCATGTGAAACAGCCTACAGCAGTCTTGGCATGAGAAGACAGACAAACGGAACGCTTTCCTGCTGTGTTAAAGATGTGGTTTAAAGGTATCAGTGCTGGCAAATAAAAGAAGATGTAAAAAGTTGCATTTTAAAGTACTCCAACTAGTCTGCGGTATGCCTGAATATGTAGAACACATTTTTTGCGTGACGCAGTTACGAGAAAATTGCTGCATGAAGTAACATCAACCATTATGTTTAGTTTCATTAGTTATTTGCTCGACTAACACCTGAGATACAGGTTCATTGATTCTAAGCATTACAGACTTCTGACAATCCATGATTATACTAAAAAGATATGAAATACAACTATTACTGCAACTATTAGCAATAATGACATCATTGTGCTGCTTCCCCAGGTGTTTTATGTTTTATCACGGTCTACAAAATGATAATTAAACTGCAACATTAGGTGTTAATTTTGGACAGATTTTACCGCAACACTACGTATTGATGAATGTACATATTAGTTATCCACACATGAAGACACGTTCCAAAACAAATTCCTCTCCCATCTCTGTCAGCATCACTCACTACTTCTGAAGCGTCTTTGACTCTTATTGCATATCAGTAACGTGATCATCGGTATTTATTATTAAAGAAACAGATCATGGCAGAGTAAATAAACTATTGAAACCAACAACAGAATTATGTGAAGCAATAGGTGAAAGCTGCACACATGCTTTAAGAAGAGCTGGTGCTGTTTTGATGGTGGAGTTGTCACCATAGTCGATTTCATTTAATATTCAGCTTCTGCCAGACTGACATATAAGACTTTAAATAGCATTATTCCTTGACACATTCTCCATTTTCCTTGTATCAGTTCCCTATTTGCATTTTTGTTTACCTCAGTATATCTTGTGTTCACAAATGAAGCCCCACATTTAACTTGCATCTCCACATTTTATGCTATTTTCTTGATTCTTACTGTCTTTCCTTGCCTAATATGCGGAAAGAACTTAATCAATTTTGTAAAACTCAAAAATGTGAAGAAGAATTTTCACATCTTGTTACTTACAGCACAAAAACAATAGTCAGCATTTTGCAAACGGGTGTATTTCTTGAAAGCAATGTTTTAGTCTCTATATTTTTCTTTCTCAAGTTGTGTGACAATAAGAGGTTATTAACAATTTATTGATTATTGATCATATCTTACACACTCAGCACCCAACGGATTATAATGTAGCCTACACCTTGAACCACGTGTTGTGGGGTTATAAAAATAATAATAATAATTTAAATAAAGAAAAAATAGAGCAAGAAAACATTTGCCACCTCCTCCCTGACTACAAACTGGCAGGAATAGTTCCTCTCTATGGGCTTGCCATCACTTGAACCATGACAGTCTATCGCCCCTGGGCGCATTACAGGGCGTGACTTGTCTGCTATGTGTTGGCAGAAATGAAATGCTCCTTCTAAAGTTGCATAAATAATCCACACACCAATCAGCTTTTTAATTACTTAAATTCTTCCGCGCTGACAAGGGCACCGTGATGGATGCTTGCGCAATATTGGGCATGCATGATGTTGAAGCATTACAGCTTTACTTTGTTTTTTTAGGAAGCATGCCTTACTCGGGAGTGTTTATCCAGATGATATCCAAGTGGCAGTAGTAGACACACTCCTTATCTGTGTAGGAATAACAGGTGCAGCGTTTTTGTCTGGACTTTGTGCTGTCAGAGAGCTGTGAACCTCTGGAAGCTCCGGAGTCTGATATACTCGTGGGATTGTTCTCGGGTAGCACGTGGGACATCAAGACACCTTCATTAGAAGTGTAAATAAGTAAAAAATTATATAAGAAAAATAAAAGTCAGTCTAAGCACACAATCTTATATCTATTTGAGCCAATACATGCTTGTTATTAATTAATGTAAAACCTACCTTGCATTAGAATCAATATAAGCATTTTGAAAAGCATGGCTCTCATGAAGAAGGTCAGCATCTTTGTCATGTCAGATATTCCCAAAATAGATCATAATTGGGTGACCATGCATATCCATTTAATTTGGTATAAATCCTTGCGCAGCTCACATAGTCCAGGCCGGGAAAAAAACGGATCGGAAAGATATGCGCTCGCAAATGTTTGTTATAAGTTCAACATACCTGCGAATTGAAATAAAGTGTTTACAGACAAAATTTTTTAGTCTGAATGTAAATGTATCTTTTGCGCAAAGAGAGGAGCAACGATCCTCACTGTCAATTCGCCTTCTAAAAGCCCAAATCAAAAGGTATGAGGCTTAGGAGAGTCCTGGGTGCACGCCCACACCTCCCCTAACACTCCTGCTTTTGCATTGTCACATGCAGCAGCTGCAGACTGCACAGCACACTAAGCAAGGTTCACTCACATACTGCACGTGACAGATTTCATTAAGATATTTCTCATATGGTCTTTGTTTTCGTTTTGAGACAAGCTGCTCACAACACAATTATCTGGAAGTTTGGAAAAGCAATTAAGCAGACTTTAAACCTGTCTTATTAAAGTTCAGTCTGCCTTCATGATGCCTTCATGTCAGTTCAGTGAAACATCTAATATCACTACGATTAAAGTTTTTAATGCAGCTCATATAAACAAAGTCATGAAAACTGTAGCTAGAGCCCATAAGAATCAGGTTTCCCCTGCAAACCTTTTGCCTGGTTTGGTGGAGGACCACAGCTTTTATAACAGTAACAGTTTTTATAAGTAGCCTATATCTGAAGTAAATGTTTCCTTTTATTCAGTTCAGGTCACTTGCAAGTAGATTAATAAAATTATTAAAATGTGCTGTTTTGCATTGTATTTCTTATAGAATTACACTCATTATTTACCATCACTAAGGATATTTACAACAGATGTCTTTCTTAAATTAGTTTTGTTTGGAAAGGTCATACAAAAAGTAACAAATAACTTTTTTATGTCATTACCTATTTTTTCAGACTGGACAGCTTTTTGTTGTTTTATTGTTGTTTTGTTTGTGATTTTGTTGAATTGTTCTGAAAGGGGTTGCTATGGAGCTGAAGTCCCTGCTATCATAGTTTATTTGTATTAAATTAAGTTATTTTGCATGTGTAATAGTTGCAATTTCTAAAAGCATATTTGATGTACTGTAGTAGAAATAACCAGGCACTGCGTCAAATTAGAAATAGTTTTGAAATGAACTATAATAGATAGGTGAGACAAAGATTAACCTCTTACTTTGTAATAGATGGTGGAAAGTATGGGGACGTATCCGATAGCTTATGATCCAAGACAAAGCATCTCATCTGTTAGTTATTTCAGAGATGAAGGGCTCATAGCATAGATACTGATCCTGAGTATACAGCCAAATCAAGTAGTGTTTTATTGATACGCACAGAAATCTTTTCACCCAATCCAGTTAATCACACAGCTGCAGTGATGAAAAGAAGTATGGAGTGATGAATGTTATCTTTAAGTCAGGCAGTCACAAATTGATTTGCAACTTAACATAAAATGCCAATCCAGTTTAAAAAAGGAATTGCTCCCCACCCTATTCCTGGTGCTGAAGCCAATCAGTGCCAAAAGCACTGCAAAAGCAGAGAAGGGGAAAAACTACTGTTTAAAGTTTGACTTTATGCCTCCACTCTGTCAATGATACACTCACTCCTTTGAGGGGTTTCCTGTGTCTTGCTCTATTACTTGCAGACTCCATCACACCTTGACCCTGAACAGGATATAGTAAGTATACAAAATAAAAATGAACTGATGGACACTCACTCTGTTTCTATAAGGTTAGGAAAATGCTTCCATTGAATTAATAAACACAATTTCCTTAAACCACACGTTCATTAATGTTCAAAGGGAAAACCTTAAATGAATGAAGGTGAAGCAGGTGAAGGGTGGTGTAACGAATACTGCATGGAGGTACCTAATGCCTAGAGAACTGGCAAAGCAAAACAAACCAAGGAGCACAGAGGAGATGACTATATGGTGGGTGGGGTTGGCACCCACAGCCATGCTCAGATAACTGTTATGAAAACAAGCTTAGCTCCCTTAGCCTCCGACTTTAATTTCCTTTCAGTTGTGTGGCCCCACAGAGTGGACATTACTTCCAAACATCAGGCTGCTGGGAAGTTTAATGAATGCACATGTGCCTAACAGTTCAGCTTCTATTCTATTCTATTCTATTCTATTCTATTCTATTCTATTCTATTCTATTCTATTCTATTCTATTCTATTCTATTCTACAGTCATTTTGCAGATGCATTTCTCTAAAGCAACCTGTATGTGAAAGTAAGAAAAACACAAGCAAGAAATCAAACAGGAAGGAACATCACAAGTAAGTTAAGTCAGACTGCTGTGAGTCCAGTTGGCGCCGGTTAGTTTAAAAATGTAGGTCCCTCCTGAATCGGCTGCGGTTTACTATACAGTGACATGTTGGCTACATTTATCTGACCAGTACATATGCTCCAAAAGCTCAAGCTAGCAGACATGATGATGCATTTCCCCAAACTGCTACTTTCTCTCTCTCTAGATTAAACCAGTAAGTGTCCTGGATTTGTATTTTCTTACTGAAGCGTTCAGAAGAGCCAAATCTTTCTGACTCACACTGCCCCCTGGTCCCCTCCCAAATTCCCCAAGGCTACAGTTTTGTGCCATACCCAAGTTATCTGGCACAATCCCCAAGCTGCAAAACAGAGAGAATTCCAGATAAATTAAGACCATATTCTGTTTTCTTTCTCCTGACCAGAGTTATGGAGACAGTATGCTGTCAGAAAGTTGACTGCGTGTGGTTTAGTGGTCTCAGGATGTGTACAAGCTGTGAAGGTCGTCTTACTTCCTGGTGAATTGAATCTGATGTTTCAGAATGGGTTCACTTGTGGTTATTTACCCGAAGTGGGCAGTCAAAAGTAGACAATCATGAAACAAAATCCCCCTGGATAGCTTGGTTTGGCATTGCTGATCAAGGCAATAAAATTGGATTGAGGGTGGGAAACCTAATAGTAGGCCTCATTTTATTAAATTTATTTCACTTTCTTCTTGCTGCATTGTGCCAGACATTTTAAGTTCTTTTTTTAAAAAAAAAACAAAACATCTTCCGTCATTAATGTCCTTACCACAAGGAGTCTGTTGAATTTTCCCTAAAGTGTGTTTTTTGGCAATTCCCAGGCTGTTTTATTTTGGTAGCTTCCTTGGTTCCTTCCGTTTTGCATCCATTTTGACACAGGAAGTCAGTGATAAAGGTTTTTACAATAAAGTCATCTGTGTTCACTCACATTTCCTTATATTATCTTGCAAGGTGTTGATTGTGATTACCCTTTCAGCCAAGGAAAACTCTTCATAACAAGCTTCTGTATGCACAGGGAAACATTAGACAACCTAATACATTTCAGAAGCATTCCAGTTACCACTTTGGCCTGTTTTTCTGGGCCTCTTTTAATATTTTATTAGAAAACATAGCCAAGGGATTTGCACACTCATTGCCCCTGGAGTGTTGTGGCGCAGGTGGCCTTAACATCTTAGATGGTACAGATGTGTAAGCCTCTTGAAATGAGTATAATGAAGTGACGTCTAAAGTAGATTCGTAATGTAGTGGTGGACAAACTTCTGAGACTATAGACTGTCTGGGGTTAAACTAACTGGTTATTTGGGGTTTTCTATTTGGATCTTCACAAACCAAAGATGGGTACATTTGATTTACCGCTGATTCAGTAGGATAAAGCTATGAGCGGGAGCATGAGAGGTTGATTGTCATTTTGTGTTAGTCGTGTGATGGACTTGAGATTTTGCAGCGAGATGAGCTGAGGTAGTTGTGACTAACTAGACAACAGCAGTTTGACTGCACTTACCTATGATGTCCTCTACTTTTATATTTAGTGCTTGTGTTGTTCTTATTCTCAGATGTAAGTCGTTTTCGAGAAAAGTCTCTGCTAAATGACTATAATGTAATGTAATGTAATGATATAAAAATAGTTTGATTCATTTTATGAGGATGAGATGATAAGCCAAGGAGAAAAGGGTAACAGCATTGCTTCTAAATCATAAATTATGTCTTAATTAATGTAAATAATCATTGAAATACTAAATTCGCACCAGTAGGGCATCTTTATAAACAGTCTATCACTTAGTGGTGTTATATTTTTTTATTGTCAACCACATAAATACTTCCTGTGCAAGATGTAATAGTTTGCTTAACCTTTTTTTTTCCCCCTTTGCTATTTTGACCTAAAGCAGTGACAATAATGGCAGTGCTCCTCTGCATGTGCAGAGGGGCTTGAACCAATTTACTAAGACTCTGTAGAAATATGTGGATTGTAGCTGAACTCTCCACCAAACAGAATCTCTTTCCAAGGTGAGGATTAACACACTAAAGTCAGCAACATACTTCTCAAATGGATTGCAGCTGATGCCCTGGATCCCTGGATTTCCTGCTTTGTGGTCTAGCTGTTGAAGAACATACAGTTTACCAGGGCCAGTGAGTAACACTGTCTGGATAATTTAACAATAAGTGGTTTTTGGATTTATTAAAAACCAAAGCTGTGGGAAAACCAGTATTGTCAAAGTATGGCAATTACAGATGGCCAATGAATTCAAAATCAAGATTCAATATGACATTTTAAATTGGACAATAAAATTGGAATTAAGCTTTATTTCCCTAGAAAACATGAGGCAAATGTTTAAATGATATAAACCAATCAGACTCACATAAACAATTTTCATTCCAAGATACTTGTGATAATGGAGTTGTTTTCTTTTTCCCCCCGTGTTGCATAAGGATAAGTGGTTAACCAAAATTATATGCACAACACGTACAGCTACTACTGGAGACAGATAGCAGTTCTCTCTCAGGATGACTGCCAAACCTTAAATGTAGCACAGACACAAATGCAGGGAATCTGCCCCCAAATAAGATTGCTCAGAGGCTGACCTTTAAAAGGCCCCTGTGGATTTACCAATTGCTACGGATTAAGAGACAAAATTTTGCTTTATATATTAGTGCTGAGAACTTATATGCTTTTATGACTAGAACATTTCTCATAAAACATAATGCACTGAACTTGGAAATGTGATCGCCTGAAGTAGTTAAAGTTAAACATTATTAGTGGATGAATGATACTTTCAATATGCATTTGGTGTGAGTGTGTATTCCTCCGTAAGTTGTTATTTTTGTTCCCCTACAAGGGATTGTATTTTATTTTATTATTATTCTTATATAGTTAAATTAATCATTGTTAGAGCAGAAGACGAAAACATGTTTTATATTTATTTATATTAAAAGAATAAATTAACATACTTTTTTATAGTAGACTATCTGGTCGACTATAAATTGTTGCCATCTTGCAACCATCTCTATGTATTTTGTTTCCCATTTCACTCTGTTACCTAGTCAATTCCTCATTCTCGTGTTTTTAATAATCAATACAAAAACGATCAAATAGCAACACTTGACAGTAGATCCATTCTTCACACCAGATATGATGTTTTGTAGGTGTTGTAATTTCCATGTAATGACATACAAATAAAGCACTAAATACACTATCTCATCTGCACAGCGGTGATATTGTTGCTTGCCGAGCAGCCTACTTACACACTGCTGAGATGTTTGCCTTTTGTTCTTTACCAATGTGGACATTGTGGTAGCTGACCACACACATGTTCGAATTCAACTGTCAGCCCACTTAATTATAGCGCATTCTGTTTGTGTCAGAGTATTAAACATGGCAGATTGTTTGATTAGTTGTGGGTGGCTCAGAGGGAAAAAAAAACATCTGTAAGAAATGGTGAGCTGTGTATTTATTTTACTTCCCACTGGAATCTGACTCATGTATAAGCTGTTTTTAAATTACTGACAACAAGGTGTTAAGTACAATGACTGTCAATGTTTTTAAGAACTAGGTAGGGACTGAGCTTCAGAACCAGAAGAAATGGTTCATTCCAACCTACCATGGCATTTTAAAGTTAAAAAATTTACACACAATATGAGTAATTGGGTGAAGTTTGGCGCCATCGTGTGACAACAGAGCACATATAGTTAACTATATGTTATTTAATTTAATTACTATACTAGAGTAGCCATATTAGAACTGACTGAATTAGACTGAACTCAAAATACAAAACTATGCATTAGGAATAAACAGCTTGTCGAACAAACATTTCTCATGAAATCTTTTATAAATTACATTCTTCGTGACTATGTGAGGCGAGGATTTTGAGTGCTACGGAAAGTTCCCTCGGACAATCTTCACGGTAGCGACTTTCAAGGTTACCATGACAAAAGCTTGTTGCGAGATTCTTGTACACAGTGCATGTTTACTATCATGGGAGGCTGCTGATATGTCTGTGTAGCTTTAAATTGAATATTTACAGGAAATTTCTATTTGACGCTGAACGCATCCATGTCAAAGCACAAGGTAAACAAAGAGTAGGAATACATTTTGTAGGCATTTAGTCTTCACATGACGCAAATGTAAAGTAACTTAGCAGATTTCGTAAATGTTGTAGGAAATGGAGCCCAAATAGAGTTGTTCGTGGATGTTTTGAGCTTAAACCTCTATGTAATGGGAACGTTTGTATGTGATGAGATAGTTAGCATGGTTAAGGAGCCTTGGTTAATGGCAGCGTCCCATTAAATGCACAGACAAGGACAGTATCCATAGATAATGTTTGTAATAATAATGTATGAAAGCCACAGACAACTATAGTGTTAAAAAGTAACCCTTTTATTATTTAAATTACAAAGCATTAGTAGAAGCACATATCACATAGGCTACGTTAAAAATGAAGATATAATGCTTTAATATGGAAGCTGGATTTTACTGTTAATAAGTGTTTACATGAGAAAGGTCAAACTTAACAGTTTTTCATGTCTTAGATGTTTCTACACGCATATTAATGTTTTATATAATTATTATATAATTCTGTATAATTTAGCAACAAGCTGTTATTATTTTTTTAAAAATTGGAATAAGGTGTTTTAGAGCAGAGAAACATCTAAACCGTGCAGGACCGTAGTCTTTCTGAAGTTTTAGAACCCAGGTTAATATTGGTGCTTTGAAAAATTTTGTATCTAACTTAAGCTTTGATTGTTTCCACAATTATTCATCTCCTGCTCATCTTTCCTCACTAGTTAATTGATGGGCTTTGCTTTGTAAAACCTAAGAGGGGGAGTGTCATAAATGCTCCTCTGCAGTTATCAAAACACTTTTCAATTGACTGTAGGCGTTTTAAATAAGCAACTGTCTCAGCTATACTTTGATAAACTGCTGGTTAATTTGATTTATCAAGAACCTAATGTAGCTCTAAGTTTTAATTGCTAATATCACAGTAAAGGGCATTTTTAGCATTACAGAAAAATGCATTAAAATAACATAGTTTTTCTTTCAAAATTAAGTTGAATTTGAAAAAGTGTAATGAAAATAGAACAAAATAGGTTAAAAGTACTTAAGTTGTGTACAAAGTACTTGTACATTCAATTAGATAGAATAAACAATTTAAGGAGAGTTAATTTGTTTTGTTTACTTCTACAGACATTTGGATACAAAGGCTCATGTGACAACGGGAAAAGCGAGGACCGGTGGGTGTAAATTTTTTTAAGATGGTTGTGAGTTATCTATGTTGCAATAGTAGAGTTAACAATTACTACTTTACTCTGTTTCTTCGGTGAGGGTAGATATTGTGTGCGTTACAAGTGTGGCCTTATTAACACTATACAAGATGTACTGCGCCGAAGACCAAACTGGGTTGAAGTGAAAGAGTAAGTTTTAATCAATATTATGTTGAAAAATATTTGCAATATGGTGCATAGTTTTTACTCTTTTTTGTTTGTTTTTTGGCTTTTTGTGGAATATCTTTTTTTCCATCTACAGTGATGGAGAGTGGGACTTCTACTGGTGTGATGTGGGCTGGCTTAGGGAGAATTTTGATCATACATACATGGGGGAACATGTCAGAATAAACCACTTTCGCAACCATTATGAGGTCAGCCAGCGTCGATCTATGAATATGAGCCCCAAACTTCAGCATCAATTAACTGTGAGCTCATATTCTATTCTATTACTGTGTTCTATATAACAGCTGACACGCAAAAATCTTATGGTGAAAAACCTCAAAAGATACCAGAAAAATCTTGAACGAGATTTGGGTCGCACAGAGGCATCCAAATGTGATTTTTTCCCCTGCACCTTTGCCCTGCCTAGTGAGTACCATCTCTTTGTAGAGGAGTTTAATAAAAGCCATGGCAGCACCTGGATCATGAAGCCGGTGAGCAAAAGTACACCATAAATTTAGCCAAGTGTAATGACAATAATCTATATTTGGATGACTGCAGATACTAAAATAATGTTATTTCATGAGGGAAATTAATAGGTGTGTTTATTTAGGTAGCAAAATCGCAAGGCAAAGGGATTTTCCTGTTCCGGAAACTGAGAGATGTAATCGAATGGAGGAAGGTAACATTTATTTATTTTACCAAGGGAGTGATTATGAATGAGATAGCTACAACATGAGCTGATAATACGTTTCTACACAGGACAGCTCCCGAGCAGAGGAACAGAAGGATGCAACACATGTTGAAAACTATGTAGCACAACGCTATATAGAGAATCCTTACTTAATAAATGGTAATAAACAGAATTTATAGTATGAATGAATATTACCTGCTTATAAAACATATTTTGGAAAAGTCAACAGATGTTCAAAAAAGGCTGTTAATTGGTTGATAATGATTAGTTAGTATTAGTAAATTCTTAATTGTTGCTTTTTTTGTGTGTCCGCAGGCAGGAAATTTGATCTAAGAGTTTATGTCCTGGTTACATCAGTATGTACTGATCCTTGTAAATTGCAGTGTTTGATACAACGTGTATTTTTCTACATGCTGAAACAAGTGCATCTGTTTGTGTTTTTCAGTATGTTCCTTTGAAAGCCTGGTTATATCGGGATGGCTTTGCCCGCTTCACAAGCACTCGGTTTTCTCTTAGCAGCATCGATGACAAGTGTATCCTTTTCTGTGTCATAAACTGTGACAATTCATAAGACTTTTCTTACCAAGTTTTCTTATTTTTTTTTATTTCTGATTAAATATTCAGGAAAAATACATTTAAACAACTCAGTTTGGCTCAATTTCTGAGTTCATTAAAGATTTTGAATTCTCCTTAGTGCCACTTTTCAGACATGCACCTCACCAATGTGTCTGTCCAAAAAACAGCACCTGACTATGACCCAGAAAAGGTGTGGACTCCAAAAATAATTTACAGAAACATTTACGCTCTATTACATTATGCCTCTTTTTTAACCGTCTACATTATGTTTCATTTGCTCTTTTCTATCATTTTAAAGGGATGTAAATGGCAAATGCAACAGCTCCGAAGATACCTAACTGCTAAGCATGGAAGAGAGCTTGTGGAGACCCTCTTTAAAGAGATTGATAACATTTTCATCCAGAGCCTACAAAGTGTGCAAAAAGTCATTATAAATGACAAACACTGTTTTGAGCTGTATGGTTACGACATACTACTGGACCAGAATCTTAAACCGTAAGTGTTGATGCAAGCCATCATAGTGGTTCTGAGAGTTGCTCTAATCACTCATCCAGACTGAGCTGCACTGGCTGAATTGTCTGTATGCTATTATATTATCTGGATTATTTTTTTCTGTAATTGTATATTTTATCTTTTTTTCTCTTTTATTGTCTTCGGTATTTATTGACCTAAGTCTGCTAAATAATATGAATGGAAATTTGAAAATGCATTAAGGTATGCATCCCCACAAATATAATAAATATGCAGACAAACACGTTATGGTACATTCCTGATTAGTCCTTGTTGATACCTAAAATCAAAGCAGAACCCTACCAGGGTATGTGAAAAAAAACAAGACAAGTTGTTTGCAATACTAATACCAACAACCCCTTTATTAATTGTATACTGGCCCTCTCGCACAAACTTAGTGATGGTGTAAAAGGTTAAGTTAATGTTTGCTGAATGTTGTTGCTATCTATCTATTTACAGGTGGTTAATTGAGGTGAATGCTTCTCCATCTCAGACACCCAGTAGCCAAGAGGATTATGAAATGAAGTGCAAACTGCTGGAGGACACTTTGAACGTTGTTGATATGGAGGGAAGGTAAAAGTCTCATTCTCACCATGCATATTCTTCTTTGTCATGATGGAACAAGGCATGAGCGTAACTAATACATCGCAGACAAAACAAAATTATAAACTAAACAAAAACAGAAATTACAGTCTTTTAAACCTAACCTGTTTTTTGGCACTTCATAAAGTTTGAAGGAACATACTGTTGATGATAAGCCTCTGTGAAAGAGAATATAAGTGCTTCATGGTTTTTTTTTTGTCTGATTAGACTTACTGGCAAGGAAAAGAGAGTGGGAGGCTATGATCTCATGTGGAATGATGGACCTGTCTATAGAGAGGATGTCAACCTACAAACATTTAGCAGTACATGTTTCACTGCCAACACACACCTAGGTAACTGAACAATGCAGATAATGCAAACTTAATGAGGAAAGAAATACTATATCTGGAATAAAAAAACAGAGTTACTTGCAGGGATTCAGTCTTATGAAAGCGGCTGAATTATTCTATTATTGATGGCTGTAAATATACACTTGATCTTTGTTGCAGGGTGTGTAAATGACAGAGACAAGCAGCTTCGCCAGCTACTGAAACCATTCCCATTTCAGAAGAAGGTGTAGCGAACTACTTCAGTAGCACGTGACAGTTTATCTTCATGGTGGGAGAAGAGGATCGTTAGTCATTTTGAATGAATATATTCTTCATACAGAATTAGCTTTCTGAGTATTTTATGGATGTGAACCTTGGTTCAAATCTGAATATTTAAATATGTTTATTAAACATTATCATTGTGTTAATGTTTATGTTCATTAATTCCATAACAGATATGATTACACAGACATGAAGACATGACTGAGATGTATTTGTTTACAGTATTTTTGAATCTTAGTGTGTGTCAATAGGCCAGTTGCAATCAAAATGTTATATTTCACTTATTTCATTTATTACTTTGCCTTACAAACACTTGCATTCAACATTGAGAAAATACATATCACAATCTTTCAGCGTGGATGTCAATGAACTGTACACAGTTTCCATAATATTGCCTTTTCTGGCCCCTTTCTTATGGCTTTGATACTTTACATATGTATTAAGTAAATAAGTGCAGTCAGAATACATCACATTTAAATTAATGAAGTAGTCTTGTGAATCAAGTACACGTTTAAAAAAACACAAAAAACAGATAAAGCACTCTAATGTAAACAGTGTTCTACAGACGTCAAGTATCCAGTGGAATGTGGAGGTGACAACTACAGTATCACCGCGTTACAGGTATGATGTGTTCAAATTCCATTGAATAATGGGAATGAGCAAAAGAGACAGAATACATTCAGCTCTATGACATAACCTTTTCTGATTGTGCGTGACAATGTAAACATAATGATAAGAATGACAAATACAAGTCAACCACAACACTTCTCATAAATATAACTATGGTATATAAAATCTGGAAAAATATGCATTTACATTTGTAGCAAACATTACATCGTCTTCAATGACAGGAAGAGCTCAGCTCTATGCAAAATACAGCATATTATCATAGATTACAATTCAAGCTGTTCAAACATGAAAAGCCCTTGTAACAAAAAATGTAAAATCATAGCACAAAGTATCTGAAACAATCCACAGTCCTGCAGTAACCCATCATTCCAGAGTGCCTCCCGATCAGATAGAAATGCTTGAACTTAGCATGTTTAAAACATTAGGCACAAAAGAATTAAAATCAACATAAAGTTAAATAAAATTATGTAAAATAAATGCATTCCGATTCAAAATTTGCTCAAGTGCTTGATGACTGAAATGCAATGACCTGTGTTAAACACCACTATGGATTACTTAGGCTCAGAGCTGAGAAGCAGTACAGTAGATGTCTATTCTATCCATATTTTAATATTAGTAGATTACTGAGAAAGTGTGCAAGTGTAGAATTCCGTTTACATTAAAGACTGGTTTTATAATCCTAGCAGTGTTCAGGTTCATACTAAGCATTTCTTTTAAACATAGCTGTACACTTAATTGAAATGCATTGTTTTTTCCTGTGTGCTCTAGCTCCTCCGTTGCCAAGTTACATCCATCTGATTGCTGTATACATCACTGACTTCTGTACAACAGTTAGAACATGTTAGTATTACACTGATTACACAGAAAGCAAGCATAAGTTTAAGCTCATTTGACAAGTAACCAACAAGTATAGCATCAAACTGGAGATCTACAAAGATTACTTTACAACAAAGTGCACATTCTTTGTCTTACTACTCTGCCTACTGCTAAGTGGAGCTTTAGCAAGAGATGCTGGGTCTTTAGCAGCTCTTTTCATGGTAGTTTTTGAAGCCTGACTTCCTGTTTCCATCCTCTGCCAGTCCTTTTCTTCTCTCTTAGTGGTGATAATATCTCTCTTACTAGCAGCAAGACTGCGTTTCTCTGCACTTGATGCTTTATTAACGGCACCCGGCTCCTTTTTCACATCTGTCTCAGAATTAGCTCTGACACGGCTTTTCCTCACCTGACTTCTGCCGTTCTGGCTAGTGTTAGATTCCAGGGGTTGCTTACGAGCATTACCTGCCGCCTGCATGTGCCTGAGATGACTCCTTCCAGCTGACGGGCTAACAGGGGTCTGGGCACCACCTCCACCTTGTCCTCCTGGGCTCCTACCTTCTGTGGAGGATGCTCGGGTCTCGCTGCTGCTTCTCTTTGATGCTGCCCCAGGTCGCGCTCTGCGTTCCAGCAGCGGGCTGAGCCGCGAGTGCCGCTGGTAGACATAGGCAGAGCAGCTTCCATTGCACAATGGATAGCGAATGTGACAATGTGGACAAACTGGGAAGCGGGTGAGCTGGTGCTGCATGGAGGCAGGGGATGGTGGGTTGTTTACAGGGGTAAGTGGAAAGGATCGCTGGTTGTGTCGCATCCCTTTGGGGGAGTTGAGTCGGGACGGTGGTGCTGTATGAGGCCTGGCTGGGTGTGTAGTGGTGGAAGAAGGAAAGCTTTGGGGCCTCGGGCGACTCCCAGGTGGACGGCAGCTCTCTGCTTGGACTGTTTGGATCTGGAGCCACTCCAGCTGCAGCAGCCTCTCCAGGTACTTCTCCAAGGCCCCCACAGGCTTTGGCCGAGGGGCACCACGACCTTCTGTGTGAAGAAAAACTGCCAGCTGTCTCAGACTCCAGTTATTAAAGGGAGGTGGCAGAAAGTCTGGGTAACTGTAGCTGGGTGTTTCACTCTCATCTTCACCCACTGTCCCATGGGGTCCAGGAATGTCTGGGGGAAAGTCATTAGTGTTGATGATCTCTGCCCGGAGGTTGAGATGAGGAGGTGTGCAGGGGGTGCATGGAGAGGGCAGAACAGGGAGCCTCTCAGAGTCAGAGAGGTCGCTTGCACTGTCAGTGTCGTCTTCCTTGTCATTGTAGTGCTGCTGTAGTCCCTCTGGGGTGGGGGCTGGTGAGTGTGACAGAGGCTGGGCTAGTGGGTGTCGTAGTCCTGCTATTGGAGAGAGAGGCAAGGAAAGGGCTCGCCGATTCTTCCTCATTCCCTGACGATTTTGAGGGAGCTCAATGCTGCACTGTGGCACCCGCTGATTTTCTCGTGCTTCCTCTTTCCTGTGTGGAGTTGACTGTTTGCGGAGTTGAGGTCTCAATTCTCCTTCTTGCTCAGGACTATAAAGAAAGGGAGATGGGTTCAAGGTGCTGAGGAATTAGGTTAATTTTAGCTGAAGGGTCACATTCAGAAAAACCACGCTTCCCCTTGTCTTACCTGGAGACTTTTCCTGTGTTCAGTGATGTGCTATGCTTCAGCCTGACGCCTTTCAATTGTGCACCCTGTGAAAAAGTAATGTTGATTATTCAATATTAATCATTACACTTGTTGTGCATATAACTCAAAGAATATGTTGCAACACTACAACTATATTCTCTCCAATGCTATTAAAGAAAACGTAAAAAAAAAAGTATTATTGATCATTTATCAGGATGTCAGGTGCATACCCTGTGCATTGCTGCTGTTGTGTCCTTATCCTGACCTGGTCCTGGGAGGCCATTTTTCATCTGACCCACTGCTTTCTTCATCTTATTACCTTTCTTTGAACTGTGGAAACATGATAGCACTTCATGAAGCTTACCTGTAATCTGTCAGCGACAAGAGGATTTCTCTTATTAAGCATGCAACTATAAAAGAGAATAAACAAGGCCTACCTGGTTCCTGTGCCGTTATTTTCAGTATTTTTAACCCGTATCTTCTCTTTGGAAACGACGCGTTTCAGTGTCGTGGATGCTGTGCGTTCCTGCATGATGGGGCCCATGTTGCATCACAGAGGATGTTGTTTGGGGGCAGTACGGGTTTTAGATCACACGGTAGCTAAAGAAGCCAACCGACATCTCGGATCAGACACTCTAGTCTGAGAATATGGGTAAAATTACGCATTTTCTCCAAAGTGCTGCAATGCATCATGCGCAGATATCAGCCTCTCCTCTGTTGTTTAACACGTCCTATTTGTAGTCGACCTTCGGTATTCAACTGACGCCGCAGTTAATGTTTTTTTATTGAATCGGTGACAGCAGACGGGCTTCTTATCCGAGTGTCATCGTTTTCGCGATTGCAAAATGCAACACGGTCAAACCGCCCAGACGCTTTGTTTGGCTCCTCTTCGCACAGTCAAGATAGGTTTGTTTACCTGCTGCTCACTGGCTTGCAGCCCGTCTCGAAGTGAGCAACAGAGGTGCATCATGGGACATGTAGTACCAACACACCAGTCAGTATTTAACTCCACTGCAAGTACTTTTTTGAAATTCAAGTTATTGCGCAGAAATATTAGAAACAAACACAGAGAAACGGTAGTTACTATTTCAGAGACAATAATGCAATATAAATTAAATTACATGTAATTGTAAACTTAAAAAAGTACTCAATCACCCATGTGACACCAGAGAAACGCTAGTATGTATGTAGTTTCCTGTTAGCTTGACGCATGTTAGCTGATTTCTATCGACTCCGAGCAGGTTACATGCCGTTACATGCGTACTCCCGATAGCTTACAAATCAGGTTCCAGGGTAGAAACAGTCAATGGTAGAAACCAGAGGTGAGGAGTAGTGACGCAAGGAAACGCGCTGTCCTGAAAAAATATAATGGTGGATCAAGCTTAACCCGCATCCTGCAACCTGCATGTAACCAATGCTTCAGACCATTATATGGTGAGGAGATATCAATGTCTTATTATAACTAACCCTGTAAATGCACGTCTTTAATACTGCTTAAGATTATTGCTTACAATGTTTGGTCAAAGAAAAATAGACTGTGCTTCCAGGCACGTACTCACAGAGTATACACGCCCCCTTTACTAGTTTTGTAAGAGCTTATCAAAGTTTTTGAAACGATGTTGAAGATGTTTAAATGAAAAGGAGAAAAAAGTAAAATCTGGTCATGAGGGTTTTGACTGTAATTTAGAGAAATTTAGAAGTGACACTATTAATTATTTTGTTTCAAAATATTTTTTTTAATGCAGGTGAGCACAGTTTCACTTCTCGCAGAAAATGGATAGAGGGTGGTTTATTGGAAATGAGAAGATTCTCTCTTCAAAATCTCAGCAGTCAATGTCCAGACACAGCAGTGCCATAAGGCCCCGCATGACTATTAAGCTGACTGAAATGCTGGAAGCTGACAAACCAAATGCACAGAAGAAACCTGTCCCAATACGCCCACCAAGCCCCAGAGTCGTTCTGCCAAGAGGACAAGACTTCCAGCAGTTTCTTACTTGTGAACCTACACCTAAACCAATCATCCGACAACGGTCTCACTCTCTGTCCTCTGCCACGGAGAAGAAAAAGAAACAATGCAGGCATACTGGTGTAAGATTTGTTGACTCTTTAGGATTGGACCTAGAAGATGTCAAGCTTTTTAGGTCAGGAGAGGATCCATTTGTGCCACAGCATGTCACCTTTAAATTGTTGATGGGTGCTGAGATGGCTGATGGAAGACATCTGGAAATTTCCTTGCCATATCTGAAGCCAGTTTTTGCACAACAACCAGGCGACCTGCCAGGATTCCTGCATCGTCTTCTTCAGCAGAAAGTATGTCTGGAGAGAGTTTTGTGTTTTGAACTAGGAATTATGGGAGTTATCCAAGTCCTCAACTTAAACTTCGAGAAAAGTGTTGCAGCTCGTTACTCATTTACAGACTGGAAGAGTTTTACAGAGACAAAAGCTTCTTGGGTGTCCACCATCACTAAAACATTGGAAGCAGGAGGGGAGCAATTTAGTTGTGACACATTTCGTTTCCATCTGCCAGTTCCACCATTTTTGAAGCCAGGAACACTTTTAGAGTTTGCCATTTTGTACAGAGTTTGTGGGGCTGAATACTGGGATAACAACAGTGGAGCGAATTACAAGTTAGTCTGCAAAAACTACACACTGACTGTGCCAAAAGAATGTGAAGACAGCATGGTGCACTTTATTTAGACTACAAACTAAAGGTAAAAGGAGTCTATTTTGAGCACTTTATGATTATTTTTATATGTCAAAAAGTAACTCTAGGGAAACATTAAAATTACGTTTTACTCCCGCTTGTGCTACAATTGAAAGCCTGTGAATAGAAGTAAATATAAGATGAATCCTGGACAGACATGGTGAGAGTAAAATTAACACTAGTGCACTTGTTGTTATATATATATATTTTAAAAATGTTAAAACATTATCTTCACTGTGGAAGCATCTTTATATTGGGACACCCACAGATCAGAATAGTTCTTCTGTGAAACACAAATAATTTGATCTACATAACCATTTTTATCTGTGAATTTGTAATTTTTAAAATAAAATGTTGTCACTTCTAATGTTCAAAACTTGTGATGGATCAAATGTTATACTGAATGTTTTCAAAAATGACATTTAATTCACATTTTGTGCTAAATCAAATATGTCACAACCATTTTGTTTGTTGAGGAATTATGTTTTCCTTGAAACTTGAGTCCCATATCTTTAAATTTGTATTTGATGTTTATCTTTGTTTTATTTTAGCCTTCCTGCTCAAATAAAAGCTTGATTATTTAGCTAAATGTCGTGTCATTTAACTTTGCGGCAGTTATTTGCTGAAAATTTTGAACGTTTTATTTGCTTCCACTCTTTGCATTTATTGTGATTTGTCTTTTGAAATATAGTCATCCCTTTAATAAATAAATGTCTGTATGTACAAATGTGTTACTTGACATACTGTTTTCTGACACCAAATAGAGCAACTACTGACCGTTTCAAAATTAGTCTCAGTAAGGAAGCCAAAGGTAATGTGATGGGAATACAACCGCAACTGTTTTGGGCCCGATTGGGTGACAGATTCTGATGGGTAACAAACATTACTCCGCCCAACGATGCTGAGTTCGATTGGTATGGTTGAACTGCCACGCGCTTGCGTGTCAACTTAGATTTCGCGCGCTTAGAACGGGCGGTTTGAGAAATAACGAATAGAACGTAACTTTGAAGAACGGTAAGTTTTTAAAAGGTGAAAAACTTATAAAGTCTAATCGTAAATGCAGTTTCCGTCAAACTTTAAATCAGATTAGTGTCTGCTCGCAGTTACTGTCGGTTGACTATCAGTAGCATGTTAAGCTAGCTGGAGAAGGGTGGGGTTCTGTTTAAAGTGCCTATAAATAGTTGTATTACGTTTGCTATTTTAACCTTTATATACCAAATTTGTAATCATAAAATGAACATTATGCTGTGGCGTTGATATATCCAACCGTTTGCTGTATATGGATATTACTCCTACCTATTACATGGTACTTCATGCTTGATTACATAAGGTTTCAGCTAATTTCGAGGAAGGCGCAGGCAAAGTGGCCGTGAAGCCTTACCGAGAAGACGGGAATGGCACCAAGGTTAAGACCACAGGTGGGGACTGGAAAGCACTTATAATCTACTTTCACAGTAAATCAACCTAAATATGTCATTAATTGTTGCCGTGTTTATCTGTTTTGTAGCTGGAAAGTGTTCTGGACAAGGTGTTACAGACTGGAGATGTCCAACCACTTGATGTGTTTTTAGAGGAGTTCCATGAAGGGACTCCAATGACATGTTCCCAACAGTTTCTTACCAAACTGGATAAATTAATCAGCAGGGTAAGATGAATCCAGTATCACGACATATCTAACACCACTAAAAATGGTGTTGTAAAATTGTAATTATTTTTCAGAGTTTGGATCAAAAAGATGCCAAATCAGCCAGTTTAGGGTTTGCTTGTCTCTACAAGTGTGGGGAATACCTGAAGCTACCTGGTGCTGGTCAAGGTCTCTCAAGGCTAATAACACAAGGACTAATTAAGAAGATAAGTATAATACAAAGAAGTTTTTAAAAGCTTTTCAATTAATGTGATTGGGTTCTGATTTTATGTGTTTTGTGCAAATGGTGCAGTGGTTTGAGAAATGCAAACAGTTGTGGATCCAGTTTGGCCCACATTGGGATGAGACTTTGCTGACCCTCGCTGAGAGCTTCTTAAATGGCTTAATGGTGGGCTGATATCTTACAGAAAGTACATTCATTTAAAGGAAATCGGTTGTTTTTCTTTTCCTATTGTAAATCTTTTCCTTTCCATTGCAGATAGTTCAAAAGGCATGCAAAGAGGGTATGCTTAAAAACATTTTTATTAGTATTTTGTAATTTTTTTTATCTTCAATTAGAAACCACTCTGTGTAGGAATTAAACCTAACATACACATATTCTAATAAAGACTTCATTTGTAAAAATATTTAATAGTATCATCATCCTCTCGAACTTTTTTGTTTTGATTTAAAAAAAATAATAATATTACGTAAATTACTTGCTCAACATTTACTGTGCACATAGTTCTGTAGAAGATGATGAGCACACATCAGGCAAGATGAGGAGCTTTTTATTCTTTGATGGTTCTCCATTGGTAAGATATTAGTCTAAGTAGTATCTTTTTATTTGATTTTGTTTATTTACAGGATCATGCAGAGTAATTGAGTCCTTCCTGTATCCTGTTGGCCAGTTAGCAGTAGACCCCAGAATCTACATCTTGATCCAGAAAGAGGTTTGAAATGAATTCTCTAAAAGCTTATATTTGGAATTTGTTTGGTTACAATAAGCTAAATGCAAATTTTTGTGCTTATAAACTAACTAGATGATAATATTGTAACAGGCAATTCGTAAATATAACTTCATTCTGGATGAAATCCCAGTGGAGATAAAGAAAAACAGGAAAATCCTGACATCGCAGGAGGCTTCAGATATCATGTATGTTAGAAATTTTCTTCACTGCAGTAATTATTAAGATGTATTTTTATATTTACACACTCTTTAATCCTGTATTGTTTAATTTTCCACAGGACCAAACTTGCTGCTCGTATACTGGAGGGTGGTGGTAATTTATTTTTTCCATTAATTTATTCACTCTTCATAAACATGTCTATTAAATCTTTTCCACCCAATATTAGTAAAAATGTAAAATCAAATTTTACAGATTATGACCTGCAGTCATCACTCATGGAGGCACTATGCAGAATGGCCACCCCTGACCAGAGGAACAAACTAGCAGATCAGTGGTTCAAAATGGGACATGTGGCCAGTGCATTTGCTCAGATAAAAGATTCTGAGTTTGAAACGGTAGTTTGTTACTTTTCACTTTTGCATTTATATTATGATGCATGTCAGTGGCATTTTATTCTTATAATATGAGTAATTGAATATAGTTGGATGCAAATGTGTGTGATTTCAGGCTTGTCGACGGTTTTTAAACATGGTAAATGGGATGCAGGGAGACAAGAGAAGGTACGAGTATGTCACTGCTAATGCCCTCCCAGATATATATGCTAGGGTTTTCTTATGTGTACATACACATAGAGTGTTTGGTTTTTGGATAAAAACCATGGCTGATACTTATTACTTCATTTTTTAATTAATATCCTTTTTGTCCTGCAGAGTGTGCTCTTTCCCTTGTTTGGAAGTATATCTGGGCAAGTATGAGGTTAGTGTTGACAGGATTTATTTTGGACTTAATTATGTGAACAGTAAAATACAACATGATATATTTTGAAATGAAAACAATAGCAGACTGCAATAAAAAAATTCTTTGCATTTGTACAATAAATTAGTTGTTTTTGATTTTCACCAGGGAATGTTAAATGCAAATCCATAGAGATGGTGATTGTCTAATTGTCTTGTTAGCTGCTGATGCCCTCAGATGAGAAGCTTGAGGAATTCTGGATAGACTTCAACCTTGGCAGCCAAAGCATCTCCTTTTACTTCTCTCTTCCAGAGGAAGAGGTAGTTGTCT
>JBAMHX010000015.1:16492037-16522160 GCA_037177515.1 Pseudomugil tenellus
TGTGTGTGTGTGTGTGTGTCTGTGTGTACATATACAAAGAAATGTTTTCCATTTCTGCAGGAAGGCCACTGGGAAACAATATCTATCAATAAGAATGAGGTCCAAAGCTACACTGTTACAGGTAATCAAAGCATAAATACAACAATATCCTAATACTGTGTTTGAGATAAAAGCTTAACTGATGAACCGTGAGCTTTTACACTTTTTTTTTAACTTCCTATGTCTGTAAAAAATAACTAAATCCAGTGTTTTTCTATCTTGTAGAGGAAGGCAAGAGACAAGTCTTACAAATACACCTGTCTGAGGTGGTGGTAGTTGGGGCCGTGGAAGGATCTAGTCTCACCATCCATTTCAGCTCCTCCTTGGAAATCTTGAAGGCAGTTCGAACCATTTATGGACCAAGCAAAAGCAATGTAGTGATGTAGTGACCATACTGAAACATTCATTTATTATATTCACACATTCTAACAGAATGCATGCCGTAAAATGAATGTGTTGAGCTGTGAGAACATTGAAAAGAAATGCATTTATTTTAGGAATAGCATCAATACTGAAGCTTAATTATTTTTACTACCATAAATTTGACAATTGACATAAGGAAATGATTGTCTCTGCTAGCTCGAGAAAACTGCCCTTAATACAGCGGTTGAGGGGGAGAACAGCCAGGTAAACAGTTTTATTAGTTAAATTCTTTCAGTTTACACTTGTGATAAGATTTATTGTGGTCATTGTGGATGTCACAGTGTACCAAGTAGGCAATTACTGAAGCAGCTGCATGCGCTGAAGGCTGGCTAATATTTACAATAACCTCAGGTCAAATTGGGAAAATTCAAGTGACATTTTAGCTGGTGTTTGCAGTTGATAATTTAAAAATAGTATTTTATGTATGAATTGATCATGTGCGTCCTGCTTGTCTCTTTTTTCCACAGGTTGTTCCAGAAAGCCAACTGTCTGTCGGTGATAGTGAGAAAACTACTGCACCCTATATTTTATCTGTTGCATCTGACAAGGTTCTAATTTTTAATTTAATTGCATACTATAAAAATATTTTCATTTATTATTCTTAATAGGCTTTCACAGTTCAGTGATGGTAACACATACATGCATAAGTAGGAACTGGCATGTTGTAGTGTGTTATACTGCTATCTAATATAGTGCAACGCCCATGTACTAATAATTTTAGCAATTCAGAATTTAAAAGCATGTGGAAAAGCCTGCAAATGGCAAGTTTATTTGTAAAGCGCAATTCAACAAGGTGATTCATAGTGCTTTTCAGAGACATTAAAAGATTAGAAAATAAGGGGCATAATTTAAAAGGAGATTTTTTATTAAGTTAATTTATTTCTGGGAACTGGTAAAAGATCAGAGGCCTCATTTATAAAGCTGTTGTGCATACAAAAAACCAGTGCATGCCTATTATAATCAACTTTTGAGGCTTTTAAAAACAAGAATTTGCGGGAAAATGTCCCTATCTCCACGCAAACTATGACCACGCGTATGCACAATATCTGGAGAAACGAAATCAAATAAAACTGTCCCATAGAAAGGTCACTGATGGTCAACCACAAAAATATCATGTCAAATGTCAACAATATTTTAAAAGTAAAAACATCAACCCCTAAAATACATTTTGTCATTGTGAAATAAAGTAGGTCTACATGTTTAGAAGCTGTTTCACAGCTAATCAATAAGGTTTACAATATGTGGCCATGTAAATTTAAGTTTTAGATTAATAATAATTATCATTAAAATGACTGTCACTATGCAAAAGTGCTCATCAGTAGACGATCAGAATATTTCCCCCTGAAAAGGAAGTGATGTGATGATTGGATATAAAATGCATCCAAATGCGTAACAATATACAATGTGTTATCTGTCCGTACTAGAGGACATGGCACATGGAAGACTCTGGAGTGAGCAAATTTTTACAGGTAATGATCTGCTCTTGAGCCAGTTCCAACTGCCCTGTGGTGTGTATCAGGAGAAACCATGCTGTGCAAGGTCTGAAAACTGGGAATTTCTAAAGTAAACTGGCTGATAGGTCAGGGCTGCTCACTCCTTTTCCCAACCCAGAGCACATAAGAATGAAACTATGTGCGCCACAGTCAGACACGCTGTGGTGGAGCAGCTTATCAGGCAGGTGCTTCATATCATGGCACTAAATGAGAATGTCCCTGATCTCACCTCCTTGCCTGCACCACCTCCTTGATGGTGCTGATTGTGTTCCTCTGCAACTACAATATTTTAACAGTAAATAAACTTGAGTCCGAATGTATGTCGCTTGTGGGTCAAGAGGTCAAAAGATGACTCAATGAATCATTTTAAGATGAGGATAATAAATCACATGAGACCACAACTTCAAACAATTATTTTTTAGATGGTAAAAATCCACTGAAATCCAGTGCGATATTACTGGTCAGCTGGTTTTCTGTTCCATTGTTGGTGCTAAATTGTACAGAGTCCTGAAACAGGCTGAACAGAGCAGGCATCTGGAATAAACTTTGATAACAATCTGACAAAGTACCATTGAAATAATTATATATTAGGAAAGTAATGAGAGATGACCTGTGTGTATGAACAATATAACAAACAGAAGTAATTTACAGATCTTAGAAAAACGCAGAGCAAGGAAATCCAGGTAGAAAAGCCAACAAATATGTAGTAGTTATTTTCAGATTAACACAACTGCATGCTCCACGTTGTTCTTGTGTAAAAGTGGGAACTTCACCCATACAGACAGCTTGCCATATATGGTTTATGTCTCTGCCGACTTAAATAATAAACGTGTTAATTCTGTAAATAAACTGTTGCAACTTGAAGTTCACAGTGTGTCCAAATGATTTTACATTTTGATTTTTCCATCCAGACAACAACCACTGCCAGGATGAAGATTTCAGAATCTGCAACTTTCATCAGTAGCAGTGGAGGAGAGCTTGTGCATAGAGACCAATGTCTTACATCTAAGCTTTCAAGTAGGTCTGGCATTTTTGTTTGCACCATTTTCAATAAACTGTCTTAACCTCATCATGAAAGTTCAGTCTGACACTGATATTTCCACCAATTCTCAGTGTTAACAATCAATGCTTTAAGTTAAAAGCATATTATCTCGCCTTCTCTTAACCTTAAGTCATGGGAAGATTACCAGTAAATAGTACATGGAGCAGTTGTATATGTTTATCTGCTAATTAGCAGACATTACGTCATTGGGAGCTTAATTTTGAAACTAGCAGAGGGGCTGGTCCGATCATAGCCCTTTATCTTATTTTAATGGGTTTTGATATGTCTATATCATTTACATATTTACTCAAATGATTTTCTTCCTTTAGTATTTGACATAAAGCTACACTACTAAAAAATTTTGTCTTTCTGCTTCTTTGTATACTCCAGCCGAGAAAGAAGATAAACAAACTCTGGATACGTTTTGTTCGCATGACAACTCTAATACAATATCTGGCAGCACAAATGCAGTTGGCATGAAGGGGCAGGTATGTCAAAATGGCTTAATAAAATGCATGTAAGATGTTGCACAGGTGGTTCAAGTGTTGAAAATATTGTTCGGTTTTGAGCTTTGAATGACTTGTCTGTTTTTGCAATCATTCTAAACTGTCTTAATTAATATTAATATTGTGTCTATATAGTAGTATATTTCAGAAGTGTAATGGAAACTTTTTTTTACATTTACTTTACATTTTGGGTTAACGTGGATAGCTCATAATTAAAGATGATGCGGTATGGATGTATGCATATGGTTAAGTTTTTTATCGTTAAAGACAAAAATAAAAGTGCCATCCTCTATAGATAACAACAGCAAGATGCAAAGTTTCACGTTCAATTAGAAAGAAAAATGAGGGAGAGATGCTTCAAAATGCTGTGATAAATCCTCTGCAGGAAGTGGAAGAACCTGTAACAGAGCTACCTGGAATAAACTGTTATTCTTAACTTGTTACAGCTTAGGACCTAATTAGCCATTTAGTGGAAACAACTGCAAACCACAAGAGGTGTGCATGGTGTGTGTGTGTATTAACATTCAAACTTGCAACACCGTTCTTTCCAGGAATTTTAACAAAACCCAGTGGTACAACAGAGAAATTGTATTATTTTTTGCAGGTGTCGCAGTGATCTTTGCTTCTATGTAGAGGTGGGCGATATATATCACCTACGATAGTATCGTAAATGTTGCTTTGAAGATATGTAATTTTACATTATCGAGTATTTATATAAGGAAAACAAATAGCTCATACACGGTTACAAATGAGGAGCACAGGAAAGTAATTTGCTGAATGCAAGCCTTTAGAGACCAATCAGTGGACGGGATTCAATCATGTGACCGTGCAGCAAGAGACTAAGCCAATTAGCTGACAGGATTCAGACATTTGACTCACCGGCTTCCAAACCACAACAGTCTCACAAGGCAGAAATATTTAGAAACATTTAGTCTCGGTAGATTATTTAGTGGCAAGACATGGGTCCACATCACTCGCCAGGAAATGGTTTAGTTTTGAAAAGAATTACGTTTATCAAATTAACGTGTTATGTTAGATTTGCCGGTAGTCAGTCGCCATTAAGCGAAGTTTACTGACAAATTTCTTTCAGCAACTTCACTGGTCTACAAGCACAACTGTGGCCAAAGTAAATACAGGTACTTCTCCACATCACACTCAGCAAACCATATCACGAAGCCAGTAAATGTTGGCAACTCAACAATGCCATCACTAATTTCATTAAAGATGGTGATTCATATAATGGAGAGTAAAGAATTCCGAGAACTTGTATAAGTACTTGATCCCAGATACAGTGTACTGAGGCGCAAATATTTTACCAAACTGCAGACTTATACGTATAAACAAGCAAAACGCTCACGGAGGAATGGCAAAATGTGTCGTGCTCCTCTGAAACCACCTTTGAGTCCGTCCTGTCTTTGATGGTGCGCGTTCTTGATGAATCGTGGCTACTGTAGAGTTACTGTTTACAGAATGCAGTATGAAGCGGTTTCAGGCAATGTTTTTCAGTAACACTTCAAAATAATGAACTATTGTTCTGACATGCTTTGTCTATATATAGATGTTTCTGTAAACAAGCTGAGTTTGACAGCATTATTTATTTAGAAAATTAGGAAATAAAAAAAGGAGTAAATAAATGGCTCAGAAAAAGGAAAAGAACAAACATTTAAAAGAATATCGTCAGATTATCGTTATCGCGAAAATGTAAATAATAATCTAGATCATTTTTTTTTGCCCATATCGCCCACCCCTACTTCTATGTTATTTATTTGGTTGAAATAATAATTACTGAAAAACTAGGCTTAAAATAAACAAACGGAAGTTTAACTTAATTGCTTTTTAAACAGACAAAAAGACACATGTGAAAGACAGGTGAGAAGTGTCACCATTGTTCTGTCGTTTTCAAATAATGTTTTTTCTCTTTAAGTATCATCAGACAATCAGCTGATCCGATCACTGAGATCACTTCTGATTAGATGCTGCTTTCAGAAGAGATCCTGTTAAGACTTCGACTGTAATTTGGAATCTGTCTTGCAAAGTTATGTTAACTACTTTTCCTGTGGCTTGACATTTCCAGACCGTGATTGAGATGCTTTACATAATCAATGCTGGATGGGTCTTCTCCAGACCAAAATACATTTATTTTTCTTAAACAATTCAAAGCAGATCAAAGTAGAAAGCCACACTGATGTTGGGAAAGATGCTGGGAATATGTGTGACAGTAACAACAAACAGCCAAAGTAAACCAAAGAGCCTCAGAATAAAAAACATATAACATCTAGAAGTAGAAGTTGTGTCCTCCAGCTGCAGATGCAACATGTTGTGTAATGTGACACTTTCTAAAAGCGTTTTCTTGAATTGTTTTTATTAGAGAAACTTGTGTCACTTTATTTTAAATGGAGAAATTATTAACACATCATAAAAAATGACACCTATCCTTCCTTGGTCCATTTGATAAATGAAGGATTTTTTGTTCTTAGACATGGTCGATAAATGAAGCCTCTGAACTGAAAAAATTTTACTCCAGTCAATTTATATATGACTACACATTTGGTGTTTATGTTTATCTTACAGAATAGGTCTGTGGCAGAACCAAAAGATTTGATTATAGCTGGACAGACAGAAGAAAAATCTCTGGGTATGGTATTGCCATAGAAAAGCCTATTGATTTAGTTCTTCCGTTATTCTGACTCTTAAAGCACTTGCTTTCGTTTTTACTTACAGATCATTATTTTGTGCCTGACACCCAACCTAGAACCGCACAAAGCACGTAAGTACTGTGTAAAGCATCAGCTGTCATCTGCACATGCTGTTGGTGTTGTTTTTGGAAATGTCCCATAGATTTATCGTTGCATACAGTGAGTTTACGGAAAGAGTTTCAATACATATTTTAATATGTTTAAATTACAGATCTTCTACCTGGAGCAAATTCTCAGTCTCTGATATGCTCATGATGCCAACACAGAAAGTCTGTTCTCTGCCAAGATCTGGTAAACAAAGATGGCTTCAATAACCCTTAGTATCTCTAAATAGTGCTGAGTGGAAAAAGTGTCTCATACTGGGTGATAACCATTTCACATTTTCAGTCAACCCATAGACACAACAAATGGCATTCCCTCAGTATGTCAGATATATATCACAAAATTTCTGTTAGCAGTGGGAAAAAGACTTTATACCTTTTTGGGAACGCTGAAAATATGTGGGCAATCAATTTTGTCAGGTGGAAGTTGCAACAGACTTTCATAAAATAACCATTTTATTGCCAATGTAATCTAATGTGAGCATATATGTATAAGACATGTCCAATATTGATCAATCCTATTTCTTTTGTACATTAACAGCTTGTTGCACGTGTAAAACTTGTCTTTTATTTATTTATTTTTGTTTTATATTCCCCTAAAGAACATCAGGCAAGTTTGGCAAGACAACAGGAGCAGGGTCCATCTTCAGCACAGAAAATATCTGTTTCTGACTCAAACCTTGTCCTCCAAAAGAAATTCCATAAGGAACTCACCCAGCGCTTAGAGCGGGTGCTTGTTTCAAGGAACCAAGATCCTCCACCTCAGAAGCCATCTCCACTCCAGAGAAAATTTTCCAATGCCACAGGGGACTCTAGAGACAACAGTTTAAGAAATGTGTCCTGTACTTTAGTGTGTTCTCCAAAAGTCCAGACATGTCAGAAAGTGGACCATGCTAAAGAGCAAGGTAAAAGTGAGATGTCATTGGAAGCAGATTTTGTTTCAACAAAAGCCTCAGTTAAGGCCAAAGCAATGCAGGAGAGAATATCATCCAAGAAGAAGGATGGAAATAAGACTACCATTTCCAGCAAACAGAAAGTATACATTTAGTAAAACTTTTGCATTTTAATGTCCAATTGGATGTTTGATTATTTTGAAGTTGTTGGATGTCATTCTTACTCGTTCCATTGTTTCTAACCAGAGAGATGCAGAGGTTGCAGGCAGCATGGTGAAGCTCATTTCTAGCCATTACAAGATCAACATGCAATCCACAGAAAAATCCAGAGCAATGCTTCAAAACTGGCCTCCTATTGGCGAAAGGTATTCACACATAGAGTAACTGCTGTTTTCCTGACAGTAGATGAAAAAATGTGTTGATAGTATTAAAAAGCCATGAGTTGAACTGTTGAACTTTAACAGACCAATCTTCAACATGAGCTGGAAATCAACTGCTACAGTAAGTGATCATCACTTTTATTGGCTTGACTTGAGCAATGTTGCAACTTATTCTGTTTTACCCCATTTCTTTTAATGAAAATAATATGTATTTATTATAGAGAGAACAATTTGGAGCCATGAAATCCGACAACAAAACAACAAAATCCATCAAACAGCAGCAGTAATTTATCAAGAGTTTTTTGGATAAATCATTGGCTTGTTAGGCATGATAAGCTGTATAAAGTTCTCTTTGTGTTCTACAGAAAAGACATCTTTGAATTCAGCATTGATTCACCAATCGGTATTGGGGTAGATACCTTTTCAGTTTTTATGTTTTCATGTATCACACCTTTTATTACAGATAGTTGTACTGTAGAGTTTTAAGCATCTTTAACTGTGCTATAGGTAAATAAGAAATCTCTCACCAAAACCAGTGCCAGCTCGAGCAAGTAAGTCACACTTCAAAGTAGTATATGGAAAAATATTTTTCAAGTTATCTCAGAAACATTTAAAAAAATGTGTTAGAAATGTGATTTAAGATTTCTCCCATTGTTTGACAGTAGCATCAAAAACTCTACTGTAGTGGTCAGTACAACTAAGAAAGAACAACGTGAGACAAAGGTATGCTTACTTTACTTTTTTATAAAGTGCTGAATAAAAATTTATTTCTCAATATGTATGGAAACTTGTTTGTCAGCTATTTGTGTGTCCAAAATTGGAAGGACATCTGTAATTGTGTTGTGATATTTTGTGTTATAGAAAAGGAATGTCAAAAAGCATCTGTTTAGTGACACAGACACGGACAATGCCATGACGGAGGTCAGCTGGCTAAGAGAGTCAACCAGGAAACCCAAACCCAAAGTTACCAAATATCCCAGACAGACACATGTCAAACCCCAAGTTGCACCTCTTCTCAGTCCAAGTACGCAATAAAAGCCATATTCAGGCTTACTTTCTGCAACTCTACATCAAGACTGAATGTCATGACAATAAAAGACATCAGTATAGCGCTGTATTAAGTCTGCTTTTTTTGTGTGTTGCAGATGAATCCACAGGTTTGCTCACACCGTCTCCAAAAATTGTACAGAACAATGAAAAACCCAATAAGGTAAGACAGTATTCTGAGGAATGCTCAACAAGTCAGCAATGCACTATCCTGCTTAGCCACAGTGTGTCATTGTTGTATAAGAAGAAATCATGTGCGAAGGAGGCACTTGACCCACCAAAGAAGACACTGAATCAGTTAAGGGCAGTGAAGTCAGCGGCAGCACCTGGAAAACCAGATACAACTAATAAGAGGCCGAAGAGAACTGCAGCCACTGCTCTTAAAAGCTACTGGGAGCCAGATAGTGATGAAAGCCAGTCGGAAGCAAAGATAACTCCTGCTACAAAGGCAAAAGACTTCTCTGTGTTTCAAAATGATAATGTTTTTCCAAAGCATGCTGTTGAACAGAGATATTTATTATTCTCATATTGCTTACTTTGATCATTTGCTTTCTTCAAAAAAGTTTACCCTGCTATCAACCTGATGCTCTATTATTTGATTGAGCATACTTTAGAAAGTCTATGGTAACGTTGCACAGTACAGAAGAGGAACTATCCCAACTCTGAGTTAGGCAATATTATTTAATTATATAATATCAGGAATGATTACAGAATCAAAGCTTCAAATATTAAAAACATTTTTTCAGGGATCCTATTTGGAATTTTAAAGCTCCTACACAGTTCCGATATCTTACTATTGCACCAAATATAATTGTATCAATAAAAATGGCTTTCAAATTTGGTCAGTATTTTCATTTAACCTTTTCATAATAACTACACATTGAACTTAAATTTAGTTAGTCAAGAATAACATCTTACAATTGCTTAACATTGAGCACCAATATTTTGTTAGACCATAAATCAAGATTTTAGTTGGTCAGATTCCAAGTCTAACCCTTTTTTCTCCCCTAAAAACAGCACTCATCCACTGATTATCCAGAAAATGCTGACAAAGCTGGTGAGAAAGCGGCTCAAACAAAAAGGAAAAAGGCAGCAACCCAGCAACCAGCCAAAGTAGAGGCAGTGTCAGACAAGCAGGCCACTTCCAAAAATAAGGTTCTCTTTATTTACAATTCTCATTTTTATTTGACCAAAAGAAAAAAAGCAACATCATTACATATTTATGCTCTGTTTTGTTTAAAAATGTTTAAATCTTTAAAAATCTTGTCATGTGCGATGGAAACAACTGTTCTTTACTAGGCACACAACTCATTTTATGTAATCTTTGCTCTGAAATTCATAGTTAGTCATAATTTCATTGAGATAAAATCTAGTCTTTATAAGCTACATCAGCTGGTCTTACAAGAAAGTTAATAAAATGAATAATAATAATAGATACTATATTAATCCCTGGAGGGAAATTCAAGTCAAAGACTGCAGCAAGTTCAGCAACATACATTTTTGCTCTGATATAAATACAGATGTATTCGTTATTTTAATTAACCTTTTTTGTGTTTTTCTGTTGAAACATGAAATACATAAAATCTATTGTAGTAACAGTAGACTATTGCATGAATGATTTATTTAATGATATTGCTTTTTGGTGTGTCTGCTTTGTCCAGAAGTCTTGTGAAAGCCAGCAGCAGAAAAAAGAGCAGATTTGCTCCAAGATTCTACAAGTAAAGAAGCTAAAAAATGCCTCGTCTGACCAGTCAGCAAATAAATGCTGGAGACAAAGTAACAACTGTCACTCTGACCCTACGGTAGGAGTTCAGTCTTCCATTTAGAAACATCAAGTTTGCATTACAGACTGCATTTTGTAGTGCAAGTTAAAATATATATATATTTGTTGATACAATTAATTGAAGCAAATATTGTGTCCAACCTTTTAACTTGTGTTGTACTTTTCGTGATGGAAAAAAACTATTGACATGTATTTTTTTTTAATTCCTCTTGTCTTGCTTCTTATTTATTGCTAGTCATTAATATGGAAAGCTTTTTTCCATCAGGTTAAGGCTGGGAATGTTCTTCAGGAAACTACAAAGTTGAATAAGAAAAATGTCACGCCTGCCCCAGAACAGATGAGTGCTCTGAAGGATTCCTTGGCTGCCTGCCAGACCTCTTTCTGTCAATCCCCTCCTTTCATCGAGAAGATGAGATGTGAGATTGTGTGGAAAGCCTCTCACCAACACCACAGTTAGATAACAGTCACTTGACTACATTGCCAATATATCTTAAATGTGTTATAGTTGATCAAAAGGTTTGGTTGTTCCATCATCATGACCTTATTTATTAATTATTAGCCCTTTTTAACACTGTTGACAAAATTGTTTCTTCTTATTCATATATTGATTTTACTTGGATTGAAAGTATGGTAGGTGGATTAATAAAATCTGCCACTTTATGCAATGACTAAGTTAAACAGACAGGGAACATATTTCAAAGGCACTTACTTTCAGAGGTTATTTAGATAAATAGAAGCCCTGATGCATGTAAAGTCCTTACATTTGCTGGTAAAAGGAAGCAATGATGATTAACAAGAGGCTGTTAGACTGAAGGATTTCTGACCTGCAAAGTACATTTAGATGAATATTTTTCATCCAGAATTTAAATGATTATTGCTCTTTTTTCATATTACCAGTGTGTAAGATCAGTATACGAAATGCTTACACAGAATGCTTTTTAGCTATGAAGACGGCTATATAAAACAGTTTTTTCCTAAAAACTCCAAACCGTAGATGAATATGTTAAAACTTATGTATGCATTGACCCTCTCCTCTCTGTCCTACTTCTAAAGCCAGCTGTTTGAACATCTGTGCTTGTTTTGAACTTTCGCAGGTGCGGAGAGGTCACCCCCAACCTTGGATTTGACCCTCTCCCCTGTGCTCACCCCACGGGGATCCCCACTCCCTACCTCCCCTAAGCCTTCCTGCGAAGACATCCCCTCACCAATCCTGCTGCTACCCAAACTTTGCTCCACAGTCAGCAGTAAAGAAAAAAGCAAGCCATCTTCTTTGTACAGCACAGAAAAGAATCACAGCTTCACCAATCCCAAGGCCTTCCCGTCTGTGCTGTCTCCATGCTCAGTGGGGATTCAGTCTCCTGCTCTCAGTCCTCTCACTCAGCCTAGTGCTACAGAGGTACATAACCTTCTGACACCTTTAGCGTCAAGATTCTGTCACACACAATGCAAGTTTATAGCATTTTATCATGTGTGTCAAAGAGAAATATTTCCATGACAAATTTCAAGCTGTTAAATACAACCTTGAAGTAAATTGATATGTAGTATTGGTTTGAAAGAATCATAAATTAATATCAAGCAAGTCCATCTTAGAATAGGTTTCAGATTTTTAAGCTAATGTTACGTCCATCATCATGTAGATGTTTAATCAGTCATCCATCTTATTTTTGTGATCCACATACCTTTTACTCTGTATGGAACCCATGGACATCACTTGGCAGCCATGTGAGAAGATCACGATGTGAAATATTAGACAACTGAAGGCCTCCTTTACAAGTAGTCTAGAATTCATGGAAGTACATTTGACCTGAACATGACTGGCTAAATTTTGCAGACTAGCCAAGGAAATATGGGTGGAGCAAACTAGAAAGTAAAGCTTCTCTGCCTCTGAGCTTCTTTATAAAGAAGTGTTAGTGCTAATAATATTGCTGAGGGGTTGACAAGATGACTGTTTGATGCTGACTTTGCTCAAACCAAGTCATTTATTGGGATGAGCTTATTAAGAATTTCTGTAGACATTGAAATTATCTTGAAAATGTTGTAATCACTAAATATTATTTGAACCGGAAAAATTCTTGACCTATTGAACTCCAGGTAGAGCAGATTATACAAGTGATTTGGGTTTTTTTTTTTCCTTCTGGTGATTAGGGGAATATGTCCTCATTATTTACTTGTAAAATCTCTCAGATAGCAAATATACTATGATAGCAAAATAAGCTGCTTTAATTTTATTGTCTTCACATTTTGTGTCCCTTAAATTGTCTGTTGCCAGATGTATGCAGTCCAGCGACATCTGTCCTCAGCACCACAGTCCCTGTTATCTCCATCCACACGGCCCTTGTTGACATCCACTCTCCTTGAGCAAAACAAGCTGCATATAATGTCTTCTCCTCAGCTAACATTCGATGAAAACACTGTCGGCCGCAGCTGCCCTCTTGATTTTAGTAAAGTATCGTCAGGATCCTTGGTTTCCCTGAACCAGTCATCCATTAAATCTTCAGTACTCAGTAGAGGAGTTCAGGAAAGTACTAGTGCTGCCCTGACAGCATCTCTTAAATCAGAGGTTTGGCTTATTTCTTGAGTTTTATTTTTTGTGATTCTGTTATGTTTAGATGGGTATCTACATGTATGGGAGAACTGAAATGGGAAAACTGGATTACTGGAGTTATTTGTAAATAATTCTATCTATCACAAAAAAGTCCTTAATGCATTACTGTCCTTCCTGACAGAAAACACCATGTAAAGATGAAGAGTTTGAAGGTACTCAGAATCTTATCTCAGGTAAAACAGCTTTTGTGTTTTATTATTTCTTTGATCCTGGATTTCCTACATGACATTATCTCACCTCACATCTAGATTTCATCTACTTCCAAATAAACTTACTTATTATTATAAAGTTTTATCTAATTACAGTGAATCATCCTGAGCACAGATTGTCTTAAATTAGCCACCACAATGAAATCATAGTTGCATTACATTTCATACAGGACCCAGTCGCAAACGCCACAACTCCATGTCCAGTAACTCTGAGGAAGATGAGGAGAAAAAGAAGGAAAAAGAAAAGAAAAAAAGCAAGACCAGAGGACAGCATTCACCACGGATGAAACCAAGGAAACTGTTCAAGTCCTGTAAGGCGTGCTACTTATGCTTTCTCATAGGGTAACACATATCTGGAAATGGCTAAAGGGGTAATAGCAACAAAACATATTATTATTATTATTATCATCATCATTATTATAACCAACCAAATTTACTTAGCATATTGTAATGAATTTATTCAAATATAATTACTAATGCTTTATGTCTACATGGGGTAAATGCAGATATTTTTTTTATGTTTTGGCAGCCACAGTTTATACATAAAACTAGACCCGAGGAGGGTAAAGTAGTTTAGAGGAAGTAGACATCAGGACAGAAAATAATTGAGGTTAATTTAGGAAAACTAAAGAAAGGAAGACATAATGACAGTGCTAGTCTTCCCAGTTTTATTGGCCATGAGATTATGCGCTTGCCAATTGCATTTTGCAATGCACTGATCTTAAAATTATCAAGAGTTATGAGATTTTAAAAAATAAGTTTTGTTGGGGCTAGAAAAACAACTTAATATGAGTAAATCAACAAGAATTTAAATGCTTCACAAAAACACTGAATGTTTTTGTTACCCACAGTTACTGAGTTGTCTACCGTGGATGTGTTGACCGAAGTGGTGTCTTCTTCCAACATAAGCTCCAGTCACTGGGAAACAAGAACTGTGGATGAAAACATGGACATGGAAGAAGAGTGTGATTTTCCACAAATTGACGCAAATCCAAGTGACTTTTGTCAGCATCTGAGTTCTGAGATAAAAAACAAGTTTCAGGTTTGACACACACACTCAATAAATCAAAAGCATAAGGCTACGTTCACACTGTAGGCCATAATGCTCAATTCGGATTTTATTAGTGAAGTTTAATTTTTTGAGAATCTGTTCACATTTCCAATTAAATGTGACCTGGCCATTCAGACTGAAGTCGCATGGCAAAAGATCAGATACTTATCAGATGTAGGACGACATATCCAAGTGGCCTGGGTCACATTTGAAAAAATCAGATCTGTATCATTCAGACTGTTATAAAAAGATCAGATATGGTCAAATTTAAATTTATTTACAATATAAAAGTAAAAATGTTGTTCTCAGTCAAATTTAAAAACAACACAAACAAACAGAATACCAATAATAAAAAACTGCAGTCACAATCATTATTGACACAGTGTGCTGTGACAGTGATGTGACACTCAGCTGCTCTTGAAGTCCAGACAACTGACTAACCCCCCCCCACTCCAAACTTTTACCTTAACAACTTCATTTATGGAAGGCAACACTTTAAACATAAGATGTGACCTGCTAAGCATACTGTATCGTAGTGGCTCAAGTATGCTAATAAAATGTTAAAATCCAGCGTTTTACCACCACTGAATGAGACTGCAGGTCTGCTGCTATTAGCCTACAGTGTTAGTGATAGCTTTCGCTCGAGCAGAGGTCTGTGGACGTTTTATTACAAATGAAGATGAAATAGTTGACTGGACCAGTTTTGCTGTGTTCCAGGTTGTCAAATTGAAATCTTTGTGATGCCGACAAATCTGTCCTGCCGTAGTGTTTCCCATAGCAGAGTAAAGTGCGTGCACTGTCGTACGCATATCAAAGCACTGTAGTGTTCTTCTTGAAAACGCGAACAATATCAACATAACTCAGTGGAAGCACAAAATATTTTCACACTGATTATTTAAGAGAAGCAGCTTTGTTCTGGTGCTGCGTCTCCTTTATCTGCTCTTGTCATATTATCTTTGCTATCTTTGCACACCTCCCTAATGTCTGTGAATCTAACCTGCTCATTTCAATCACCATTGAAAATGGGAGAAGAAAGAGGAGAAAACAAACACAGAAGGGGAAAAAAATAAAAAAAATCAACTACACCGACGGGGGAGCGTGGGCGGGAAGAGATCGTCGGTCCTCTCTTTCATTTCGATGCTTGAGATCATGACATAGTTTCGATCTATTTCGATAGAAAATCAAAATCGTGACACCCCTAGTTATCTGAGTGCCCTGCTTCTGAAATGGAAACACTGAAACTACTCAGGATTTAGCAGATTGTGTTTTTTAAAGTATGCATGTCTCTATTTTTAATGCACTCTAAACAGCTGAATAATTAATGTGTTCAGTTCCGTAGTAAGATGTTGGAGATTTACAACAAGCAGTCATCAAAGACTGTACAGCAACATGTCTTCTCCATCAGTAAGCACCTTACTAAACACAGGTATGTTTTTGTTGCAAACATGTTAACTTAACCAAATTTAACAATTTGTTTTCCTCAAACCTATTCTGACAGCTGGTTTCCCCCTTTTGCCGTAGGAGATAAAGAAAACTGAATTTACTCTTTTAGGAAGTAGTTCTGTTTTACAAGTTCTGAAATTCACAATGTTTTGAGTGATCACAATCTCAGTATATTTGTCTTCACATGTTGGGTTTTTTCTTTTCTGGTTCGTTGTCTCTGCTCTCCGCAGAACTCAGAAGCTTGAACAGATTCAGAAAGTCCTCTTGGAAGAGATCCACAAAATGGAGCAGGACGATAACACCCTGAAAAATATGGAGAAAGACCTGACCGTGCGTCACTTCTGGTTTTCTTTTTCTCTCCTCTCTCTTATACACAGACACACATTGTGCAGAGAATTGGATGTTTTTTTGTTTTTTTCAGTATTTTTTGGGCAATTCTTTCTTACAGATGTACTGGAAAAAGCAGACTTTGGCTTTCCAGTCTTACCAGAAGCAGGCATTCAAGAGGTTAGTTTTAGGCCCCTTAATATTTATTTGAGTTTTGAGTGAAAGAGCCTTTTTGTTTTTTGTTTTTTGTTAGTCACACTAATCAGCAGTGATCCTAGAGGCTTAAACCAGAACTCTTTATAAAACTCTGAATAATAGACTTTATTATGTGGAACAGGGATTAAATGTTTAGCTGCAGAATAATTTTCTCCTAAGTACGCAGCCACCAGCACAAACTTTTTTTGTAACTACACAGCCAGTGCTTTTTTATATAATTAATGTGGGTTTATAGATGCTTTGCCAGCATGCGGTGCCTGACTGTTCTCCAGTCATAACCCAGATTTAATTATGAACACCCAAATTTACCAACATGCCTCATGTGGCTGCTCATACTGTGCTTTAATTAGCCTGTACTGTATGATCTAAGCAGTGTCCTTTTACTTGGTTGATCATAACAATTGTGTTTCACAGAGGTTTTTTTTTCTTAGTAAGAACTAGAGTAACTGTAGAGTGTCAGTGACTCCTAGCACTGCTCCAAAATGCAGTTTTAATGTTGACTCTAACAGTATGTTTTGTCTGCTGGAAAGCATCCCATATTATTTTTGTCTCAATGAAACTTTGAGTTTGAGAAGTGAAGGTGTTTAAAAGGGTAAATCGTAACCACTTTGGTCATCATTTGATACGGCACAAATGAATTAAATGTAACTTGTGGTATTTCGCCCTGTAATAAATGTGGTATTCATAGACACTTTAATAGTTATTATTACCATAACCAGTAAAAGCATTGTTATTAACATATATGAACTTTGACATGCAATTAAAAGGATTATTTCATTTTTTTGTCTTAGTATCTCTAAAAAATAATAGTAAAAGAATCAAGGTATTTAAGAACTCATCCTTTCTGACCTCGTTTGGGCACTTATTAGTTGGCTATGTTGTTGTCTGTTTTTTCAGAAACGAAACACTTGGGAGAATCCTCCAGACTCAAGCATGTCAAAGCTTGGAATATGAGGAGGGAATCTTCTCATCTGAGGTCTGACTCTCATATATCCTTCACAAGTAGTTGTGTGTTCATATAAAACTTAGCTTTCAGATATTTTTTCACTTTATCAATTTATTTAAAAGTAGAGCATTAGAGCAACATCTGCCTGACAAGCTTGTCTGTCCATTTTTATTTATGCCCTGTTGCTCTGCTGTTTTCAGATGGGCCTGATAAAAAAAGACATGAAATCAGTTCAGGACAAAT
Organism: Pseudomugil tenellus; assembly: GCA_037177515.1. Classification (NCBI taxonomy): domain Eukaryota; kingdom Metazoa; phylum Chordata; class Actinopteri; order Atheriniformes; family Pseudomugilidae; genus Pseudomugil; species Pseudomugil tenellus. The sequence continues at coordinate 16,509,481 of JBAMHX010000015.1, forward strand.
TCCTCAATGACATGGTGAGTGGACATGAATACAAATGCCCAGCTTGCGTTCCAGCTGTCGTTCACTTTTCTCCTTCAGTTTGTGAATTTTTTGTGAGTTTTCTTTATAGAATAATTGTTTATTCCTGATTGTTTTTTTGGTTTTTGTCCATCATTTGTAGGTAGAGGGAGAGATCCAGAGTGTGAAGAGAGGGCTGCGCACTTTGTTTTTCCCTTGATGATGCAGGTTTGACTCGATCAAAGTCAAAGGTGCCAAAGGTCTCCACATAATGAAGATTCTACATTTTATATGTGATGTGCAGTGATGTGTATTCCAGTTGTTTCAAGTGAAAGTGTTTGGATGCAACATGTATTTTCCCAGGTTCTGATATTGTTGTATGTTGATGTGTTCAGTTATTTATCAACTGAATGTTTTCTTTATACATCCAATGTTTTTAGAGGTATAAGCTTTTTCTGATCTTAACTATATCGGGAAACATCCCAGTGATAGAATTTATGGTGTTAGTAGGTCATAAGCGTCAATGCAACTGTGCCATTTTTAACACGTGTACTCCTGATTAATTCATTTTAGTTAAATATTGAAATTGACCAACATAATTTTCAAGATGTTATATTTATCTATTGCTTTTCAATAAGCAAATAAAACTGTTTAAAAAAAATACAGAAGCTATTCTTTAAAAAAAGATGTATTTTGATGACAAGTAGTGCTTACAAAGGTATTTCTCTTTACAGTGAAGACATTGACAGTCCCATTCCGACTGTAATACTGTATATACAGTTAATATCAAATTCCTCCCCAACAACATACTGCTCAGTCTATACACAGTCCAGGTGACACATTATTCATCAGTTAAGAAAAGGTGAAGCTGGTCACATGCACAACTTCTTTTCACTACACAGATTCACACTGCTTTGTCAAAGAAGTCCATGAATTAGTACAAAAAAGAAAAAAATACTATAATGACTAAATGACAAGATTGTTTTCTCCCCCACTCTTGTCCTGAGAGTCAAAGGCTCCATCAAAGTCCGTTTCACCTGCCAGCTTCCATGCTGCATCCAGTAGTCTCCAGGACACACTGCCGCAACCGTCAGCGTCCGCTTTTCTCCTACACCCGTTCCTTCATACCAATAATATGAGGGTGCCGGAAGAAAATTAAAGACACTCTGAAGACAAAAAAAGCCTCCAGGCTCTTTAAACTGTCCCACTGAGCAGCATCTAGCAGCTTCAGAAAATGTCTAAGGTCAGCAGTTCTTCACAGAAGAAACCCACTTTCACGGTCGGTGGAACCTAGAAAAACAAACATAGAAGAGAAATGTGGTGAACGGAGGTGGTAAAATTAATGAGACCACAAGGTGCTTTTGCTGTCAAACCTCCTCATTGCAACCAATTAATCGTTTCGGTGGAACTATTTTTAGCACCAAAATGACATGCGTTGGAGTGCAGGACACCTTTGTTTCTGTCCTCTCTGGGTCACTAGCACAACTTACAAGCAGCTGCTGTATAAACAAGCTCACCCAAGGACACGGTGGCATTTCATCATTATTCTCTCTCCTAGTGCAGGCTTTCCAAGGGACAACCTCCCCCTCCCCAGTTTAGAATCACTGCCATCTATCTTTAACTCGCTGGTGCTCTTTGGATGAGCAAGGGGAGCTATATTTAGACCTCTGCAGCTCAGAATAGAGTAAGTGAATCTCCAAACACTGCACACAGATGCAATTTAGAATTCTAACCTTGTTAGGTGTTTGCTTGAGGCATGCACTTCCATCTCTGTGCTCTTGAACTCGTTCAGTTCTTTTCGGATTGCAGCCTGTGTGGAAAAGAAAAAAAATATCATTGGTGAACATATCAGGTCGTTAGGGCGGGAACATTTTAACACTGTGTTGTCTCTTTTTTTTTAAAGAGAACTGATGATTTTGTGGGATTATCTGATTAAAGCAACATGCTTTCAACAATACTTACATTCTGAAGTGATACTACATAGAATTTGTGTATCTGACCTAAATAATCAACTTGTGTTGATGTCTAAATGATTTACGTGAACATTTTGTGGCTGTGTCATCCATATAAAGCAATACCTTGTCTGCAGCTGAAAGACGAGTCCAGGGCTTGTCTGCTCTTCTGTCGTAGTCCTGAGCTTTGGCCACTTCTACATAGTCACTGAAGCGGATCAGAATCTTTCTATCCCGCAGTTCATCTACTGTTGGCCGTTGGTTAAGCTGGAAAATGCAAGAAAATAATAACAGTTAAAGTACCTGCTGATATACACTAGCAGTAAAGGGTTTGGACAGATGAAGCCATTGGATTTAATAAGAAAGTGTCCAAACTGTTTACTGTATTTTCCTGAAGCAGTGTGGTACCTTTCTGTTTAGCCGCTGTTTGATCTCCCTTCTCTCCTCCTGCTCTGTCTGGTCATTTCTCTCTGAAATAAAGACAGTCCAATCAGAAATCCATATTTGAATTTAAAAATACAAACTCCTCATCTTTCCTTTTTATGATTATTATTAAGGAGTCGCTAGTAAGCAGTAGTAGAACATGTCAGTGTTCGTGAGAGAGATGTTAAAACTTACGTTTCAAAATATTCCGACTTTCCAGCTCCTCCACATTCGGCCTTTGACTCAATCTCCTGCGAAGAAAAACCAAAACCACGTTTTGAACCATTTTTTACTCCAACTGCTCGCCCTAGCCTCCTTTTCTTCGTTCTTTAAACCGGCTGTAATTTCTTCACTGTGCGCGTTCTCGAGAGGAATCCCCTATGTTTCCATCTTGCATCCAAACCGCGGCTGTGATGCTTTGGCAGAGGCGCGCCCCACATCTGGATTAGGAAAAGAGCCGCGAATTCCCCCGTTTGTCAAGTGTCCACCAAATTATTTCTCGATGTCTCCGGGTAGCATCTCGGTTGCAGGCTCTTCCAAAAACTCTACACAGACACGGCAGCGCAGACACTCCTCTCTACTATACGCTACTAGCGCTTTTGAAGTGGGTCGTGATGGGCTGGGTGACTCCGCTCCTCTAGTCTCCCTGGTTACTGCATGTATAATGAGCTGGAGGCGGAGCTTAGACGGGCTCCCACTAAAGGGATCCCCAACCTTCTCTGCAGCAGACTGCAAACACTGCTATATTACTCACTACGTTTTTCATATTCATTTTAAATATAACCAATATGACTTTTTAAGTAAAGAACATTTAAAAAACTTAAAAATCAATTTAAAATGATGGAAGAAACTATTAATTCAATGGTGCAATACAATAATCGTATTGTTTGCAATGCCCAATATTAGTTTAAATACAGCTGTCAGGGGCTCTTAACTATCAAAGCATCCAAAAGGTCTCTAGTTCTTTCTCTTACTAGAATCTCTATGTGTGTGTGTTTGTCCTTTAGTATAAATAATAAATGAGTGCTGAATAAAGAGCTCAGCTTCAGAGAGGATGTGGGGACACACCACGGTACACCTCTAAAGGCAGAAAGTACACACAGGTTTGAATGCCTCCACTCAGCGGGCCCCCTTTTATCCTCACACCCCCAAAGACGGGACGCTTTATGCTTCTGCTCAGTCAAAGATAAAGGTTAGGTCATATGCACTGAGGCCCGGATGCTCAAAGAGTATTTACAATAAATAAGTCAAGGAAGTCCATCATATGTGTGCTTGTGTCTGTTTACCACAGATGTGTTATTCCAATAAAACCATGTTCACAAAACAGAAATGGGACTGAACAACCTCAAGACTATGTTTATGTAACAACTACATCCTCTATTATAGCAAGAAAGATGGAGCCCTCATGCAGTCTTTAAACTGGTTTTAGTGTGCTTTTGCAAAATATAACATATATTTTGGTAAATGATATTTAGTGTTTTGTTTTTAGCTGATCACTAACAGGGTTTCTTTTCAATAATATTTTGTGTAATGAGTTCAGCCATGCTCTGAATGCTCTTCAATTAACAGAAATGACTAGACATCCAGAAATAGTACAAGGAATACTTCAGCAGTGTGAGCCTCCTGGCGATTTTTTTTTTCTGGAAAGTATAATTGCCAAAGGAACATAAGCAAAAAAAAAAGGTTATGTTAAATCATTTAAACATTTTAATAAGAATAATAATAATCATTCCATCATTTATAATCCTTCTTTTAGCCCCTGTTTAAAGCTCTGCTATTAATCAAATATAAGAAATCTGATGCAACTATGTCTCTATACGTGTAAGAGCCAAACCTGATGTTTATTTTGCCTCAAGACTCAGATAAACAAATTGAGGGTCATAATAGAAAATCACTGCCAAAGCCTCAGCAAATTCATGCTTTTACTGTAATATCGACCTGGTTGCGAAATTGCCTAGCAACAGCACTTCATTTTTTGAAGACAACGGCGCCTACCCGCAAAAAACCTTGCTTCTCCCTGGTAACACTGAGAAGGGAATTTCACTACTAAACGAAGCTGTGTGTAGTTTACAGAAGAATCTGGCTATTTTTAGCAGCAAGCTGCTGCCTCTTTTATAGTGTCAGCGAGATGAATTAACTACATGCTATTTTAGGAGAAATGTCAGATCTTTTTCAAAGTGTACTAAATTAATAACAAAATACGGCTGCCAGGTGACATATAATTAAGAATTCCCTACTCTTTCTACACTGACTCACTGCAGTGGCTTTCACTCACTGCCTTCCGCAGGAATGATAGATTTGACAAGATATCCCTAGAATAACACAATGACGCACAGCACCCATCACACCCATCATCCCAAAATGTTTCCTCTCGATGCTGAGGATACCCTCTGATAAAGTGAGTTGTAGTAAAAATATACAACTGTGCCAGGCAGGGAATTAACTGTTCAAACAAAATGTTTAAACCCACCATGTGGGTGGCTATCAGCATTTTATTTACGTTGCCAACTGCTCTGAGGAGACAGAATTGGCCGTTTTCAGCTGAATCTTTTTTTTTTTTTTTACAAATGCAGCAGCAGGGCTTCTGCCTTCTCCTGCCACACTATTATTTCTGCTGATATAACTTCCCAAGATTGTTGGAGAGGCAGGAGTGCATGGGGAGATGCATTATTGATCAGTGTCAGGCGCTAAGATTAGAAGCATCAGTGTGGGGGTGCAGCACTGTACCAGGCTGTAACCATCTAAAGATAGAGAGGTCATCTATCATTGACACAATAGAGAGACTGTATGTTTTCATCCATCATAAGGGCGTATGGCATTCCTCAGCTTCAGCTGCTCATGTAGTGTAGTTAGTGTAGGTAAAGTTGGAGAAAGAAGAATGTGTACAGGCATCTAGCTAAACTAGAGATCATTCTCCTCCTTTTAATCTATATTATTTATAATCAGGAAGGATTATTCTCTGGAATTTCATTTCCCAGAGGTGTGTAGAGGTAAAACAGCTTCAAATATGATAGTATATTATGCACAGGTACAAAAAAATGTCTGCAGCTGTAAAAGAAATCAGTTCTTTTAATATCAGGTCTTTATGTAACAACCAGGCTCTTATTGTTCTGCAGAACCTCTCAGCTGTATAGCAGGGACTCTTCTACCTCTTACACAAGCTGCAGTCACGCTCCATACATTTCCTCTACTATTTGTGTGCAAACCTGTGAATGTCAACAACCTTTTCTTCCTGTGTATCTAAAAATAGAGGACGGTACAGTTATTAGTTTGCTTCTACATAAGTGATAGATTTTTGTTTTGTCTCTGGGACGTCTGGGTGGCACTTTGCACTAGGCTGTGAGCTACTGCACAGCTGGTTATGTAATACTGAGGAATGCCTGCTTGATATGCTGGTGCTAAAGAGCCTAAACCTTGTGACACATTCACACACGTGCTTAACGGTGTGTTGGAATAGTTATCTTGGGTATGTGTAGTAGAAAACACAATTATTATTCTTGCTATGAGGGGCATATCCAAACATTCAGTGTGTCTTGTACAAAAATATTTCTAGGAAGAAGTATTCCAAACAGAGCACTTCGCTCTCAGACTGCAGGTCTACTTGTGGTTCCCAGAGTCTATAAGAAAACAATGGGAGGAAAAGCCTTCGGCTATCAAGCTGCGCTCTTAGGGAACCAGCTCCCACTGTGGGTACGAGAGGTGGACACCCTCTCTACCTTTAAAATCAAACTTAAAACCTTCATATTCAACAAACCTTACAGTTAGGGATAGTCTAGCCGGACATCCCATGATGCACTGAGGACTTCAAAATATTATCTGCTGCTTATTTTCTATGTATTGGACAGTACTGGCATCATTAACCTATTTGTCTTTTTTCTGCAGGTTTTATTTCTCATTTCTTCCTTTTTTGCAGGTCTTACTTCTTATTTTCCTTTATCTGCAGGTCTTCCTGGATAGCAGCTGCAATGTATATTTATCTGTCTTTCCTGTCCTCACCGAGTCGAGCCAGATGGCTGCATTACCTGAGCCAGGTTCTGCCGGAGATTTTGTCTCCCTGTTAAAAAGGAGTTTTCCTTCTCACTGTCGCCTCATGTATGCTCAGGATCTGAGATTGGATCAAAGTCAAGATTCGATGCAATGTTGCTGGTTCCCTATATAAGGCTATTTTTATGAATTGGACGATCTCTGTGAAGCGCCTTGAGACGACATTGTCGTGAAATGGCGCTGTACAAATAAAGTTGAAGTGCTTGTCTGACATTTGCTATACTTCAAAAAATGAGAATGATGCTAGCGAGAGGCTGTAAGAAATGGTATGATATTGCATGTTTCTTATATCTAAAGTGTTCCCTGATTTGCTGCATTAGGAGAAGTCATGGGTGATAGAGGAGGTACCTGCCACAAGAAATCTTTTCAGTTTTATCATATATAGTTCAGTCCACAGAGTGAATATTGTGAAAATGGTTCCCAGAGGGTTGACTAAGAGTATAAAAAAGCAGTTTACCCAAACAGCCTTCTCTGAGCAGTAACATATTAGTTATAATGATACAAGTCTCTGCAAAGCAGTTAAATAATCCTGTGGGATTTTTTTATTATCTTTCCTGGATTTGCTGGGAGTTACTTCAGTTAAGATAAGATCAAACTGAAGCAATTATCTTAGGAGCAAAGGAGAAACTATTTGAGTTTTATTCTATACACCTACAAAACCACCAACCGGACCAGGATGCAGCATAAAGTGATAGACTCAGACATACATTTTGAAAGAAAAATTAGGGAAATCAAAAAATTGTATCAAAGGTAAAAGATGCAATATGTTACAATACACCTTTTTTGTCAGTGTATTTAATTTGTTTTGTGTCACATCTACAGAATGTCTGCAGAACACAGAACCCAGTCCAGTTCTGAGGTTTTTATACTGGTTTAAAGGAAAGGTTTTAAAAGATCTGTTGCTGGTCTATAAACTCTGAATGTTTTAAGACCAAACTGCCTCAGTGCCCTCTTGACCCAGAATGTTAGGTTAAAGTTTTGGTGTGTAGATAAGACAAAATACATTATCCAGCTTTATTTATCAGCAATAAATGTTTATATCAAAATTTACATAAAAACAAAATGAGCTTGCATAACTTACTTGGCAAGTTTCATCTCAATCTGCTGGCGAATCTCCTGCCGCTCCTGATCGCTCCTTGCTGGAAAGATATTCCTATCCTCCAGTTCCTGCTTACTAGGCCTGTTTCGTAATTTCACAGCCAGCAACTCCTTTCTCAGCCTGCGAGGAAGTGTTCCTGCATTCATGTATTTTACAAAGACAGAAAACTAACTTATTACATACCTCAGTAGAAATTTGTATGCATTTATTTATATTTCAACAATAGGCATGCTATAAATAAATAAAGTATTCCATGAGATCTATGTAAAATGCTATTTATTCAACATGATATTTGGACAGCAATTATTTTCTACGGCTTTTATTTCTTGCAATAAAAAACAATGGAAAACAAAAGGATTTCACAGATCTAAAAAGTTAATAAGTTTGAAGATACTTGCATAAAGGTTACTGTGTGACCAAAAATTGTAGAGGGCAAAATATGGCAAGAAATTATGGTTCAGTCATGACTGAATTATAAAAGAAAAGGTTTTGTTGTTGCACTTGTATGTGCAAACGTGGAAAGCCATCAGATGTATCATGAAAAAGGGGAGTGGGGTGAAAAACAAGCAAGGAGATGAGGTAACAAAGGTGAATGGGAGAAGAAAGTTTGAATTTTAAACCCTGTTATAACCTGTTTCCAATCTGCACACTGAATGCTAATAAAGATATAACATTAGCACCGATTTGCCTAAATGTTGGCTGCACTCAATTTTGATTACTTTCATTTTTATAAGCGCCAAATTGCAAAAGTATTACACTATCCGCATATCTAAATAATCACATCATGCTCTTAATTGCTCGCTAAAGTGCTGTAACCCACCAGAAATAACAGATTCATTCCAGCCATCAAGATCAAAGGGGAGACCTGATGTATTGGAGAAGCACTGGTCCAGCCGTACGTTCTCCTTGTTCTCCTCTGCTTCCTTCTTGGGCCAGTCTGACCCTCCAACTCCCCCGCAACTGACCCCCAAACTCGATGTGTGTTGGTTATCTGAGCTGCAGGAACGAGTAAGCCGTCCATCAGAACACCACAACCGCGGCAATGAGCCCTGCTCACAGCCTTCATGGACACTGAGGGGACAAACAGAGGAGGACAAATGGAGAATTCATGTAAAAGGAAGTGAAATAAGAAAGAGAGACAGCATCTGAATGGATAATGCATTTTATGCAGAAGAAGAATTCTACTTTGGTTGATAAAAGTGGTCTAACTGGGAAAAATGAATGATTTGTGATGTCATACCCTACGAACACATGAAACCAGCCTTTCATCATACCTGCTTTAACATTAGGAATTCCTATTTGTTTTATACAGTTAGTTTCTCTATTAGGGCATTTATATTTGGTGGTTTCAAATAGACAAAGATCCCTTTTCTAGAACATTACCAAGAACATAAACCAGTTGTAAAACGACAAGTAGAGAACCTGCATGGTTTAACAAAACAAACTAGGCAGCAGAACCCCAATTATAACATTTGTTGTATCAGTAGTTTGGACACAACTGTCTATGATGCAGTTTCAAAGCTTTAACTTTACATCATAAAGTAATTTTGTGAAATAATCATTTTGGCGTTTTAGCTTATTAATTAATGAGGTACTTGTACATTACAATGTACTACTTTTTAAATTTACTAACAATTTTCTGAATATCCTTTTAGTTTAACAGGAAGGTAGCAGATGTTTGAAAGAATCCTTCACCACTTTGAAATGTCTGAAAACACAGCTGAGGACACATGTCAAGTGAAAGGTTTCTGCCAGGACAAATTTCTAAAAATGGCTTTTTGTGTTATTTTCACTTCTGCATTCATCAGAATTGTAAAACCCTGAACACAGGTTGTGTCAAAGCAAAATAAAATCTGTAAGAAATAAACATTTCTAATCAGAATGAAGGAGAATGTTTAATGGGTCACAAAGAAGAAGTAACATTTTATGTACTTCTTTAAGCATTAAGACTCACTTCTCCTGTCTGTTCTTGGAAGCAAAGGCTCTCTGCAGTTCCTCCATGATGCAGCTGGGAGGCATGGGAGGGTGTATCATATTGCCTAGATGTGGAGACCCTGAGGAGTTGGCCAGGGTCGTTCGCAATGGCAGCGTCATTGAAGCCAGACTTTCTGTTGCCCTGGGGGCAGGCTCCTTAGGGAGGTAGGAGTTGGGCAGGTGAGCAGGTAGTGATGCAGGTCCTGAATCTGTTCAGACAGGGTGAGCAGATAAACACTGAAGATCAATAACATAATACAGTATTGTTGGGAAAACAAAATCTTCGTAATGTGCAGAGTCTTTATGAAATGCCAGGTAGACTTCATTACATATTTTTATGTATAACCTCATTTCCCAAAAAGTTGGGATGATGCGTACGATGTTATAAAAACAATGTCATGATTTGAAAATATATTTAACCAACATTTTATTCCCAAAAGAATGAAAAAAATAGATATTGAAACTTATTTGTTGTCATTTTCTAGAAAATATGAGTTCATTCTGAATAGAAATATCTAAAAAGAGTTGAAACAGTAGCAAGAAAAAGTAGAAAAAAACTGACAAAAGAAAAACTGCATTTGACAACTAATTAGGAAAACTGGCAACTGATGAGTAACATGACTGGTTTTAAAATAAGCATTTCAAACAAAGAACCTCTCAGATGTAAAAAAAAAATTGTGAGGATTTGGGAGATCCCACTATATACAGTGAATAATAGCATTTTGAATAATAGGTAAAACAGCAGGAATCAAAGAGGATGGTCCTTAGACAAGACATTAAACACAGGCATAATTATCTCCTGGAAATCCCTGCATGGACCAGAAACACCTTACAGTGGACACAGTTTGTCATGCTAAAACTTTAACATGCAAACAAGCCAAATGTGAACACAATCCAGAAATCCAAAGTACATTTGAGATTCTCTAAGGCAAAGTGGGAAACAGGGATGCGGTTAAATAAAGTCAGATTTTAAATTCTTGTTGGAAACTATGATCTTAAGTTCTGCTGACTAAAGAGAGGAAGGCCAATCTGGCTTGTTAAGCTCAAAAGGTTCAAAATCTCTGGTGGTTTGGGGTTGTGTTGGTCTACATGTGTATCTGAAATCTTGTGTACTGCAACCATCAAAATAAAAATTGAACTATTATCTACAAAATGGTAAAATGTCTCACTGGTATATAATACACTACCAGTCAAAACTTTGGACACTTCTCCATTGGATTTAATGGGAAAGTGTGTCCAAACTTTTGACTGGTAGTGTAAATTTATCATGTTAAAAGTAAGATATTAAAGTTTACAAAAATTTCATTCTGTTTTACACAGCGTTTCAACTTTCTGTGGATCAGGGTTGTTTACACACTTCTTACAGGTATTTTTCTTTTGTGGAAATAATGACTGGAAAGACCTTATCATAGTTTCACACATTAAACCATTAAATAATGATATGAAGACATTTGTATGTCTTATTTACCTATTTTCCTGTAGTTTTAAATAATCATTTTTATTCAAACTGAACAGAAACAGGTTATATGTTGCTACCAGGGAAACACGGGTAGTTCATGTCAGATTAAAAATGAAAGCTCACCTTCTACAGCATTCAGCTGGGGTAAAAGTTTTAGAGGTGCTTGTGATGGAGATGTTCCTGAAGGAATATCCTCCTCTGATCTCTCTTCTATTTGTTCTCCTGTGTCCTGCAGCCCCTCAGGTAGATCGCCAGCTGGGTGAAACTCCTCCTCTTTCTCCTCTTCTGATGGTGGTACATTCTCTTCCAGCTGTTCACAATCCTGGAGTGAAACAGCTGCTGAAGGACAAATAAAAAAACAGAAAAAAATGCCACACATTTTACCTGCAACTAAAATTAGTTAACAGCACAGATATAAATTTATTGTGATGGGTAAAAGTGCATCCATGAATTTATCCTTGAGCATCTGCTTTCATCTTTAGTGTGAAGTTATGATTTCACTAATTAAAACGTGCTTACCAACAAACTCAACAAAAACATGAGTGAAAGCTGGTATACAGTTTGCAAAGGCACATTTTTGTAGAGTGACTAAAATACATATAACTGATATACCAGATGCTAACACATCATGTACTTTAATGTTTCACACATATGTTCTACAAATGCAGATCTAGAGCTGATAATAAGGCAAAGACTAAGGAATGACATTTGCTTTACTTTGCTGCCCTCTAGTGGTGCAGAAAGAATTTATCTGAAAATGATGCAACAAATAAAGTCATTTAAATGTGATGCATATATAAATCACTGTTTATGTATAATTCAAAATATAGATAGAAAACAGATAATAAAATCCCTCAATTTTTATTTGGACACGCTTGAGGCAACTTCTTAAATTTATCAGTTATATTAAACAAACTTAGCTGAAAATATTTAGCCTTTTGATAAAACAATTTTTGCTCATGTTAGTTTGTAATGTCCACAGGTTACAGTGGTAAGGACTGTCCTACCTGATATGGGATGTTCCTCCTCAGGACCAAGATATTCCACACTGCTGACTGTGAGGTTTGAATTCAAAGACCCCCCAAAACCTCCCAGCAAGACTGCACCATCTGAACAGCAGCCCTGGGTGGGAGAGGTGGGGTCGTGGCACAGAAGTCCACTGGATAATGCTACATCTGGGTGGGAAAGGAATTTACTGTCAAATAGGTGTCACTGAATATAATCAAGTGCAAAAAGATGTTTTGATTTTTTTTTTTAAATAAAAATGTAATCTTTTCTCATAGAATACGTACATGACATAAACCTGTAAGCAATTTTTTCTCAGCAAAGTTTGGAGTGATGATGCAACCAAGTGATTTCACCAAATGACACAAGTCACCTTTGTTCTTTGTTCATTTTAGCAGGAGAATCATAAATAGTTTTGTGTTCAGCAGCTACAGTATAATTCACACACTAGGTTAGTGTTCATCAGCTTGAAATGGCATTATAACATGAGTCTGACTGAAAGCTTTGACTGATGTAGGCTTAACTTTAGTCTCAGATATGAGCATAAAGAAGGACAGCAAACTCCTTAGATGACCTTCTGTACAGTAATTGTTCCTTTTTCAAATTGAATACAATGATTATATGTTCTTTTCTTTGACTAAAAGTAAAACACTGCATGCAATTTGTGAGTTTATTGATAGAAAACTACACCTTCAGACTTCATGGTAAGTGTGCCTAATGGATATAT
>JBAMHX010000015.1:16522605-16538579 GCA_037177515.1 Pseudomugil tenellus
AAAAGTAAGGGGAGGAAAGAAAAAAGAAAAGGGGTTTAGAAGGGGGTGGGGGGGGGCTTGGGTCCCCCCCCCCCCCCCCCATCCATCCATCCTGACACCCACCAACTTACCTGTAGAACTCTGTTTGAGTTTTTCATTTTTCTTTTTCCTCCATTTCCACGGCTTGAAGATTCGCCCCAAAGTGGCCAGCTTGCTGTTGCGTCGAATGGGTGGTGTGTGAACTCCCGTCACCAAGCAGCCTGTCCTGAGCACCCTCTGCTGGTCCACAAGATCTACTACAGTGCCAGATGAGAGGAAGAAAAAAAGCCCAGAAAGGGGTCCAGAGATTTTCCAGGAAGGTGACACAGGAAATAACGGAATGGTTGGGGATTTGCAGATGAACGGGATCAAAGACAGCAAGGGGGCAGGCAAAGGGGGGTGTGCAGGTTGGAAGATAACGTTGAGTGAAAAAAAATCAGTGAAATGTGAAAAAAAAGCAAAAGGAGAGAGGAAAAGAAGGAGAGAGAGAAACAGGGGCCCAATTAGTATGCTCACCTCACTGAATAAACCATGATGGAGTCCAAGTGCTGTGAACAGATTGAATTAGAAAGACTAATGTGATCAGGGCACACTCCCTTCCAGCGGTTATTTTCTCTCCCTTTGAGCTGTACCTCATGTATCAACATAAATATCTCTCATGGTTCAGATTGTGAGAGACATAAATTTGAATATGAAAGCAGCGCAGACACAGGCCAATGGACTCCCCTGGTGACCAACAGGTGTGCCAGTCTCACTGATTTACCAGAAAACCTTTCAGGTTTAGCTGCCTGACAGGACAATAGTGACTGTTTTATAGAGTCTCCTTACAGCAACTCTGCTACAAGTATATAACATGAGTTCTAGCTCACATAAAAACAGTATAATCCTGAAGCATTCTGTGTTTCCTGGAGTCAAAAATACTTTTTCATGAGACATTTATCTTGATACTGTTTTTACTTATAAAGCGAAGAATATTTAGCTGTGTGTTTGTCTATTCTGTCTAGGATTGAAGCTGTTGTTTTTGCATGAAAGAAAGGTTTTTATTATTATTCTATATTTGGAATGACATTCACTTTTAGAAAATGCTTGTTTAAACCATAAATTACATATAAAATACACAAAACTTGAAAGGACCCAATAAGCAATAAGCACACATGCTATAAACAGAATGAGTTCATTTAGCTAATCAAACCATTAACAGCAGAAATGGTACAAATTTAGCAAACACTGATTAGTTTTATGCACAAATTAGGTTTTAGTTAAAACAAACAGAAGATTGAGAATCCAGCAACATTCTTTTTCTGGTAGATAAGCTGCCCTCATCTGTCATGTTCATATCCTTGCACCCTTTTTTATCTATATAGACAACCAGTATTTACATGAATGATTGCTAAGACTCACATCAGGCAAAGTGTGGGTTTTAAGATTTATGTACGCACATTGCTGCTAGGCTTCCAGCTTCCAAGTAAGCCTAGAAAACGGAAATGCACAGTAAATGCCATGTATTTAAGAGCTGTGTACGTCAATGTGACAAAAAAAGCGGCAATATCTCCCTTCCGAAGCCTGATAGCTTTGTTCAAACAATCAACAAAAAGGGGGGAAGCAAGGATTTGTGATGAAGGAGGTTGAGGTGGAAGAGGGGGGCTTGCAGAGTAGCTCAGGGTGGGATGTTGAGTACTGTGATGGAAAAGGCAGAACACAGCTGACTCTCTTTCATGATTTTCCGAGGCCCTTGCTTTTACCCTGAAGCACATGGGTAGGGAGTAGAAAGTAGATGAAGGTAGGGATTGGGGGAGGAGTGGAGGGGAAAAGGGGGAGAATTAGGGAGAATAGGGATGAAACAAGGATGAAAGAAGAAAAGAACCAAATAAGGACATTGTGATACAAGATATTGTGAAAGGAAAGACAGTGTGTGAAAGCCAAAGAAGAGTAAGAAATGCAGAAGAAAGTGGAAGTAAAAAGGAAAAGAGTGAAAGCAGAGAGGAAGAAAGGAGAAGCGATGGCAAGAAAAAAGCAGTGGAAGAGATAAAGAAGAATAGATCAGAAGAAAGAGGATGTATCAACCTCTGGGTTTGACCCTAAAGGTTTCCTGGAAGCAGGTCAGTTGACCATATCTGCCCTTCTCTCCATATCATCATCATCATCATCATCACGGCTATACATTCAGTGTGGCACACATGCTCGATGAATCAGGTCAAGCTTGAAGGAAACACAGTCAGTCACACAGGGGAGGAAAAAAAGCTTAAGAGAAGACGAGGGGGAGTAGGAGGGGCCGAGGCGTTGTGTCTGTGTAAGAGGGAGAGAGTCTGTCTGGAGAGAGAAGAGGAGGGGGGAGAGGTGGGGTCAGACCCACTGCTGTTGCCATGGTGACCACATCCAGATGCTGGCGCAGCAGTGGGAGCAAGGGGGTGGAGCAAGTCAAGTTGGAGCTTATAGGAGAGAGTATGGGTGAGGAGGGGAAAGAAGCCCCCCCCCAACCCCCCACCCCTACAAATACAACTACCACATCTAAAGTCATTGGCAGCCCCCAGTGCATTGTGGGTAGGCAATGAAGCCACATGGAGGTCTGTCTGCATTTTTGAAGGGGGAAGGTGATGGGAGGGAGAAAGAGAGAAGGGGGATTCCAGGGAGAGAAGGAGATGGGAGGGGGCTGTTGCTATACGGAAGAGCTTGCAGGAGAATCTAGCCCTGTCCAATCACGGATCAGCTATTTATAATGCATATCAAGTAAGTTCATTTTTCATAGAAGGGGTGGTTATTCAGAGAAAATTCAGAGTAGTCTGGGTAGAGTATAGAAGTGAGGCAGAAATATATGCATGTGCAAGGAGTTTTCTTTCATGCTCTGAATGGGGATGCATTAAAATGTGTGTCAGATAAGCATGAATGGACTATATGCACCATGTGGCAACAATGTGAGGCTCCAATTAATATGCTAATGCAAATAG
This sequence comes from Pseudomugil tenellus, assembly GCA_037177515.1. Lineage (NCBI taxonomy): Eukaryota > Metazoa > Chordata > Actinopteri > Atheriniformes > Pseudomugilidae > Pseudomugil > Pseudomugil tenellus. The sequence continues at coordinate 16,525,569 of JBAMHX010000015.1, forward strand.
GATTTCCTAAATCCATGTGTCATGATCGTGCATGGACCAATAGTTTGTTTGCCCAACTGCGATCAGTGAGAAGCGTCACAACACATGATATAAGATTAAATTCACAATTAACCCCCAAAATGAGGGTAAATATAATAAATGGAAAACTCATCATTATATTAGAACAGCTCAAAAACTAAGAAATTTGCAAATAGTGGAGTAAAGTATCAAGTATGACAATGTGACTTTGCACAAAGACTAAAAAAGCACACATTAATGTGGCACCAGGAACCACACCTCATCTAAACAGCCTGTCAGCACATTCAGGACTGTAAGAGCTCTCTCCACATGTGCACGCTAAGCACATCCCCTAAGTTCACAAAGTAGGAGAAAGACAACAAAAAACCCTTCTGCTGAAATATCCATAAAATGTAACTTGGAAAGATTTATCACTGATGTTGAGCTAAATATCCATCTGTAGTGAATTTCTGTTGTTCCATCCAGACAAACTGTGTGTGTGTGAATAAGAGTACAGCTCTGAAATCTGTTTGTGATCTTTTCAGGTGCAATGAAAGGGAAGTCACCCTGAGTAGTGGGACAATATCGGTGGCACAGATTCAGCACTGAGGTTGCATTAGGCAATGCGTTGCTTTGCTGAATCACCTAACAGGCTCGTGCGGTGAGTGTGCTTGCATTGAAAAGCAAATCTGAATGAAGCAGCAGCTTTGCCATCACTATAATAATTTGCTGAGATACAAATGATACCAGGTCAAGTTTGTATTATTTGACTGAATCGCAACACTTTGTGTGATCAGATTTGTCGAAGGAATATAATGATGGATTAGCCTCATCAGAAGATTATGCCAATACTTGAAAGACATAAGCTCTACTTTTGTTTTTCAACTAGCTCAATTCACAAAATATTCTGAAATAATTCATTAAAATACAATTTGATTAATTTGTTTTGTTCCATGTCTGCAGCATGTCAGTGTTTCCTTCTTTATCAGTCCATCAGTTTGATCGCAGCTATTTCACCCGTTTTCAACTAATTTAATGAATAAATTAATTCTCTTCGGGATTCCTTTTGATCAGGTATGATGCTAGGATGAACTTCTATTGCTACCATAAAGTAATTTACACATTAGAACCTTTTTTACAAACATGCTCTTCAAAAGAAGACTCCAAAAAGCCTTAACTAATCCAACACAGAGACTGACCTGTCTGGTATCCTGACATAATACTTTCTAATTATAAATCAATGCAGATAAGCTAACTATTAGCCAACAGTGATAATGGTAGGAAAAATGAACAAGCTATATCATATTTTCTTTGCATTGTCCACATTTCTGGCAAGGCAGATATGCTGGCATGGCTATGCATCTCTGTCCTAATGAAAAAGGAAGAAAGTGAACACTTTCACCATTGTAACTAATTGGAATGGACACCAGCATATGGCTGTGGTGTGCTGGATGGCAGACTGTGCACATCAGTATATCAGTCAAAACATGCAGGATGTTTTTACTGAGTGAAAGCGCCTAAAGCAGCTTTAATGCCCACCTCAAACATATAACTGCAACAGCTATAAGGTGACACAGAGTTATCTTGATGTAGAGCAAAAGCGTCATCTGAATCTTAAGAATGAAACTTTAACCACAGCATGACATGCTGCTCATCACCCAAAAGCATCATTTTTTAGTTTTAGTTTTTAATTTTTTCAATGATTTTAGATCAGATCGACAATTTGTGTAATTCCTGCCAGCAAATGCCCCCCTCCCCCCGATTATTACAGAGATATGCTTTCCTATAATCCAGGATGAAACTAAATAAAATGCAAATAGAATGTAAAATCCTGAACATTATGTCATGCTTGAGGCAAAGATTGCCATAAAATTGAGGGGAAATATTAATTAGTTTATCAAGGAGTTCAAAAACTGTGATAACTCCAAAGTATTTCCTTCACCACCGTCTCTTCAAAATGTTGCAAGTACTGTTTGTTGTTGTGATATACAAAACGAATGACTTTGCTTGCAGCCCATTGTGTACTTTGTGCATCATATTACGTGAATTTTAGCATGCTAACATGCTACACTATATATATGTATATATAATTGTTTGGCTTGTTGCATCATAATATCATGCTAAAATTTGCATATCGCACAAAGTGTTAAACTTTCTAAGTACAGCATTGTAGAAACCCTTGTTTGTTGTTAACAACATATTACTATACGCTGCCCTATGCTGTATGTTTACTTAACTGGTAACATCATCACTAAAAATAACATCAGACCTATCCGTGACTCCTGTCATCCCTGCAGACCTCACAGAGCCTCATTTCTGCTCCTTCTAAGTCAGTGACAATGTGCCCTTGAATAGAGCACCTCCTTGCCCATTGCTACGCCAGCTAACCTCCTTGCTTTACCCTCCTGGCTTTACAACTGTGCTGCCATCTGTCTGTAGAGCGACTGCCTCAGGGGCCCGGCCACAGTCAGGGCACACAGCTAACAACTTACAGGAAAAGAGTGAGGGGAAGAAGGGCTAAAACAGTTTATAATGACAAGAAAAATAGATAACAATAGAGAAAAGGCTCAAGTGTCTCATATATATATATATAAATTTATATATATATACACTCTGTGGACATGGAAATGTCTGTAAAACTAATATTACAAGACTACCAGATTAATTTACATTGTTTGATGCCAGATCACTACACATCAATATTCAATATTCATCTCGACCTTCAGTGATGCATTAATTATGAATTATTTCCAAGTGACAAAGTCTCAGGCCAATTCAAAAGGACAATTCTGATTATTAACGACAAATACGTCACATCTTTGCTTTTTTTCCCCCTTTTGTTTATTCAATAACAGGCATTGTTAAGAACAGAATGAATAATCATTTATCATATAATAACTCCATATATCTAAACCTAATAAATGACTTATAAAACAAAAAACAAAGAAAAATGTGCATTTTAGTATTATTATAAACAAAACACAGTGGGTTAAGCTCCACCAGTTGATCCATATTAACCACCACGAAGACGAAGTGGCCTCGACATCTAAAACAATGTGCTAATAGGATAATTGACTTTAGATGATGTTGTCTTGCTGGTATGTGGAGTGCTGGGGGTGTGCGAGTGAAACTAATTTCTGAGAGAACAGAGCATGATCGTGTTAGGCTACATGAGTCTGCAAAGGTCAAGCCTCCATATCATCAACGTGATTACAGCCAAGTGTAAAACACCAGTGTGTGGGCTACTGGCAACAAGAGAGTGAAATGATGTCAGCCCAGCCAGCAGCCAATAGGAAATGCCCGAGGCTCTTGTTTATTACCATATGTTTATGTTGAGAATTAAGGCTAGTGGGTGGTTTTGCCTGTAAGCCGCTGTAGCAGAATCAATGTGAACAACTTGGAACGTCATGTTCTTCTGAAATATTGTTTCTCTATTTAGACTTTATGTGCTCTAAATAGCAGATGAAGAGGTTTAAACTTCTTCAGTTTTCATGGTGATTGCTTTTGTTGTCAAAACTGACATGTTTATGTAGGTTATCTATCAGTGCAAATTAACAGTGGATGACATTTTCTTTCTTTATTTTCAAATCAAGAAAGATTTGCCTGATATAAAAAACTAGTTCAACTGTGCCTACTTAGCCACTTAAGTCAGTAATATATTGTCTCCAAGTTCTGTAGACACCAGGAGAGTTTTGTCAATTAAAAAAAAAGACACAACCAAGGTGTCAGGGTCAACAGTTTCACAGAATGCTTTACTAGATGTGTACGTGATCTGTGATCTGTTATTGAGGTTGGCTCAAACTCACAGGTATATTCCAATAAAAATCTATAAACCAAGGATGAATTCAGTCATATTTAATGCTCAAGAGTGAGTAATCTGCCTCATTAACTAGGCGTTTGTGGTTTTACCAGGTTTGATTACACACTGTGTTCTGATGAAAGGCTTAATAACTCATCAACAAACTTAAAACACTGCTATACTGATATAAATACTGCCAAACTTCATTTGTACTTGAATTTTTAACTGGAAATAACTAAAATAATTGTTATTTTTGTTCTCCAACTTTCATTCGTCAGTGAGTTAGAAATAGCATTAGAAATAGAGATATATTATTATAATATTGATGTATAGAGAAACACTCGAAATATAGATACTAGAGATCCACATGTATTTGCACAATCATATACATTCAACACAGTCGCACTCAGACATGCCTCTGCAATTTTAGTGAAAAACAGGCTATCTTTAACCAACTGTGAAAGCCTCACTACCACCATCACATCCAGCCAGTGGGATGAAAATGTTCCTGCTAAAAGTGTTTTTCCTGTCACCCACACAACAGGGTAAGCCTCAGAAAATTTCGTTCTAAACTGTTCTTCTAACTTAAAGCGTCAGAGGGAGACCTGTTAATGTGTTTGGGATGAGTTTCAGTCCATAGTTGGGCACTATGCCCAAAACCAAAAACTCTCTTTTTCCATCAAAAAGCTCTTTTTAATCAGGTAATGGAAGTAAGTCTATTGCTTAATCAGAAAAAAATGACAACACACTGACTTCAGCTTTCATTTCCTCAAATATGTTTTTTCTTGTTTTCATTTTTCTGAAATAGTTTAATATAATAAATAATTTACACTTTTGAGCTTTGTTGGATGAAATCTGTCCGGGGGCTTCAAGCTAATCCAAGATGACATTGGGCAAGAGGCGGGGTACAACCTGGACAGGTTGCCAGTCCATTTCAGGCCAATACACATAGACGAACAACCACGCACACACACACTCACTCCTAAGGGCAATTTAGAGCCTCCAATCAGCCTATCCCCAAGGTGCATGTCTTTGAACTGTGGGAGGAAGCAGAGTACCCGGAGAGAACCCACGCTAACACGGGGAAAACATGCAAACTCCATTTAGAAAGGCCACCGTCTGAGCCAGGGATCGAACCAGCAACCTCCTTGCTGTGAGGTGCTAACCAACCGCGTCACAATGCACATCCAACCTATGAAAAATAAAATAATAATAATAATAATATGAGGTTATTATTTGTTCTTTAGACTATTTTTCTTAAACAACAGTTTTAAGGAAAATTTACCATTCATTGAGGTGACAAAATTCTTAAAGTGTAATGTACTTTCCACTGGGCATTATGTGGCAGAGTAAAAGCATCAGATTGCGTTCAACATGATTTCACACAAAGTTTTTGCCATAAACTGATGCCAAATGTCTCAGATGTAAATCTAGTCTCTGTACTATGTATACCAGATTGGGCTCTTATGGATAATACCCTTTAATATTTTCTTATTTTATCTTTAACAAACTCTCAAAATACTTGCAGTATGCAAAAATGAGCAGCCATGAAGCAAACGGTGATCATGAAGAGTGCATTCACGAGATGTTTAGCGGCAGGTCTGCAATGAGGTGCAGTCAGTGAGGTTAGTTACAGACTCCAGTAGTGGAATCAGGTGGGTGAGCAATGGTGTGTAATTTATTCCTGTTATTTCCACTGATTTGGGTAAGTGCCTGAACATTTTGTAATTCAAACTGTGTTAAGAGAGAATATATGAATATAAGTATCCACTAAACCAAAAGTGTTTGAACACATGAGGATTTTTGACCAAATTTTGTGTCTAAAACCCAAGAGCTCCTTTTTGAACTGCAGAAAGAGAAGCATAATACAAGGTTCACAAGAAAGTGTCAATTAAAAAAAAAGTTTTTTGGACACCTACAACATTTTTGGATTCTCTCTAGTGTGTAGCAACACATGGCCTGTTAAAACAAACAAGCAGTGACTACTGAAACAAGGAATTCCAGTGTACAGTAGTGTACTCCTCAAGGGAATTACAAAGCTGGATTAAAAATAGCATGACATTTTATCCCTTCTTATTGTTAGAAAATTGTATGTACATCTCAAATAGGTGATGGACTGTTAGCAGCTCTTACACCAAACTGTACAGACATAAGTCAGCGTGCTGCCTGCGCAGCAGCCTTGTTTGTCATTGACATATGGCTAAATTTAAAGACCAGATGTTTAACATGCATGGTCAAATTGGTCATTACACCATGTAATAACCGTGTCAGTGATAATCTTGGAATGCCTGCTGTGAACAGGGGGGTTAATAAATACACTGTATGTTCATTTTAGTGATGCAGGAATAAAATGTGTTAAAATGACAGAATTTTTACTTTTTGTCAGCTAAAACTAGACTTTTCCTTCACTCTTGGTTTTTAAAAAGAATTCATTGCAGTGTTATGAAAGAAATTTGTTTTTAATACGTTAGTCACATCTGTTGAAAGAGACAGATAACCCAAAAGATTCAACAGGCTTTACTTTGTATCTGTGTACTCATAGACTGGTACACAATAATGTTATGCAACACTGACAAAAGTAAATGACAAAGAAATAAACAAATAAACAACAACATTGAATAAAAACTATCTTTTAAGAATATATCTCTGGCCTTAGCATCTCTTCACTGGCTTCTGATTCATTTTAGGATCAATTTTAAGGTTCTTTTATTTCTTTTTAAGTCTCTTAATGGTTTTGCTCCTTTGGCGGATTTGCTGCATCCCTCACACCACAATGTGCTCTCAGATCAGCTGACCATATGCTTTTAACTGTCCTTAACATGCTGTATAAATCCAGAGAAGACAGAGCCTTTTTCAGTTCTAGCTCTTAAAGTCTGACAGGCAACCTCTAGCGCTGTTTCTCTTCAATTAACTCCTGATATCTTCCTTCATGCTGCTCAACTGTGCTTTTGATCTCAAAAGAAACTTAAGACAGGTTACATTACTACAGAAGTGTCAGAATCAATATATGGGTAAAATCACCTGGATACAGTCTGAAATTTTAAAAGTTACCACTTTCTAAAATAATAGCAGTTTAAGTCCTCCAGAATAAATCCGAAATCCAGTCCTCAAGAGCTACTATCCTTCAACTTTTAACCTTAAAGAGACATTGATACATTGAAAACTTGCAGGAAGGTGGCCCTCAGTGTTGGACATCCCTGATGTTGTTGCTCACTACCCTTTAGCTGCTAGCTAACAGGGTTTTTGTTAAACATTGATGAGACAGACATCTGCATAATCAGCTGGTTTTGCTCAGTTGCACAGTGCTGTCTTCAGGTTTTTACTATATTCCCATCTAATTACTTTGGGTTTGAATTATGTTTTGTTTGGCTGGCAGTGTTTGAAAAACTCCTTTAGTTTAGTTTCCCCTTCATTTTGACATATTATATGTTAGAATTATTGTTTCCTTTGTGCAAAGATCCCCTGTAATGCATGTAGGTCATACTGCCGCTTCACAGGAGCCAAGATAAGGTTAATATGAAAATAATGCACATTCTTCCATTTCTGATAATGTAAATTCCTAAAAGCCACTCCACCATCCATAACGAACAACTCTGTACTGGCCTGACCAGTACAAAATATCTGATATGATGTTTGATAGGATAGGAGTTATATTTTGGTGTATATGGATACACTATATCTGGGATGATTAAATTAAAATTTGTGCCTGGATCTGCACAATCTGAAGCCATTGTGCCATTGATGAAAAAAGAGAAAAGAAAGAAAGATCTTTCATCTCAGATCAAGGGCTCAGTTAGGTCAAGGCATCTGTGATCCAGGACAGACTTATCAGTACTCAGAACACGGCTCTGCTCGGTTCAGCAGCCTGCTGCAGAAAAAGGATTGGCGCTGTCCACGGTGCTGAAACACGCTGCTGACAACTCAGTGTCTAAACTCTCTAGTCCTGCTATTTGCATCATGTTGAACCATATTTCATAACCACTTAATTATGTGGTGTATGAATAGATGGTGCACACACCCCCCCTCCCCAAAACACACACTCACACACACAAATCTATCATTTTACAAAATAACAACACAGCAATAATGATATGCCACATAATCACGTGTCACGTCAGATGGCAAAGTATATATTTAGTAGTTTTCTGGTTATATATTTGACTTGATATATATAGATCTCTAATTTGTTGTATAAATATTTCTTTTTTCAACAGTGTATTTATCATTTCAGAAGAAAAAACATACTGAAGATGGAGAAATTAAAATTATGTGATGAGTCATTAGTTTTTGATGCCAACAATTATAATAATCCTTGGGTCATGACTTGTATATGACTGATTTGAAAATAATCACTTTATGTAAATAAATTAAAATTCCTGTGTCATTAGTCAGTAAGCAAGCATCAATCATATAATGTAGTTGAGTTTGAGCTTTGTTTTTACTCTTACAGAAATGAACTGACTAATAAAAATGTGGTGGGCTGTCATAGTAGCATCTGAAATGTTTTACTAAATCATTGTAATTAAAAAAGCATATATAACGCAAGTGTATGAAGTTGAATAAAGTCTGTTATTATTGTGAATAATCTATTATTACATTACATTACAGTTATTTAGCAGACGTTTTTATCCAAAGCGACTTACTTTTTTTGGGTCATAGGGTTCCGTTTCTTACCCAAGGGCACTTCAGCATGTAGTAAGGGGGGAGCCTGGAATCGAACCGCCAACCGCCAACCTTCGGGTTGACAGACAACTCCTCTTACCCACCAAGCTAAAGGCTCCCTATTATATATTTATGTCCTAAAATGCATTCACATGGTACGGTTTTGGAAAGAACCAGAATTGGGCTATGTTTCAAGTTATTTGCTGCTTTTGCCTTTTGTGACATTATACAATAAGCCTTCTTCTAATACCTTCCTGTTTATTGGGAAGAGAAATAGGAAAGAAACTATCTTACTGCCCCAGAAACTGCTTGTCTTTAAGGCTGTTCACAGGGTGCTGTGCATCATCAATAAAATTCTCAACACTGTGAATATCTGTCCTATAAATGTCAATTTTGTTCCTCTTTCAGAAATATTTGATAATAAGTATATAAAGCAATCAATTACTAAATATGATCACATCTGGAGTCTTGACTGGTCTCTCCCATGTTTTTTTTTAAGTAATCTTGCATTATTAATCTTGAATTTATGTCGGAATAGTTTCCTATATATATATATATATATATATATATATATATATATATGGTTGGTGTTTCGTGTGTGTGTGTGTGTGTGTGTATATATATAGTTGTATCTATTGAAATGTATAAAAAAGTTCCTTAGATTGTCTAATTTGATTGATTTGACATATAAAACAAAAGCTTTAAAAAGTTACAATACTTAGTAACCTGTGAGTCAGTGTAGCATAAAGCACATTTAATACAACCAGTCCTGCTCTAATCTTCAATCCCTATACTATTTAACACTCACACACAGTTAGTCTTACAATGAAAAGCTTCACTTCATTTTTGCTTTATGACAGTATTCCTTCTAGTGCAGTTATCTGATCTCCTTACATTGTGTATTTCATTTACCATCTCCTGAGAGGCCTTGGCAGAAATGTTCAATATCACTGCTCGGTAAGTGGCTATTAACCATTATACAAAAGCCTCATACCACTTTCTCTTGCCTCCACAGTGGTGCAGTCTGTCACCATACCACTGCATCACACCAAAGTCTGTGCTTATCTTTTTACTTTGCTTTTTCACTCTGCATCTTTTCTACCTGACCTCTGTGTCTTGGATCAACCACAGACTGTTTATTATTGATGTGGGCTAGGACTTCCCTCAGTCCCTGCCATGTATCTGAGACTCAGTCTGCCAGATTTGTTATGAGAAGAATCAACAGGGGAAATGGATATATCAAATTTATGTGTGTCTATGTGTGATAAAGGAACACTGGGATAGTGGGAAAAACTTGTGTGAATGGTGCAAATTCAAAATCAGATGTCAGAACAAGAAGGTATAGAAAAACGACTTGTGTGTTTCAAAGGCTTTCATTAAAAGGGACGCTCTGCTGAGTTTTAATGTAACTCTATCAGTCTTATGGAGGTGAAAAGGGACTATTTAAGTAAAACTGGACAGAGGTCAAGCTATTCTCTTGTTCAGTCACTGTTTTTGGTTAAAGGGCCAAACCACAGCTTTTTTCATCATGTAAAGCTAATCATATTCCCTTACCATCTCCCCAGTTTAAAAGCTTGACTCTAATTTTGCAGGGTTTGCCAGGTTAAGACAACCCTTCTATCACTATGACATTGTCATTGGGACTTCATCCAGTCATATAGACATTTTGCTAAGATTCTGCTCAGACATTTTGCTAAAGCTGATTGGTGATTCTCGTTATACATCAACCTAAAGAATACTAATGAATGAAGAAGTGCTAGCTGAAATGAGACTACATGCAAGCCCTATGAGCCTACAGCTTTCCTGTCCCACCTCCACTCGGTCACCCTGCAGCTCAGTCAAGGACCTGAACACAACCTCATCTCCCTCCACATCAGGACTTCCTGAAACCCCCTCTGCCTCCACCTCCACTCTGTCTGTCTCCTGTAATTAAGTCATGAAACAGCTGATGAAACCAGAACCAAGGCTGCAGGTCCAGATGGTCACAGTCCCAGAGTTCTCAAGACCTGCTCAAGACAACTATGTCTGATTCACCGGGACCTGTTCAACACCAGTCAGAAAAAGAATTCTAGTGATGTGGAAAAAACGTCCTGCCTTGTTCTAGTGTCTAAAAAACCATAACCATCTGAACCAAATGACTACAGAATTTGAATTTCCCTCTGGGATTAATAAAGTATTTTTCATTTCATTTATTTTTTAAACTGTTTATAGTCAGATATCATATTTTTTCTTTTGTTTATCAGTGATAGGGATGGTTTGTTTTCATGCATTTTATTTCATTAGCTGAGGTTAATCAGCCAATGAAATTAGCTAAAGTTCAAGGTAGTTTATTTTGTTCAGCACTTTGATCTGTTTAAGATGTATTGAGATGTTCTTTTGAATAACATTTTACTCATCTTTTGGTATACATTTGCTGAGAAACAACCTATATTAGAAGGTGTCACCATTTGTTATTAGAGGGAATTTAAAAAACTAGTCTGAAATTATTTAGTGATGAAGATTCCTTTTGGCTGCTTCAATCCATAAGAAAAACATGAAAAACCAAAACTATGTTTTCTTGTTTTCTTTGAATATGTCTTTTTATTTTATACAGAGCACAGGACTGCAGGACTAGGTCTCTTTAGCCTGGATCCTAGTCAAAAGTTCTGTTTCATAGGAAAATATAAAATGTAATTAATAATATTGAGAAAACAAAAAACAGTTTCAGAGGAAATATTGTGCAGATAAACATCAACCTTCTTACTTAAGGCCTGTAACTATGTTGGATGTACAACAGGACGTCCAATGGTCCTTGAGGGCCACAGTCCTACAGGTTGTCCATTTATCTTTGCTCGACCACATCTAACTCAAATTAATCAGTCATTGTGCAGAACGGGTGTGTTGAAACAGGGATACATTGAAAACCTGCAGGACAGCAGCCTTCAGTGTTGGACATCCCTGATATACCGTGAGGATATTGACCAAATAGTTTGGCATAAATTGTAGTTTCTCACTTCAGATCCACACTCCATTGCCTCTCTGTTACTGGTCCTATAGACTATCCATCATCTCACTGCTGCCAGTTTGCAATTATAATTACATCTTGGCTTTCTTTCAAGAAAAAAAGCCACCTCCTCATCTCTTCTCTCCTTCATCTCCTTTCTGCTTTACTGAGTCTCCTTGTCCTTTTCTTCCACTTCTTTGCAAAATATGCCTCCTGTTCCACAGACTCAATGCCCAGAGGACTTTACCCTTCACATCATACAGTGTGCAACTTCCTGCACTCCATTTAACCTCAGCCTTTTGGAGGCTAAATAGCTCCATTTCATGCTGCCTTTACACAGGATTCTCTACCAGGTATTCAGGACTGCTCAGGTCTTTGTTCTCCAAGAGCTGACAGTTCAGCTGTCTCAGCTCCATCTAATACATTCTGGTCATTTGAAATATAATAATAAACCCACCAGATCTTCAATAGAAAAACATATACATAAAACAAACACATACATGGCTGAATTTGCCAAAATGCACACAGGGCAACAGATGTGGGCATGGAAACAACAGGTACACCAACACAGCTTGTCAAATGCCTAATCTGCTCCTGTATGTACCGGAAATGAGGGGCTTCAGTCATTGTTGTGATTTTTTGTGCTAGATTTTCACAGACAACAGAAAGATGGTGAAGATATCCACCTCGAGCAGAGCTTGACACAGCTTATCCCTATTTACTACTTAGTACTTATGATTCATCATTGCAACAATATAGTCCAGCAGCATCCAGTCAAGTTAAAAAGAGAAAACCTTTTTTGTTTTGTGTTTTTATGTAATTCCTCATTTGATTTAAAGCAGAGAAGAGAATTAAAGCATTGCTTATTTTTATATAAATGCTGTATTATATCAAATAGATAATAATTAGATCCCATTCCCATAATTATTTATACTCATGAGGCATTTAATTAAAATGAAAAATACCTTATTTATCCCTTTTCAGGGAAATTTAAATGCAGCATAAATGTAGCATACCTGACAATGAGCTCATCCAAAACGGTAAAACATTTCAAAGAAACTTAAATTACATTTTCTATCATTACATTATGATTATCTGCATTTTCATGAAGCCACTCGCCTTCAAGAAGTAACGTGCCCTGTATTGAATATTTTGAAGCTCCTCCCTCCCAAAAACAAAATTGCTACCAATCTACGTGAACACTACATCACTAACTGCATAAATTAGTTTTAAAAGTTCAAATAAAATCACCAACCTAAATTTTCCACTAAAAATTGTAGAATGATGAGATATTAAGGAGTAAAAATAGCTTTGCTTGTTATGTGTTTCCAAAATGTCTTTTAGAACATTGTTATCTGATAATCGTGGCTGACTCGGTCCTAGAGCTAATGATTTGTTCTACATCACACTCAGCATGTCTAATTGTTGATGAACTGCTAATTCTTGATTTTGGAAGCAGCCCTTACTCCAAACTTTTTCCAGCTTGTATTCTAAAGGTTTGCATGAAGGTGTGCTTGTGCACCTTATCTTTATGGACACAAGCTCCAAAAAAACCCTATATATATATATA
>JBAMHX010000015.1:16616887-16633065 GCA_037177515.1 Pseudomugil tenellus
ACACACACACACACACACACACACACACACACACACACACACACACAAACACACACACACACAAACACACACACACAAACACACTTGTGATCCACATAGCTTTGAGGCATTTCATTTCCTCTCCTTCTGTGACAACACCGCAATCATAATGGGACATGATATCACGTGAGAAGAGCAAGTACATATACTGATCAGATTGCTCTTTCTGTCTCTCTCTAGCTTGAAGGACAGAACGGTCAGTTGTTACAGAAATGAGACTTGGTTCAATTACAGAAAGGTGTGCTTGGCATAAGTGGAGTAATGAAGTACAAAAATATGTTGTCCATTTTTCTTCAGGTTTTTTTTTTATCAATAACGTCTTTTTGCTTAGAAAATGGAAACATACTGTGATAAGGTTTATATCTTCCTTAATATTTGTTTTAGAGTTTATTAAGTTGATTGATGTTTAAATGAACTTGATATGTTTAGATGGACAAGGAACATCAATTGATATCAGTGTTAGATTGAAGAAAAAAACATAATCATTTATATCTAAAGTTAAAATGTGAATAAAAAGGGTTATTTTACACATTTTATCTACATAATTTCTTCCATTCAAAAAAGTAAAGCTAAAACTGAGATGCTGTTTTTCTTGTAAACATCTGAAAAATCTTTTGTGCAATCTAAAGAAATGGCCATTTTCCAGTGCTGAGTTTGACATTAGGGGTGCCCACATCCTGTCCTGTTGCTTTCATGGAACTTTTATATGCAACACATCTCAAACACACCTGAATCAAATAACTGGCTTGTTTCCAGGCTTGTTGTATATCCCATTTAGCGCCGCAGAGGCCTGGAAATAAGCCATTCATCTGATTCAGGTGTTGGAGAAGGATTGCATCTAAAAGTTGGATGATAGTAGATCTTGAGGACCTGACTTGGGCACCTGTGGTTTACATCATATACATATCTAAGTAATTTCATTTTAAAAAACACATAAAAGCAGGAGCATAATTTACTACTATCTCCAGGTAGTAATTAATTTGATTGTATATTGGACCTTGTTAAAGCTCCTGGTTTACTCAATGTGCTCCATGACAATACCATCACCTGCTTTTCACTTAGTGTTTTCAGAAGTACCTGTAATTAAGTCATCTTGGAGCCTTGAGAGAGTGACTCCGGCGCAGCGAGCTGAGACCAATCTGCCACTAATTGTGCCGACTCTTAATTTCTAATGGAATAAGGGCCAGAGGGAATGCCGCCTAATGAGCTGCAGTTACAGTGTGTCTGTGTCTCTGCCTGTGTGTGTGTGTGCTCTTTTTGTCTGTTTACTGTAACTGTTAGTGCCCCAGTGAATAGAAGAACAAGTGTGAATGAAGCAGGATGTTCTGTTTTGATTCATGTTGCCTCATTTCTGCTCTACAACATACTGAAAACATCTTTGTCTTTCCAATTGCACTGTTACATGTAATGAATGGTAAACACGCCTGAAAAATAAATAAATAAATATGACTGTATGTAGTCAGCAGAAGTCCAATAAGCCTTTCAGAGATACTTTCACACATGCAGAGAAGTGCCCTCTCTTAGGCAATGTGACAGTGGAAACCCACACCAAAGTGAGAAGTGCTGTTGTCCTCAGCACACATGGCATTGCTCAGAAAACATGGTTTCAGACTGTAACTGCAAAGGTTGTTTACATTACCTTGGGAGTGTTTGTGTCACAGTTTAGATTCCTGGCATTTCAACTTCCAAATAAATCAGCTTTAACTCCGAAGGACAATAAAGCACCCCCCCCCACACACACACACACACACACACACACACACACACACACACACACACGCACACACCACCCAACCACCACCAAAACAGAGAAGGAAAAGAGAAAACAAACAAAACTCAATGGGTCAGATGGATTTGAGGCGTTTTATGTAGTTGTAGCACTGAAGTTTTAGCTAATCTGTTTTTGGTTATTACGGGCAACGAAAGTGTCAAAGTTCACAAAACATAGTTTAGTGTTTAGACCGTAGAAATGTTTACCTTTTATCTATAATATACACATAATTTAAAACAGTATGTATTCAATTTTAATTAATATTTTTTAAACATGTACTCTCCATTACGTTATCTTAGCAACAATTAACACACAAGTCCAATGAGGTGTTCTATGGCATATTTCACAAGCAGTAACTCTCACACCAATAACATTTAAACAAACAATAGAAAAAAATTTAAGAGCACCCTTAAGACGCATGCTTACATGAAGATTTCAAACACTTCGGTGACTTCATTGTATTTTTTCTACCTTATCTCCTTTGAGTAGAGTTTACTTTTGCAACTGACTCAAGGCCCTTCCTCTTATTGTTTCAATATGTCAGAGCATTGTTTGAATGAGGTCAAGCATTACCGATCAGGCCTGGGGCCAGCTTGACTTCAGTTGATTTAATTGAATCTACGACATGAGTCAAACTCAAACAAGCAGAGACTGCTTTGCCTTGACAGCCTCATTATTCCACATTAAGAACTCATTTCACAATACATTCTGACTTTGGGCTTGACAAATGGTGAAAAGGGATGAAATCAAATAAGTGACTACATTTCGGAGGACTACTTTTAAAAGCTCAAACTACTCAAGTACTGTATGTATACTATATAAAAATAGAAGTATATAGAAGAAAGGAAAAAAACAAGTAGTGTTTTTTACTGCTCTGTATAAGTTAATGTGAATGCCTTCTGGGTTAAAGTGTTCCCATGTTTGCCATCTGCAGTAATGGAATGACATTCAACGCCATTTTCCCTCTTAAATGGAATTTTTGTCAAAGCCTTATGAATTCAACCTGCCTTGTCACTCAAGACACAGACATTGCTGAGAGGGGAGAAAATATGCGAATGAAACCTTTCACTGCAGATTTGACTGTTAGCTGTGAGAAGACCAAATAACGATGCCTTTATTATGTCTACTGCACGACAAACAAAGAAAGCTTTCTTGTGACACCAGAAGATGTTGTATCAGGCAGCATAATGGCAGACATTATGTATATAGCAAATGCACAATAAGTGATGGCGTTAACACAGTGTTCTCACTGCTTCTTAGCATTTCATCAACTCAAACCTTGACTAGATTTCTTAATTAAGCACGCATTCTTTGAGAGCAATTGGCAGCATGGTCAGAACTCATGGGAGGGGTGGGGGGGGGCAAAAAAAAAGCATGGTAGGCTCAGCGTGCCAGGGCTTCCCTTCACAATAGGGAAGGAAGTGTTGAGACTGCAAGGGCTGTGGAGTGGAGATATGGCAGTGTTTGCTTAAGGCTAGGTATCAGGCACAAAAACAAACATGGCTGCCCTTAATGAGTCTGTTTGCCTGCCAAAGGTAAAGACAGCTGTTGTCTCTTGCCACAATGGAACAGACCTCAGTACCACAGAGCACTGAGGAGCACTCAGTGTCCCCATAGTAACGCTCACCTCATGTGTACTCAAGAGGGAACTTATTAAGTCTTCTTTACAGATAAATAGTGAGTAAAATGTAAATTGTGAGGCGCTTTCATGAAGTCTGACTGTGAAATGAAAAGATTTATTAGGTCTCTAGAGCGTTAAAGTAAAAATGGCTTATGGTAGTCTATCGGGGTTAGACATGTAAGTCATAATGTTAGAGTAGGAGCAAAGAAATTATTGCTTTCTATGATAAAGCAGAACACACGTTTTTCAACTGTCTTAGAGAGCTTATTTTCTTTCCTGTTTTGCATGTCTTTTGAGGCTGCATAAATTGCCTAAAAAATCTCTTCTGGTGTAAAGAGGCCTCTCAAAAAAGGAAGTAATGCTCGCAGATATAGGTAAAGTGAAGGGTAGCAAAACCTCAAAAAGCACTTTCCTTCTCTATGAGCAAATTAATAGAGTCTAGCTCCACCTGTCTGGTCAAATCAGCACCGACAGCACGCTGTACTCCATAACTAATTTTAGACTGAAGAACATAAGTGAGTCGACTGCACAAGCATTTTGTTGAGAAGAGAAAAAAGCTGAGAACATTAAAGGTTCAACCGTCAGTTGCATCATGGCCGCCTCTGTTGAGGCAAAGCAGTCCCAGCCCCCACTGTTTTCCTGGCATTGTTTACAGTACATTTACTGCTACTGAATGGAAGACATGTTTTTCTATTATTATTCTGGCCTTTGACAAAAGAAATGGCATTGTCACAATTAAGTATAAACATTTTAAAATGAAAAGACTAGTATGATGTAAGATCCTCTTTTAAGTAAAGCAAACCATCCAGATATCTGTTTTTAATAATATCTTTATAGATGATGTTCAGATACAAAAAAATATAATTCAACTGTTTTCTATAACACAAATACATAGAAAAGGACAAGTTTTTCTATTTTTTTCCTTATTGCTTAAGATTGGGATGTAATAATTAGAGTTAATCATGGTAATGTATAGTGGAGAGACGCTATTTAGATAAGATTTCTGCCACGTTCACGCCAAAAGTATCATATAGAGCACATGTCTTTAGGGGAGGATTATAAAGTTTATTGTGTGTACTTCATACCCTGTGAGGAACGCATACAGTTTAAATTGAAACATTGAAAATAGTTTGTGGTTGCCAACAAAGTGCTGTTCAAAAGTACACTTCCTGTTCGGCTGTTTCAAAGAAAGGCCACATAACCATGTCCGCATTTTAGCTAAGCTGAGAATGTACCCGACCACAAATTTAACACAAGAAAATCAACATTATGACTAAAGATGTGACTGGTATTCTCTGGCTTGCATTTCTGTTACAAATGTCAAGTGAGCAGTAGACTCGATTTTGGCTCTTAAGGCATTGGCGGGGGGAGGTGGGGTGGGGTGGGGGGATGGGGTATTGGTGTTCACAGCTTTGCGAGGCAACATTAGGATGCAAGAGCAAAGATCAAGAAAAAAAGATATTGATGATGTTATCCATGAAGTATGATGAAACTTAGTGTTGCAACTGAAAATGCAACATGAACTTATCAGGTTAGCTGGTTTGCAGAAACTCAAACCCACCTGTCATTACTAAATCATCAAGACACTGCTGGATCTATGCTGGTTTTTTTTTTAACATTATTATTTTGATTATATTGGCTATTTCTTTGGTTGAGATATTTGGCTTCCCTTATATCTAAATAATTTTTTTTTTCCAAGCTTGACTTTCAATTAAACTGAAGGTTCAGTTTTGTAAGTTTTGATTTTGACTGGATCCCCAAGGAAGCAGCAAAGGAAATGACTGAACACATCAGACACATTTGTTTTCTCTGCTTAGCCACTTTGCAGGGGGGAAAATGGAGATACCCATTTCCTCTGTCTAATGTGTTTGCTTTACACCCTATGCCAAGTGTCAACATCCAGTCTCTCGACAGTCATTTGTCATGAGGAGCAAGACGGCAGGTTGGAAAAGGCCTGGCATAGCAGTGTGTTTGACTTCACCCTGTTATCAGCCACTTGTTGTTCGTAAGGTGCCAAACTTCCAACATGTTTAAGGTTCAAAGTGCTCGAGTCAGAGATTATTACTTAATAACCTTGACTGGTTGTTGATTGAGAATAAAAAGCCAATTATCATAATAGGATATGGGGCATAATGACAGTATTAAACGAGTGTGACAGGCACACAAAAGGGCTGCTCTGTCATCGCTTTAGCCCAGCATGCTTATTAGAATTAATTTGGCCTGATTAAAAATGCAAATGGCTCAAAGTCATTGATGGAGTTTACATGTTTTTATAACATTTAACTGATTTAATTACATGGAAAATGAAATGGTGGAGTGCGCAATTGATTTTTTTTTTTTTCGTTGTCACCCGCCTGCCGATTGCCACAGTGAAATGATTACTCTCTCGTGCCAGGAAGAGGAGGTAATGAGATTAGTGCTCTCCCTTTCTCTGTTTCTTCCTCCATCTCTGGCTCTCAGGAGCTGATGGTTTGGTTCATCGAACCAAGCAGAGCTGCTTTATTGTTATCACTGAAAACATTTTATCTTGGTGTAAAAAGCACCTACTGTGTTGTGTGGGCTGGAAGCTTCACAATATTTAAAGCATTCCCTCCTACAATGTATCATTTTAAAACAGCACGTTATGATTTATAGCCAGAAAATATCATGCGTTCTGTTTCCTTCTGGTAAATATTTCCTTACTTTGCTATGTAGAAGACAGACGTTGGATCAAAACAGACTCGGGTTGCAGGTGTAATGACTTGCTCTAGAGCCTGCGCAAAGTTGTCAGTGAACATGACATACTTTGACAGTCACTTTATGACTTAAGAGATTGTCAAACTGAAAATGGTTCATTTCTGTTGCAATCCATTGCTTGGATTTTTTTTTTCATGCAGCCTTAAACGTAACACCTCTTATTATATACTTCTATAATGACCTGTAACAGTGAAAACTGTTCCTGTTTTCTCCTTTCGTGTTTAAAGCTGTTTTTAGAAAATGTGTGTATTTAGACTGCGTACTTGTACTTGTAATTGTACAAAAGCAGATTAATAGTCAAGCTTACTTTCAGCATGTTTGGTGTTTTTGCACCTTTCAGTCGTGGTTGTAAAAACTTGCTTGCACGTACTGGACATCCTGCAGGGGAAGGAAGTTGACTTGGCTGGTTTGTTTGTTTTAGACCAACAGGATGATTAAATGCTTTTCTTTTTTGGTCTTGCTTTAAACCATATAGTTCATACATCTCTACACAGAGAATTTTATTGGCAATTAGCATACTTTATATTTGATATGACCTATCAGCTGTGCCATGATAGTTTATTTGAGCGTGTATTATTTCTTCCACCTATGAACCATTGACATTGTGCAAGTGAATGCAATTTGGAAATGATGGAATATTTTTATTCTTGATCAATATCAATATGCCAGATGTTCAATTTTGATGTTAATTTGTCATGTTATGCCACTGTTATACTGCTTCCTGTTCACTTTGCCTCACAGCATCATCAGCATTGCAATTGTTCAGTTGTAATGTAATGATATCAGCATCAGGCTACACGGAGATCTGAAATAGCTGAGAGGAATTATTTTCATTTGAAGAGTTTGCAGATGGAGGAAGACATACTGGCCTAAAACTTTGTGTTGACAGAACAAGATCAATTCCAACTATGTGTCCGAACATTAGCTCAATGTGTTGAAATGGAAAGTATGCTATTGATCTGTGTGCATTAGAGCTCTACAGTAACATAAGTAGTGAGTGGCAGAACAAAAGAGGCCCTGTGTGTCACACAAGGGGAGATGTGAAGCACAAAGAGGACAGCTAACGTCATGCAGTCTGTTGGCAATTCATTGTTTATCATTGTAAGTTCAAAAGTATATTTATATTTCATACAAGAATTCTACAACTTAGATACATCTGGAGCTGATTTTGGATAGTCTGGAGTTAAAAAAGGTCTAATTGCCCTGCAGAAAGAAAGGTCATTAAAGTAGGCTGTAGTAAAGTACTGCAAAAATGTTATGGGTTGACTTCAATCCTGAGGAAGGTACTAAAGCTTTCTGTAATAGAGGCCAGGCAACACAGTTACATCCTTGAAGTCCAAGTGGCCATTTATATCACTACAAGCTGCTCTCATTCACAACTGTATTGTCTAATGATGTTGGAAAGCATACATCCTCCACTGATGTTTTCAACTCATTCTTTGCCTCAAGGGAGAAAACACAATTACTCCATTGTGCCAATATAGTATAATTTATCACATTCTGCACATTTCAGCCAGAAAGAAGACACATTGTTGTGTTGTTGCATATGGCATAGTGATAAATATGCTTTGGAGGATGAGGAGCGGAGGAGGGGTCATAGTCATGGCAAAAAGAAGTATTGTGCTGTGAGTGGATTTTGGTGTCTTAAAGTATAAAGACTGTAAATATTCTAATTTTAGCAATCCTGTATCAAAGGAGAGCACGATAATACAATACAAGATAGTGAACCTTTTTTTTTCTTTGTTTTGTTCAGTTTTATATATAAATGAGCATTAACGTATGGAAAGGGATAATCGTAAAGATCCTAAGGCCACATTTTTTTGGATATGATTACAATGGCCTGTGACCACATCTGAGAAGAGAGAGAAACAGTTAGGCAAACAGTTTCAGAGCCTTTTCAGTAACTGCACGGTTCACCTGAGCCTACACACTGATGACAGGAAGCGTGGCGGTGACAAGGAAAACCATGAGATGCCACGCGGTGGGGTAAAAATAGGCCACTTGGTATGAGAGACGGTAGGAGACGGGGAGGAGAAGAATCACAAGTGTGCAGGGACTTTTTTTTTTCAGAGGCCCACGATATGAAACCTCATTATTTTGGTAAATTGTTTGAGCAATCTTATTTTTACTGGGTGTTTTCTGACACAGGGAAAAGGGGGAGGGGAACAAGAGTTTTATTTCCTCTTGTTAAATAGAACACTAATAATAAATAGCTCTTTTTAACTCTCCCCCGAACCCACATATTTAGAAAAATCCCCTCATGCAACACATTACAATTTAAATATGTTACACCTCTCACTTCCTAGTACTGTCAGTAGTATTCCCCCTAAAAGCTGGCCTAGGAAAATGAGCATTTACTGTAAATCTCAGGTTCTCTGCCTCTTGTGCGATTATAGTCGATCACCGGTTAGTCTGTAATCACGTTGCCAACGTGTGGCTTGTAACAGAGTCCTACAAATGCAGTTATGGAGTGGATTGTCACTAAAGTATGCTATTTTGCGTTTTAGGAAAATTATCTCCAGATATGTAACTGAAGCTCTTCATTTGTTTATAATTCACATTTTAACAAAATTTAATTAAACCCGACCAGGTATTGTTCTTTTCTTTAATAAAACTGGTGACAAACATGCAGATAAACTAGAGATCATCTTGTGGTTGCATGACCTATGAAACAAGAGATTCTCAGACCACATCCATACATTTAAAGAGCACTAAACAGTATGTGCATCCTGTGCCCTTTACTCATAAGACCCATATATGAGTTAAGCCACATGCATCTCTAAACTCAATGTTCTCTTTTTCTCAAGTACACATTTGCAGAGCACGCTCAGTTAAAACCTTAATGCTAGTTGCAAACCTGACTCCCGGTAAACATAGAGATGAAACAAGTAGACCTACTCTTGTGACACCTTCCCTACAACAAGAGTTGTTTCCAAAAGCACATTTTACTTTTTTTTACTCACACATTCATTTATATTTATATAAATGGACTTTGATCACCTGCTGACGGCCCATTTCACAACATAACCCTAATCCTGAACATGACCCCTTGACACAAGACCTGATCCTAATACTAACCAAAATTCAGGAATGACTTTTGTCTCATTAGACCCTGACGTTGGTCATAATTAAGAATGCTGATCTCTAACAAGATTAACATTTGCAATACGTGCAACATGAAATATCTCATTGCTTTCATACCAGGCTCGCCGGAAGTGCTGTGCTACTTACTGACATCAATAAACTTCAAGAATATATTGTGACAATCAAGATCAGAAGGAGGAATTTAAATTTTTATCCAAGCTGAAATGTGGCTGTTGGCTCATCTAGTAAACTAGAAAGTAAATATTTTGTAAAAATTTTAATTTCAGCACCTCTATAGATTACCAATAAATTACATGTGACAGCCTTTCCCAGACAAGAGGAGCATTGTCTAAGATAATGGTCAAATTGTAGCACAGAGTTAGTCTGACTCCACTCTTGATCTTACAGTAATGAAAATTGATGTGACTGCCCTTCCTCTGCATATCTACCCATTCATCTGGATTGCTCATTAAAGGGTAATTACCTGTAATTAGGGAATCATGTCATTTTAATGAAGATGTTGAAAGCTGTTAGAACCAAAAGGGCTGGCCTTAATTCTGAATGATGTTCAAGATTAGTGGCAGGCAGAAATTCAATAAAGGCGGACAGAGTAATGAAATACTAGTATTTTCTTTACTGTGCCATAGGTGGCTTGTGTTATGTTTATATTTCTCATTAATTTTCAATTTCAGTGCCATCAACACCTGGCTCTGGAGGGCAAGTACGTGTTACTGTATCACAGCAGGCTAATAAGCACAATGATGACGAAGCTGTGTGTCTAAGTACATCTATGTGTGGTGCTTGTGGGAGTGAGTGCAATTTTTGCTCTGGTGTGTGTGTGTGTTCCCTGGCGGCATGGTGAGTGTTTAATCTGGCCCGGTGGCATGCCGTTGGCCCAGCTAATCACAGTGTGTCTGTAGGAGTGCGCTGAGCCAGGGGAGCACGCCGTCGCTAACAGCGCCTGACAGACTCATTAGAGAGACCTGGCACTGAGCTTTGCAAGGCACACACACACACACACACATGCACGCACACACGCATGCAGACAAGGATACACATTCACTTAGAAGCACACACTGTGGGAAAAGCACTCACAGTTTGGGATAAATTCACACATTTCCACATTTCTTTTTTTCCTGATGTTCTTACACTCTCAATCATATAATTATCCGATGGCTGCGGTTTGTCTTTCTTTTTCACACACACACATGCAAACAGACATACACAGTGCTCCACGTGCGAGACAAGGCAGGCAGTGACCCCTTATAGTCACAGCCCAAACACAGACAAGAGCTGAGAGGGCATGTGGGAAAAGAGGAGGTAAGAGGGGGGAAGGAGGGTGGGAAAAAATGAGAGGAGGTGAAGTGGAGGCGTGAAGTGCAGATAAGAAAACTGTTGCATGCTGCAGTGTTTCTCCTATTCACATCATTTAAATGGGAAAAGGCCATTTTTTTCATTAAGGATGGGCATTTTAGCTGTTTTTTTAAGTCAACTAGATAAGTCTTTCAAAACTAATCAATCAGTTATTTGTGATGTCACCGTGAGCTCATCGATAATTAAATGAAAAAAAGCCATCTCCAAAGGAAAACTGTAAAACATGTGAGATGTCATGTATTTGTGTACCATAAATACATGTTTTTATTGTTAGACATTTAACATTATGTAGGCTGTAGATCCATTTATTCTCTATTAGATGAGTTTATGGTTTGGCGAGAGGTTGGGATTCAACCTAGGCTGGCTGCAGTTTTATGGTGGGTGCTGGAGCATTGGACAACAACAAAAGAAATTATTTCTCCTTGTCTTTATGTCTGGTCTTTTTGCTCTTGAAACATTTTTGTGATGGTGTAGTTACTATGCTGCTTTGGTCCATTGTTTCCACTATTGGGGGCCAACTCGGACAGAAAAGCTGTTAAATGTTCCTGCTTCCTTCTCAAAACCTGAGTCTTAAGGTGGAGACGAGGTGTTTACTTCCTGGCTAGCTGTGGTTGAAGTTGAAGCTAGTGGTGGGATGAACTCCCTTCACTGTGCCCAGCAGTGATGAAGCAGACACAGACTCTGCTAGAACAAGAAGAGTGGTGTGGTATTTATTCCTAAAGCTTATATTATAATATTCAACTCAGTTTCTCAGAGCTAACTCAGCTCCGGCAGCCGCCTGCGCTGACTTACACCAGTGCTTTGCGTCAAACCAGCTGACGTACAACTTTTCTCTCCCAGTTTCTAGCACAGCTTTAAGGGTGCCTTGTGTCTTTGTAATGAGAAATAAGTGTTGTCCCCACAATACAAAACAAGTGACTTAAAAAACATTGAGTAGTTGTGTCTTTTGCTTATATTTAACTATAATCAGGAGATCCCGTAGAACCTTTTGAAAATCTCAAGAAAGTAAAACATATGTACTGTGTGATTATGGACTGTAATCACAATGAATGTAAATGCAAAAAAAGCAAAACTCTGCTTATTTCTTTAAAGTCTAAACATTTTTTAAAAAAGAAAATTATTGTAAGTAGAATGACTTTTAGCTAGGTTCCACAAACTGCTTTGACAGATTAGTTGAGACTTGCTTGCTTTCTTTGCGCTCACAACAAGGTTAATTGCGGCTCAGCTTCTGCAGAACCAAATGGAAACATTAGGCCTGGCTGAATAACAGGTGAATGCAAAGCAGGTCAATACGTAATCAAGTGTGGGCTTGCCAGCTGTTCACTCTCTCTGCGCTGCCTCGGCACAGAAGCAACACACGCATGTTTATCATTTGTACTCAAGACATGCAAGCCGGGAAAGACATATATACTGTATGTAAACCCAGCAGCTTCCTATATTTTCTTTTATAAACTTCTGTATGCATTTAGTTTATTTAAATCATCTTAAATGAGGCAGATTCAATTAAGCAAATAATACAGAAACACTATTATAAATAAGTGGTTTGAATACTCATTAAAAGCAACTAGAGTTGTCTGGTTTTAAACAAGTGTCACTCCTCTTATAGAGCAAAAGCCAGACAGTCAGTGAAGTCTAAAAACGATTAACCCCATAAAGCTACACTGACTTTGTACTTACGGTTCCAACCGTTTCACCATCTGGCAAATGTAAGCCTAGATATTTGCCCTCCTTTCATCTTTGCGTTCCTCTGCTCCATGTCCTTGGGAAAAAAAGAGACTGCAGTCATTTCAGCTGATAGGGATTTGTCTGTGGACAGTGTAACCTGACGTTCACATTTCACAGAACCAGACGGGGTGTCAAAGTCAGATGTTTTGGCAGATCATGCAGATGACCGTCAGTCTGAATTTCTAAGTTGATTTGGACAAATTTGACCTCTTTCAATCAGAAATTATCTGATTTATTCTGAGTATATCCCGCAGTTATGTGCAGGCCAGACCATCACTGTGGGTTCATGGGTCAGTTTGGGAAAAAAGAAATTCACTTTAACTGTGGGGCAGGTTATTAAATAGACTGCAGCAGTAACCTACGACCTTACATCATTTGTTGTTGCTACTTGCTAGGTCCACTCTGGTCTTATGCACATTTTAAACACCAAATAAAATCAGACATATTTAAGGTGTATTTATTAGTGGTGGGATGGAGCAGGTAGCGAGCTATTTGGCTATGTGTTTGGGTTGGGGAGGGCAATGCTGTTTTATGTATGTAAAACTTCACCAATGTCCCGTCAGGGCTCAGGTAGGGGGAACATTTTGACAGAGTTGCTTTTTTAATTGAATATAATTTGTAACATTAGTTTTATTGTCTCAGTGTTTATAACCTCCGCCATGGAGTGTTTCCACACGTTTTTCTGTCTGTTTGTTAGAAACTTTACAGAAAAACTACTACCCTGATTTTTGTGTGGTGGAGGGGGCAGGGTGTCTTCTGAGAATAGATGTTGGTCTTACTTAGATTTTAATTAATTTTGGGAATAATCTGGAAGAAATTGTGGACACAGGAATTTTAAAAATGATTCTTGACAATAAATGTGTGTTTTGTTGAGGGCTGGACTTTTTTAGTGCTTTTCTAGTAATACAACAAAAAAGTTATCCTATTAAAACTTGACTAAATTTCACTATCATCACATCATGGAGTAGCATCCTTACTGGATTTAAAGCAGGCTCATTTAACAAATGATAGCTTCTCTGATGGATTAGTGGCCCCTCATAGAACTAGTTTCAGGCTTGCACTTGACGAAGCTACATGTATTTCTGTATCAGTAAATCACCTAGTTTAAATATAAAAACACAGGACAGGCATTTCCGTTTGTTATGCATGCACGCCATTATTTCTCTATATAAGTTGAAGCAATTCAGCAGCAGACAGCACAGATAACAGTAATAAACTAAGATAGGTTTAGAGAAATTGTATAGTATGACATTATAGTTATTATAAATATTCTAATAGTGTAAAAAGATAACTGTATTTATTCAGAACAGAAATTTAATTATCAAATGTATTCTATGTTGGTTACACTTCACTTTTATCTTTGGTGCAATGCTGTATTGTTCCTGGTCACCTATTTGATTAAATTTGAGTACCAGGTAGTTAAATTTACTGAACTAGCTCTGTGTTTTCTTGCTTTATATAACATGCATTTGCCTAAAGAATAAGGTATGTGTTAGTAAGTTTTAAAACACATTGTACATAATAAAGAAAACCTTGTTTCTCTTTGCTACCATTGAGCCTTTTTTCTCTTTCAGCTGTGGAATAATTGATAAAATGATAAGAAAAGCAAATAATCTATTAAACAAACAATCCTTAGTTGCAGCCAGAGTGATAATCGCCCAGTGTTATAAACAAGATTAATCTATAGACTTTCTCTATAATGAATGCATTATTGAGTAGCTCCAGTAAGTATCCCTCATTACTCTTCCTTACTGGAGTCCTGCTGTCATTCATTAATTGACAAAAGATGATTTGCAAAACTTCAGGTTGCTTGCTATCTGGATTGATTTCCCACTGCTTATAGTCACAGTTTGTCTTGATCACACCATTGTGGCTTGTTTGAAAACTTAAGGAATCCTATGTGTTTAATGGAACTGCATTGTGGTCAGTCCCTAGTGGCCGTATGTGGTATTGCATTTAAGATTTCCTTTTCAGCTGGCGATGCTTATACAAAGTCATTATAAGAACTTCAATAACCATGAAAGACTATTTCTGAATTTGGCAAACTTAAAGTAAGAAGAAAGCTAGGATTGCTTAGGGATCCCCTGGGTTCTGAAAGTTTATCTCTTTGTTCATGCAACTTTTTCTAGTCTTCACCATAGCTGTTTCCCTCTCTTTCCAACATTATTTAATTGTCTGGCTTTGCAATCTACCCAGTGGCAGGAACAGGAACATGTTTCCCAGACAGTCTTGTCTCTCCCTAAAAGTCAAATAAAACTGTCTCTAATTTTCTCTGTGACTGTAACACTTTACAGGCTAAATCCTCTCTCTTCCCCTCATCAGTATAGTCGCAGTTTGACTCACATCTCTCCTTCATTCTCTCTCAGTCTTCTTCAGCACTAGGCTATGACATGCTGGGAATGTGATGTGATGTATTGTAGTGAATAATGTATTCTGCAAGGATTGTACAGAGCGCGTAGAGCAGATGGCAGCAGGTTGATCTTGCGTGTGCACATGTGTGTGTGTGTATTTAATGATGACAGTGTGTATATGTGACGTGCATTCAAGCTTGTGTGTGAATGTGTATGGTCACCCAGAATGGGGGAGGGGAGGGAGGCAAAGTCGGGAGGGAGAGTGGGGGTTGGTTTATGTGTGTGTCTATGTGAGCCTCCTTTGTGAGATAAAACATGCAAATGGTGGATTATTTTAATGCAGTTTTTTGTAGAGCCTCAAGCCTTAATCCCTAAAGCAGTTGAAATGAAAATAGTATATGTTTTCTTTTAAACTCTCTCCCACACTCATTCCCTATTTTTTTTTTTTTTGCCAATAGGAATTTACAACTACCAGCTGTCGAGGAATAGGATCCTTTGCGCTTTAATTTCTCTCTGGTGTAGTTACATCCAAAGACTAATGATTACATCTGGATGGCGTGGAATCGAGTAAGGCTAGTCATGCCCGAGCTGCTCCATTATAAAGTGGAAGTGGTGAAATTTCTCTTGATAAAATGGTGATAAAAAATGTTAAACTTGAGAGTAGAGCTGGAAGCACAGCACCCAGTCACAGATGTAAAATATGCACATTTATAAACACTTGATCATGCATCCTCACATGAGTGAATGGAAAAACTCAAAATAAGAGGCACAAAATTGCAGCTGGTGTAAACAGCATGGTAAATGCCTGGCAACACAAGAAAAAGAGCAAACACGCTTTTATAGTAACCTCCCACTGCACAGATAAAAAAAATATAGAGGAAAAGTCAAGAACATTGTCATTTCCCTTTATCAATTAATTACTATTGTTTGTGATGATGGGGGGTAAAATATAGCGGATGATTCAGAGCTTTTGAAACAAGCAACAGAAACTTTAACATCCTTATTTGTCTGATATCACAGACAGTGAACATAATTCAGAAAATGTGTTTAAGTATTTGAGTGAGTTAATTCAGCCTCTCTGGGATGGTTGATATTGTAGAATACAGCCTGAGGCAATTCATTAGTGGTAAATAATTGAGAGCCTTGGATAGTGCTAAGGTGAAATGTCTGTTATTATTTTATAGAGTTTGTGTTCTTAGGGCTCTTCAATTTAAGACCATAAAAAATGCACAAGCCTTCCCACAAATTACTCACTCGAAAGATTCACAATGGGTGCTAATGGCTAGCCATTCATCTTCCATTGTTTTCCAGCTCTGTGCAAGTGTTTAGTTGCACCATTTTTAATTCTGTCTGCTTGCTGTAATGCTCTTTCATTTTATCAAACCTATTACTTTATTCTCATGAATTTTTGCTTATTTTGTCTGAGATAATAAAAGCCCATCAGCTCAAGCAGAATACTATAGTTATAGTATGTATA
>JBAMHX010000015.1:16639829-16677236 GCA_037177515.1 Pseudomugil tenellus
TCTTTCTTTCTTTCTTTCTTTCTTTCTTTCTTTCTTTCTTTCTTTCTTTCTTTCTTTCTTTCTTTCTTTCTTATTTTTATCATTGTTCATGCTTTCTGTTTTAACATGTATGTGAGTTGTGTGTGTATGTGTGCATTTGTGTGTCTGTCTCATCCTTTTTGGCTTTGAACCAGTAGTGACAAGTTGGGCAACATCAAAATTCAGTGTCACATTGTCTCTCGTTGAGGTTTGTTATGTCGCTCCTACAGCTTAATTGAACAGAGAACTGCAGTGAAAGAGTGCAATATGAAAAGAGAAATAAAGAGAAGAGGGGGGAGATGGGGAAGAAGGGTGCTCAAACAGGCATACATATTGCATGAGCCCCCACCACCACACCCCTTTCTTCATAGAATGGCTGTGTACTGTTCTGTGCTTATTAATTCCGCTCGGTGAGAGAATTATTTTTAGAGACTCTGTGTACCGGTAAAGGCTTTTAAAGTCACAAGTTGAACATATTCTGCTTATAGATTTTCTCTTATTAATTGAAAAGTTCAAAAAGTTGGTTGAGGTTGTGCTGTGGTGCTTTTTTTTTCTTGTTACACTTCCAAGGACTGCATCTTACAGCTGTCTTATTGTTTCCAGCTACAGCTTGTTTCATTTAGACCAATAAGTGCACCACAGTTAGGTACATGATAAAGTATTAATGTCCTCTAACTATTAAGACAGGTAATCACAACATTATTTTCAAACTTCCATCATTTACTACCTCTCTACATAGGTGTAGCCTCCTTTTGTGACAGAATGGAGCCATTTGCAAGTCTTTTTAACCTGC
This sequence comes from Pseudomugil tenellus, assembly GCA_037177515.1. Taxonomy (NCBI): domain Eukaryota; kingdom Metazoa; phylum Chordata; class Actinopteri; order Atheriniformes; family Pseudomugilidae; genus Pseudomugil; species Pseudomugil tenellus. The sequence goes on from JBAMHX010000015.1 coordinate 16,640,641, forward strand.
ATTATGCTTCATAACCAACAAGAGAGCAAACCGTGTGACTGCAAAATAAGGTTGGTTTGAACAGAATGTGAAAGATGGGTAAGGGCTGGTTGTCATAGTAAAAAATGTGACCTAGCTGAAAGTGGTTTCTTTTCATAATCTGTATATTGAACTTCACTGAATGAGAATAGTAATACCTTAAATTACCAGCAGCATGTCAATATCATGGTAGACGTTTAGAGGAAAACAAATGAAGCTGAAAAAAAATATCTTTTTTTCCCTCCTTTTAAAATGTAGCAGTAGGAAGCAAATTGGCATAAATTGTTTTTGTACTGTACTAACAGTTCTGCTCTTATGCCAGTACAAATATTTACTACATCATTAAATATAATGAAGGTCTTTATATTATAATAAAATGAGTTGTGTTGATATACTTCAGATACGTTGGTCCAGTAATGCAAGATGTAATAACTATTATTGGGATCTGCTCTAGATACATTTTTTCCAAGCTTTGATAATAGTAAACAGTTTCTCATTAGCACAAGGTCATTTTTCTCTGTAATGACCAAATAGTTATGGCACTACACAAACACACAAGCGGTTGATCTTAACCCCTCCTCCTCGCAAACAGATGTTGCCTAGAGGGCTTAGAGAGGGGCTTATATGAATTGTTCATCAATCAAAAACAATCTTCAATGGAGTCTCCAATCCCAAATCATCTGTCTTACCGGTGCGCTCCAAGATAGAAAGATCCTAGAGTTGTACTGCGCCATTAGAACTGTGTAAATATTACATGTTTTCCCTGGATATGCTAGTTAACATTACTTCCACCTTGTGGCTTCATTATTTTTGAAACGCTCAGCTTTGTCGATGATTGTGCGAGGTATGACCTAGTTTCGGGTCTGACTCTTTCTTTTTTTGCCTGTCTTTTATTTCTCACTTCTCTTACTCATTTGCTCATTCTCATGTCTTTCTCCCTCTACACCCCATTTTCCTCTCACACCGAATCTGTCCTTTTTTTGTCATTTGTTCATTGTCTCTATCCATTTACTGCCTCTGTATTGCCTTCATCCTTTCACTTTGTCTCTTTTCTGCTTCTGTCTTACTCTCTTCCTCCCTCTCTTTCATCTATGCATTCTTTATTTCTCAATTTGTCTCTCTTCCACAACCTATTATTATTTTTCTGTGTTCCAAACCCCTCCCCTCTCCCTTCAACTCTCTCTCTGCCTTTCTACCCTTCTTCTCCATGTTTTTATTCCTCTCAGCCAGCACCACGTGTGTCATGAAGGGAAACATCGCGAGCAGTGGTCCCCGCTGAACAATTACCATGCAAAGCAATCCAAATAGAGATGTTTGCCGAAAACAACATGTGTGTAATTACTGCTTAATGAGGCCCTTGTCTCAGGCAGAATGCCCAATTAGGCTGCCGATGAGAAAGCAATGCCAAGGCCTGCTGAAGAAAGAGAGAAAGGAAGGGGGAACGAGAAGTAGGAGGGGGGAAAGAAAAAGAAGGAAAGTGGGGTTGTAATGTGGACAGAGGAGGGGATGATGAGAACCTGAGGATGAACCATTGAAAGCAAATGGAGGAAAAAGAGGGAAGGAAAGGAGAAGGTGACACCGTGGAGGAGAAAAGAGGAAGATGAAGGGAAGGATAACAGAGAAAGAGAGAGAGAGAGAGAGAGAGAATGATTTCTGCAGTATATGTGGATTAATGGCAGAGCTGATAACATTCAGTCAGGGATAAATTGGCATATTAACTGGAAGAGGGGGAAAGTGAGAGAGCAGCAGGAGTAAAGAGCTTTACTTTGCAATATATTGGCAGCCATGTTGATGCACAAAATGGCTGACCTTTCTAGACTGTTTTGGCCTTTTTGGTAATCATCTCCTACGAGATATAACAGGTGAAAGTGAGCTTTATTTTAAGGCATTTATTATATTAGAGCACAAAACACAGTGTGGTTTACAACCCAGTTTACAAAATCAACTATCAGACATTTTTGTGACGTTAAAGATTGCATCGTTCAGTGAGAACACATTTCAGCCTTGAAAAATCTTCTCATTCAGACACTGTTAAATCTGCTGCATGTCACCAGAGGAAACAAAGTGATTTTCACTGGAGTGATATTGCTCAGTTAGGCAATGGCAAGAGACTTTCATTTCAGTAGAAGAGTTTTTTGTGGCTATATCACCGAGCTCAACACCACTTTGGCCTTTTCTCTGAGCTCCAGTCCTCACATTTATCAAACAAATGCACTCCTTTATCTCTGGTGTGTCCCGTGTAAGGCTGAACAGTTAGTCAGCACTGTGTTTCCCCCAAACCAAGCATGTAGTGTTGAAGAGCTACTTTTGGATTAATCGTGAATGTGAATGAGGCCTAAATGAAGGACACTATATGCAGCTCTTGTCTCAGTTTCATGTTTGTGTGTGCGGTTGAATGTAAATAGAATCATTAGAATAACCAAGTGAATCCTCAGTACGGCTTCCATGATATCGTTAACCAAGCATCGCCCTGAGGCAACTGCTCAATCCCTGGTCTTTCTTCTGCAATAATGTACAGTAATTTCTCTTTCTCACCACTCACATGCTCATCTAACTACTTTGGCTTTTTCCTGTCTAGTAGTGTAGATATTAGATTTCCCCCAAGGAATTCTGCTCATTTCCGTCCATTAGGAAACCTATTTAGTGATTGTTTTGAGCAGGTAGATCTTATGATCCATTTATGTTCTCCCTTATCTAGATTTTGTTTGTTTTACAAGCCTGTGCTTCCCTTTTTTGTAGACAGAAAGCAAACCATCCCAAATTAAAAAAGGGGTCCTACATATCTTTAACTTTGTTTGTTCTGCTGCCAGTTTTTAAATCTCCGTGTCCACTGACACTGTGGATATCTGTCTAAGTGTTATTATCCTCTCTAGTCCAGGTTTGTTCCATTTGAGGCAACATTGCAGTCACCTTGGTACCCAACTTATTCAGTTATTAAGTGAGTTTTTGGTGGTACAGTCTCATTATTTTGTACAGCTTAAAACAGTTTCATGTTGTTTTTATCAATTTGTAGAGCACTTGAGCCTAACGTCACTGGGGAGTTTTACAGGGATTTAACTCAGTGACACATGAGACAGAGCTAGCATGCTGCACATAGCACTCAACTGGTGACTGTGTGTTTTTTCTCAGCACCTTTGTGGGTCAGGGATCATTTGTTGTTACACAAGTCCTAACCCCATGTCAAGCAGTGTTTTGGCACCTGCGGCAAGTGATCTTTCATTACCTGATTAGCTCAGACTTGAAGACACAGCATGCCGTCATTGTACAGAACACACACTACGAAAGGCAAACACACTGGAATACACAGTCTCAAAGACAAACATGCACTCACTTCACCACACAATACATTCACAGATCCATTCACACTCACTTTCTCTTACACACAGCAGAGCCCACAGGGAAAAGCCCCTCTCTCATCACTGTGTTCATGTTGCCTAATTACCGGCCTGCGCTGACGAACAGTAATTACCCACGCTGCCATGCCACCACGAGGTTTAACCGAAGTGACAAAGTCATTAGTCTCACACTTGAGGCCACCCGTAAAGCGCTTTTCCTTTTGTACCCCTAACCCTCCCATCTATTTTATTTTTTGCAATCTCCTGGTGAGTAGAATATCTATTTATGCTGTCTGTTTCTGTCCACAGTTTGATGCTGACAACATGTACATGAATGACAGTAACCAAGAGTTTCGGTCACCAAACCAGGTAAGACAGCCTACATCTTTTCCTTTAAGACATTAATAAATCACCTTGCGTTGGTGTAAACAATTGATGATACGGGATTTTAGAATTATGTGTTGTAAAAAGCAGACAGGAATACTTTCAGACAGTAATATAGATATATGAATTTCTTTATTTATTGAATTTACATAAGATAGCCGGTCCTTACTGGAGGAGGCAGAGAAAGGATAAAGGATGAGGAGAGTGGAGAAATAAAAGGGGGAATAAAGATGCGTCAGGTGCAAGGATAATATGCGCAGCTGTAGCTCAAGAGGAAAAGTTAGGAAATCAATTCCAGACTTCACTGACTAGCTATACATCGAAGTGTCCTTGAACAAGACAGTGAATCGCAAGTTGCCTCTGATGTGCCTATCATGGTGTGTGTGTGACTGGGTAAATGCAATATATAATGTAAAGAACTTTGAGTGGTCAACATGACTGGAAAAATGCTTTATAATTACAATTCCACATACCTTTTATCATAGAAAGCAATGGACTTTCAATCCAAGTAGAGACGCCAGAAAACCAACTGCTACACATACAGAAACATAACAGAGAACATTCTACAGCCTTTGCAGAAAAAAAGCTGACAATCATCAGGAGCACCAATAAGAGACAAGCTTAAAAACAGTATCATAGCTAAAACCAGACAATAGAAAACACAAGTAGACAACTTAAAGTTACCTGAGAGTAGCTTTTACTATAAGGCTAGAGGCAAGGCCGGAGGACCCTGAGACCCAGAAAATCAGCAGCCACCTCAGAGCAGGAATTCCAGCCACCACACCATGAAAACTGCTATGCATCTGTTCAGAAATCAGTTGAGGAAGAACCAAGTCAGAGTCCCCGTAGACATGGTGTACAGGCCCTGGCAGGCCTAGGGCCTAGATCGGCAAGCCAGCACAGACAGAGTAGAGGACCTCAGGACAGGGGGTGGGGGGGGGGGGGGCACACAATACAGAGGAGGTCCAGGCCCTGCTAACCTGAGTATTACCAACAACTCCTTTCCTCCCCTAGACACCCTGTATAACACATCCTCCATCCAACTTGTGCTGTCCCAGTGGGCAGGCTGATCTATAATCCACAGGTCCTGTGGGTTGTCCATGGGTTAGGTCAGCTCAAGAAATGTTCCCTTTAATTGCAAGGTGGCTCATCAACAACACGGTCTAATGCCCGTAACCTGCAATCTTACGTCATTTGTTGTTCCCACTTTCCATTTCCACTCTGTTAACTTTATTCAGGCCAAATAAAATCAGCTTAAAACTGCATATTTCGTGTATATTCATTTGCTCTGGGTCAAGGAAGGCTTAGAGAAATTGGCTTGGTTGTGTGAGGGGGGGGGGGGGGGTGAGGCGAAAAAGATTATTTTATATATGCAGGACTCACAGGTTGCAACTAACCCGAGCCACACAGGTATCACACAGGGCAGGAAAAGCCAGTGGCAGCTATCCTCACAACCAGAGCATTCAGCAACAGCAGCCAACACATCTGTCAATGTGGACACATCAGACTCACTTCAGCTGACAATTGAAATATCTGCTTTTAAATGATGTGTACTCTCCTCTGAGAACCTGCAGCGGTGTGAAAGGACAGGTCACCATTTGCTCTCTTATTGAACAGTTTAATTAGTCACAATCCAATCGGACAGAAGTGTTAATATTGACAAAATTCACAACAGCAACTTTAGAGTCTTGAATGTAGTTGTGTGCTTTAAGTCTCTGGAAATATGTTTGCAAATGAAAAACTTTTTTATATATATATCTACCAAAACAAGCTTTTACAACCACATTTTCTGTACATTTGATTTATAAGTACAAATGCTGAACTTATTTGCAAATATTGTTTTACATCTGCAAAACCTTAATGAGCCCATTTAATATGAGTGGAAAAAATCACTGTGACATCTCACCTTCAAAAGCAGATACTTCCATTGTCCATAAAGTTGCTGTGATGTGTCAACATTGATAGCTGTGTTGGTATGAAAAAAGGCTGACCTATCAAGATGGCTTTCATAGACCTGCATTACTGCTTTAGTGCCAGATTATTTATTTCCAACTATCTATGATATATGTATCATATAAACTTCTAGGCTATATGCAAATCGGTGTCTTTTGCAAGATCTCATGCAGAGCAGCAACTCATAACTTGTGTCAGATCAGCCTTGACATGTGCATCACTCTAAAAACACATCCATTAATTTGACCTCTTAAAAACACTTTAAGCCTCCTAAACCAAAGTGTCACTTTATCCTCCAAAAGCTTTTTTGATGATTTTATCCAACGCCCATTAACATATGTTTGACATCAGAGAGATTAAACAAGTGAATGTGACAGTGTTGGTGACAAGTTAACCCAAAAGCTCAGAAAGGCCCATTTATGCTTAATGCAGAAGACAAATCTTCAGACAATCTCTTTCCTTGATAGTTTACGTGCGTAATTAATTTCATTGATCTGTTGGTTGATACAGTAAAAAGAGCAATGTCACCAGAAACCATGGGAGTAGTGCAGGAGAAATATAGCTGACATGTGACCAGTGAAAGGAGAGAACCAAAGAAGAAGAGGAGGGACAGGAAAAATAATGTGCAGAAGAAGAACAAGACAGTGATGGTGGGTTACTATATGCCAGAGGCTTTAGAAGAAATGCTTTGAGAGTGTGTCAGGCACTTTGGGTGGTTGCAAACAACTATACAGTAATGCACTATCAACACCAACTAGTGTTTGCAACTGACATCTAAACAGAAAAGGGATCTCAAAACTGAGGACTGCAGACTAATGGGTGACTTAAATACCATGACAGCGTAAAAAATTCATGGAAGTTTTAGGGCAGTGACGTATGACAACATATGAAGCAAACATACGTAATTATGTATCAAAGCAGCAGTGCAGTTACTGAATGGTCTCAGTAACACAGTGAGTGAGTTAGACGGGCACAGCGCTGAGTGCTCCCAGCTGGTAGATGGGAACACATGGCTGGACATATGGTAGAATTGAAGCTCAAGGATTTGTTGATCCAGCAGCTCAGAGATCGTGTTCTGACAAAACATGACGAGGTGGAGGCTCCATGTCAATTAGCACCTCGCCAAATAAGTAAAAGAGGCACTAGATCAAACCAGAGGGCAGGACAGCAGGACTCTCTCTCACACACACATACACACACACACACACACACACACACAAACAAACAGTTTATTTCTTTTACACCAACACACCCACATTTACTGTAATAGGATGTGACAAGTTCTCTGTGACAAAGCAGAGTGTCATGCACATGCAAATATGCACTTTCACATGTATGCATTCCCTAACCAAAACTTTGAATCTAACCATCGCAAATGAACCCTAACTTTAACATTAGTTTGTTTTTCCACATTTAAATGAATATATGCATTTTGTGATCTGTTAATGCTGGAGTTATGCATTGCTGATTCTTGCTGATTTATTTTTATCTGTAGTACTACATCCAGAGGGCAATTGTTCCTACAAGACACAATGTATAAAAAACAGTGCAATACTTTGCAGTTTTAAAAAGGTGATATTTACAACAAAATATAATGGATTCCTCTGAACATGTTCCACCTCTCTGACTATGAGTTTTCAGAGAAATGGAACAAAGTTCATACCAGGGACCTTAAATGCTGACATATAAGTTATAAAAAAAACTCTGTAGCCAAACTAGAGGACTTTGACTTATTTCAACCCCCACACTCTTTTTTCTTTAAATGTGTGTAATCAACATTTTGAAACAAATTTAATAACACTAACTCTAAAACCATGCCATGACTGTAGCAGCCCTTTGAAGAAGTGAACACCAGCCAAAATTCCCTCACTCTTTAAAAATGTGCTTACTCTCATGGTGTAAAATTTAAATTGGGCCTTGCAAAAATTGATGAACAAGAACATATGTATGCGCAGGACATGGACACACACACATCCACTCATAAACCCACACAAACACACATGCTTGATCTTATAAACTCTCATAAATACACACATATGGACACACCATCATCCTATAGCCATAAGGTTGTATTTTCTTTGATGTTGGGATGGAGGGACTGTAATGAGGGATTGAGTGGAAACTTTCGCAGCTTATAGTCTACTTAAAGCACACATCACAGACTATGAGGTCCGTCATTTCCTGGTCTACGTACAGGTTTGTGCTAATTGGGATAAACGTCCAGCTCTAGTTACGCTGCTGCAGCGGTCACGCGTCAATCACCAACACGCGCTCCAGGTTTGGAATGTTGTGTCAACAAATACCTTCTTAGTGGATAAGGCAATTTGGGCTTTTCAAAACATGTCAGCTGCAGTTGATGCTCTGTCAGTGCTGTCAAAGAGAAGCTTACACACAAGTTCTGAATAGGCTATTGAACATATAGTCCTCTGTTTGGATCTTTAACAGAGCACATTTAATTTAAGATTTGGTTGCAGGACAGGGCTGCGAAGAGATTTGAGCTATTTTTTCCACCTTTTGTTTTAATAATAAGATAACCTCCAACCCCTAATAATGTAATAAATCCAGCTATATTTGCATACATGATTTCTTCTTATTTTCATTTTATTTATTTATTTATTTTATTTTAAAGTAAGCACAATTGTTTCATTCAGACTTTAGTAGTAGTTCAGATTTTATGTTTTTTTTTCTCTTAACGGTTATATATATTTGGACAATGGCCTACATTTCTCTTCTTACAGTTAAACATGTCATGTTGGGTTATTTCTGTGGATTTGAATGGTAGACCTACTTGGGCCCAGCCACACAGGCTGTGAGTATACATGCACAGTCAAGTCAAGCAGTAATTGTAACTTGATAAGAACTTGCAATTGTAATCCTGTCATGGCTCCAATATACAAGCTTGGTAAGGAAATTAGTTCTTTGATTGAACTTTGACTGACTTCACTGCAATAAGTTGCAATGAAGCCCATTACAGATTGTTAGCATTGGACTTCTTAAGATATCATGACGCCACAAAAATGGAGAAATTAGCAAGTCAGACTAACTTGTACCATGTTTAGTACTAAAATGTACAGATCCACATTATCCAATGGGATTGTGTTTGCCATCTTCTGTGTACTACATTCTTCTGGACCACTTCGCCATAAGTCCTGAATAGAAGCTATGGAGCATCTCCTGTGTGCTAATCCTAGTTGACTCTGTTGATAAGTTGAGAAGGGATTTCATTATTAGCCACATTATCTTTGTGTGTTCCATTTCAGACCAGGCGGACATTTCGGATTGGGAATTGAAGCCAATACAGAAGTTAAAAAAAATGCAGTTCACCCCTCGCCACTAGAGGACTGGGTGCAAGAGAGAGCAATTCCCATTTCACAGCTGAAATAAACATGTTTACAGCATGGTTCAAAAAAACGTTTTAGGTTTAATAGGTTAAATTTATCGTCATGACAACTCTGGGGAGGGTTTTCTTTCTAATGCTTTTTCCATGTTATTTTAATCTTAAATTTAGAGGTGTATCCTTTTGATTGTCATTTGTTAGAAGCTGCTTGCTTCCTGTTGGCTCACGGACAGGTCTCAGCCTGAGGCCCTCAGCCTCAGTGTCATTCTCAACCCGTGGTTGTATCAGCGTGTTCATATATTTTATTACCACAACTATGGCTTGTTGTTGCAATAATTGCTCCAAAAGACTGTCCAATAAGTTTCTGGTCCAGCTTTTTAGGTGAGTGAAATTTTATTTATTTATTTAATGTTAATGATCAGATGATCAGCTTTTCGGTCTAAAGCACCTTTTTGGTGTTTTAATCATGTTTGGGTTCAGGTTCCTCATTTTTATATTGAATCCAGACTTGATTTGATGCTTAATTAAATGGCTCTCATCCAAAGTAGAATTTGTCTTTAATTCCTGTTTTCCAGACTGTTAATTATGATTTTGTAGCATATTTGTTAACATGGCAGTGTGAAAAGTGTGAGTGTAGCCTATGTGTTATGAAATATCATAAATGCAATTTGCTAATCAATAATCTGACTGACCTTGATGGGTAATTGTAGAAACAACTTAACACAAGTCTGTATTTTCCATGGACAAACTTATGACAGTATTGGCTTTAATAAATCGTGTGTATCTTGTCTCAGCAGGTTTATCTGACTGGCAGGGACTACTTGTTTGTTGATCTTTCTTTCCTGACCTCCTGACCCCAACCTCGGTTCTGCTGGAAGTTTTCTTCCATGTGAAAGGTGTTCCTTTTCCACTGCTGCTTAGGAGGGGAGATGGGATTGCAGACAAGATTTAGTCCAGTCTGTTGTTTTATTTACTGAAACCATGATGAAATGACGCTGTGCAAATAAAACTTAAATTGAAATGATTATTGCTAAACTTGTCTTGTACCATGAAAAGTTGAGGAAAAAGATTTATTTAGAAGCAATTCTCTGCAATAAAATTAAAATGACAGTTTTCTGTATAAACACACGCTCTCTCATGAGCTAGTTGCTGGTTATCTAGAGGATACCTAAACATTGTTTATGTCAGAGAAAACATAACAGGTAAAGGATGTATTCTGAGGTTTGGTTGTCATTATGTTAACAATGTACAAGATGATGTTCAAGCCTTTTAGCAGGATGCTACCTGATACACAAGAACATAATACATGTATATAATACATATATGATTATTTAATGACAGTAAATAAGCAAAGATATGAAATTTCTACCACACCCTTGTTTGAGAAATGAACTTAGTCTTTGTCAGGGCTAATATGGGGATGTGCAACAGTATGGGTGATGGAGAAGATGATCTTCATACAGAAAAGCTGAAGGTGGTTTAGAAGAAAATCTTTCCATCGCAGTCCATCCCAGTCAAACCAGAATACCTGCGCTTCAGGGAGGCCTGTTGCCTCCGATGATCTCTGCAGCTCTGACCATCATGCTGGATGTCTGAAATTAACCAAATGGTGTCTGTAAGGAGAAAAAAAGTAGAATTATGAATGATTCAGGTGATGACAGCTGAGAAGGTGGATCAGTTTGAAATATTATTACTATGGGCTGCATGCACAGCTCCACTATTTCCTAAACTTGATACAGTACCTTGTTTACTGTCTTTCATTACTGGATTAACTAATTAATCCAGGTGTGTCTGACCTCAGAAATCACAACAACAATGTCCAGACACACCTGGATTAATCAGTTAGTCCAGTAATGAAAGAGAGAAAACAAATTAAGTTCAGGAATATGTGGAGCTGTGCATAAAGCCAATTATATATCTGCAGGCCAGAGGGGGAAAAGAAACATCAGCTAAATTAAAAACATTTATTTCAATGTGAAAGATGCAGTCTGAAGTGGACAAGACAGATACTTAAGTTTCTATTCTGTGTGACAGATGAGGAGGAGGTATCACAGGCAGCATCTCACACATCTAGTAAAATGAATAAAACTGTTTAAATAAAAAGGAAATGTCCCGTCCCTGACATTAATCAATATCACTGGTAAAATGTGCATATAGTTTGCAGAACTGACCAGAGTTTTAATCATCTATATAGACTGTTGCTAATCTGATGAGTTTTCTTCTATATTTAATATGCTGAATATGAACTTTTATATTAACTTAGTTACCCAGACATGTTTAAGTTGAAACGCTTACTAAAAGCTGGCATTTAGTAAATAAATTGTTATTATTACCGTTTTATGATTTTCTGTTGCATATCCAGCTGGAAGAAGGCAGAGTGTAGTAAAACTGCAGTTTTTAATATAGATTACAGAGCATTGTACCTTTAGGTTGTACATGTAGGACCCGCCTATGAGCTACAAATCAGCTCTTCAGAAACTTATGGGTGACGTCACGGAAGTGTTGTCCATCTCTTATATACAGTTTGTTTCAGACGGACATCTTAACCTGTCTTGTTGTAGTCTTGTTGTAGTTGTACAAACAATTATTTTTTCTGTTCACAAGACAATAGAACCAATTATTTGGGTTCATCTTTCCATTTCGTCTTTCTGTTCCTGAAGTGTAATATTTCTTTGGTGGCTTAGTGATTTGCTACTCTAGTTTGTTGCCTCCACTATTGGGGAGCGGCTCTACCTATTTTGGCCCCCCCTAAAACTGTTTATCTTTACTGGTTCCACCTTCAAATTAAAGTAAGGAGGCTGAGATGAGGTGATTGCTCTTGAAGCTGCTGCTAGCTTCAGGGTTAACGCTCTTCATCTTACTCAGCAGTGGTAAAAGACATGGGACTCTTCAGTAACCAGGAGAGTTGTGTGGAGTTTTACTCTCTAGCAAAGACATTCATCACTAAAAAACTGGAAGCTTTTCACAGCTAACTTCATCTGCTCTTATAATTCTACATCATATGATCCAGAATGTCTGGAAACTAAATAAAAATGCAAAGTTATGTGGAGTCAAAATGACAATCTGTTAGGATGCAGGTAGGTGGTGGACCCAAAAGCAGGTGAGGACAAGCAGGAGACAGCCAGGATGCAGATTAACGGGTTTTATTAACAGCACTGACACTATGACTGACAAACAGTCTAACTAATTTAATGATCCCACAACAAAACAGCCAACCCAAGGGACTTAAATACATGGGAAACAAATGAGGGACAGGTGAACACAATCAAGACAGGTGAAACCAATGAACACAACACAAAGTTGAACAGAAACTGTTCACCGCGACCCCGTTCAGGAACAAGGGGTAGAAAATGGATGGATGGATAGAGTTTATATACAGGCGTCCTATTATTTGTATCATTCCATTGAAGAAAAGGCTAAATTCACTCCATCCTTTCAAATAACTGGACACTGATTAAAGTCATAGTAAATTAAAATTTGCATAATTATAATTTAGTTTATTAAAACATTGATCTGGATTTTTATTGAATTAAAAAGAAAGATTAAAAAGAAAAAAAGAAAACTTTTCCTGACAAATTAGCGCCTTTTGCTGATGAGTTGTCGGCCAAAATACTTGTCAACAGATGCAGAAGCCTGATGAAGAGTTACAGAAAACAAGTTATTGCAGTGATTGCCTTCCAGTTATAAGTAATGAAAACTGTAGTATTTTATCATGTTTGCTTGCTTTTGTTAATTTTTTTCTATTAAACTACAATTGAAAAGTAAATTCTTGATTTTCATACAATTTTTATTTGCTACTACATTGGTTAGTTTCAACTTATTTCCAGTCTTTAATGGGATAATATGAGTACATTTGATGATGACATATTATTATAAGTGTGTGTGTATTCTTTTTTTTCTATTTCTCCTTTTTTCTCTTTTCCTTCCTGTCTGCTTTTTCCTTGTATAAATAACTGTTTAGTCCTTGGTTGTTTGGGCAATACTCAGAATTGCAGTATGGTCACAGCAAGTCAAGCATATTGTCAAAAAGGGAAGCTGTATGCTTTATTGCACATTTTAACACCATGGTAAGATGCCCATCCGACCCCTAACATGATGTGTGTCTGTGAAAAAGGTGCATGTAGCCAGAACAGAGGCTCCTTTGTTTGCATGTCTGGGGTCTTCCACAGCAAATGCACCGAGGTAGCAGACTGACACAGCCAGAAGATTACATTACACATAACATCTCTGGACTTTTTAAAAGAGAAAACCGCTAATCAGAAACAGCTTTAAAGGAGCGGTCCACTGTATGCTTGGATGCAATCTGTCCATTCAAACAAGATGTTTTCTAGGTTATAAATACAGTTTGGTTTCCTCACAAAATATGCATGCAAACTGCACGTATGAAGTTCTCAGGCAGTTTGATGGTATTAATATATTCCATTTGTTTCATCTGCTGAGGTTTCAGTATGAAAGTAAAAGTGTGGGAGGTTATTTTGTTGACCAGCTTTGTTTGTATCTGTATCTTCCCACACAGAAAGCTGCTATGGGGATAGTTTGTTGAATTAAAGATTATTAAGAACCTAATTTATCCTGATTGACTGGAATGGAAATATTCCTTAAAGCAATATAGTTTTAACCATTCAAATAACCTTTCTGCAGACCTTTGAGAAAATACTCATTTATAAATTTCTAAAAAACACTCATCTATTTTATTTATTTATTTATTTTATGTTGGCGCAGTTTAGATGTGTGCTCATTGAAAGAGAATTTCCCATTTATAAAGCCTGTTCCAGATTTCTGATTGGGACTGAGAATGGGGGAGTCGTTTCCAGAAAACAAACTTGGAAAAGGTGGCTTTAACAAGTAATGCTGCAGCTGTTGAAAAGCATATACATTACAGACATCTCAGGCTGCACAACAATATGATAAAAAATCTTCTCAGACAAAAAAGTCTAAACATAATATTTGCCGTTTAAGAGTGTATCCTATGCACATCTATGATAATATTATGCATTTTGCAACATGCACCAAACTATAGTTTTGCCTGGGTCTGTATTTCTGCTGCCTATCTCTCCTGCTGCTTGTCCTGCCCGCACTGAGCAGGCAGAGAGTGTAGTCGGAGTGCAGGGAGTGTGTCTGTTGACAAGAGTGCAGCACAGCCACGTGCACACTTCCCGGAGGAGATAGCATGCAAAAGTTTTCAGGTAGGGGAGAGGGGAGTCCCTATCATGCAGCGTCGGCACGGTGGTGCCAGCTGTTTGATCTGCTTAAGCTGCACAATTCTTTTTAAAGCGATAAAACTACAAAAACTCATGGATGAAAAATAAAACTACTTCCGGAATCGTTTTAAGGTACAATTAACACTTGTAAAAGATTAAAAGCTCATAAGAGTCTATTTTGCATAAGATGGGACCTTCATGCATGTGAAATAATGCTAATTGCTGTGTCTATTTCTGTAGCACTGTAATAGTTGTGTGCAAACTATCACAGCCAAACCAAAATAACTTCCTTCATCCACGCCAACACAAGTTCTAATTTTACATAATGGGCAATAACTATTCTTCATTGTGATTCTTATCAGGCCTGATCAGTTTGAGTGGTTATGCAGTCATGCTCTTCCATGTGTAATTTTGAATCTTTTGACTGGCTTCTCTATACTTTGCAGCATAATCAGTTCAAGTGGATGCATCTCTACGCGTGGATATGTGAAAAGAGAAGATTTGGAGAAATAGTTGGTTAGAGAAAGAGTTCAATGGGAAACAAAACAAGCCAGCGGCAGGAAGAGTCATTTGTGCTACTTGTTGCTCTGCAGTGTAGAAAGCTTAAGGCCCCAGTGGTCTACGGAGAAGCAGCAAGTTTCAGTCTGTTTGTGCCACCATGTTTTCTGCTTCCAGGTCTCTTACTGAACCGCATGTCTTTATCGATTTGGCCAGTTTTCGGAGAGCAGCAGCTGTGGCCAAGTTCAGAATAGAAAACTAAAGCGGCTGGCTGGAGACACATGTTTTTTTTACTCTGTTTAAGGCTCTAAATTTATTTGTGTGTTTTTATGAACTGGGACACTCACCCACACTGTCACTTTCTCCTTCTATTGTTATGACATCCATGTTAATCCATCCAGCCTCAGACTCCCACAGGTTACACCAGTTAAATTCAGTTTTTAATTTGGTTTTTGCTGATTTGTTGTATGACATTACAGATTAGGAACACAAACAAAAAGCTTTGTGTTGAATTTTACGTGGCTGATTCCTCACTATACACACCTTTGGTGGTTTGAGCCACACTGCTCCTGGCATGTTTTGTGGTCTAAGCAGTTGAAATACTTTACATGTAACTTATCTGACCCAAATGTTTAGATTAAAACTGGAAGGCTCCATGAAGAAACAGGGAAAGGCTTTTTGGATCGTTTTAACTTAAAAGTGCTGGGAAGTTTGCCAGTACACTTTCTGAATAAACTTAAATGAATAGTTAAACATTCTGGGATATGTGGTCATTTGCTTTCTGCTCTTGAACAAGATGAAAGGACTGTAATGTCGCTACAGTGAGCTTAAGCCAACAAAGAGTTTATCTTTGCAAACTGGAAACAGGTTTTACGTTATTTCAAAGGTTCGCCTCAAATTTATATGAAATCTTACACAGCTTCTCCTTGTACATAGGACATTATGATTCATTTTTAATATGTATCTACATCATCATATTGTTAATGTATTTAATTTGTTGAACAGAGACGTACACATAGAAAGTTAATTCAATCACCTCCTAATTATTATCCTTTCTTTTGAATATTGTGAGTCCTTCTCAAAATTACAAACTATCAGGCGCACCAGGTTAGGAAGCAGGAGTTGCCTGGAACTTAACTGTTAATTACAACATGTTTAAATATTTCTTGAAACCTAAAATTTGTGACATATTGTAATAAAAATCAATTGAAGTTTTGGCACATTTTCAGATATTACTGGTTATTACACAAAAGAAAGAAGAAAAGAAAGCTTTTTTTGTTAAAAGCAGCTGACCAGATGAGTTAACCAATTATTAATAGTGATGCAGATGTTTGGCCTTTAGGATGACAGAGAGAGAACATCCTCCCTCTCCTTTTCTCTATATCTCCCATTTCTCTCATTCCCTCTTTCTCTCTGAGTCAGAGACACCTCAGTACACCCTGGCACCGTACACCCAATGTGGGCGATACTGATGTGAAAAGGCACCGTTACTTAATAGTGACTCACAGTGCACCATTATACCCCCACCACCACAACTGTAATGCTCCTCACTTCACAATGCTGGCCCTCCCCACCGAGCATCCCCTTATACTTGACTGAATGTGTTTCTATCCTTGCATTCTTTCCCTGCAAGAAAAAAATAGGGGGTCGTTTGAGACAAAGAAAGAAAAATGAAAATTGAGGGTATGAAAACGCCAACACATCTCACTCCTTCTTTGAGGCTCTACAGAGCCGCTGGCAAGGTCACCAGAATGAAGTGGAGATACATATTGTATGCCGTGTATTTAAATTTCTAGAGAGCATACAATCTGAAAATCACAAATTCAGGCTGAAAATTATTTTCAGTTCTTAGCCAGCACGGGTGCAAGGATATCTGAAAACTCTGCTGGAAGAACATCAGAGGAACATCTGCACATCATCCATGATCGTGCTAGAAGGGATTGTAAGTTGCGGTTGTGGTAGTTCTTTATGTAGGTCAGTCCATGTCAGCCAATAAGTCCAATTATCATCGTGCTATGATGTGGAACAAGCAGTGACCTCTGCTCTGCTTTTATAGAGCTGAAAGTAATGGATAGTTGCCAGAGAGGAAGGATTTCATAGAAATTATATAAACATTTGTTCCAAATAGAAAGATATTAAGAGTGCAAATGGCAGAGCGGAAAAAAAAAGTTAATTTCCTTAAAAAGGAATCAATGATTATGTATATAAGTGGAAGAATACGAACAGATTAATTTGTGGTCTTTTGACATATAAAGGATATCGAAAAGACCCACTGTCCCACTCTTTCTGTAGTTCTCCCTCTGTTCCTCTTTAAATGTACAAGTAAAACCCCACCACCACTAAAAAATAAATAAAAAAGACACCAAACTTATCAGCAGCAAGAGCACATTCAATGATTCATACTCTTTTCAGAGAACTTGAAACCTTGGCTCTATTTCAGTCCTGGCCTCACTCTCTCTCTCTTTCTCTATGTATATGCAGCGGGACAACGCACAGGGATTTAGTGGGACTAAGTAGTTTGATATTTCTATTGGTTTTCTGCATATATTTCACTCTCTCTGTCCCTCTCTCCTAGTGATCTTTCTCATCATGTGGCGACCAAGGTCATGGCTGATTGAAATATAATAGAAGTGTAGACATCTGGCCTAATACTGTGGGAAGTTAAATCTATTTTAATGGCCCCTGCCGCAGTGGATTCTCTCTGATGCACTCTTGCGCTTCACTGACAGTAAATCACAATGTTCTCTTATTGCCCTGACTGGAATGAGGGCATAGAGAAAGAACAATGAGGGATCCACATCATTTGTTTTCACCCCTCCCTTGCTTTTTCTTCTCCTCTCTGCTCCTCCCCTTCTCCGCTCTCCTCTCCGTTTGCAACTCATAAACCAAGGGGCTTAAATAGAGTGACATCATGAAAATAAAAATAAAGGGGATTATCGGCGAGCTATTGTGCCATATGTGATTACTGGGGCTTCCATGTTTCCCTGAGGGGGATGAGCGACTATGAGACAACATATTTTATTTATTTATACGATTCTCTCTAATGAATAAGAATAGGAAATATGGCTAAGACCAGAGTATTACACCCTTTGTTAAAAAAAATCTGTACCAGACATTGAAGAATTTTCTTCTCTTTTCAGCTCCAGTGCAAAGATCAAAAATGTTTTTTCACCCCAAATCTTTTATCTATAACTGAGTTAAATTGAACTGACACAAGTGTGCTGCACGCGCCCCTTTTTCGCACTTTTTCAAAACACTTCCTTTGCAGCTCTGTTTTTAGAGTTCATGTACAAACCAGCACGGGTCCACCCACATCTGCACTGAAGAGTCAGGTCCTTTTTACCCAGCTAAATGAGATCCATTTTGATGTGACATTTGAGAGAATTACCAGTGCATGGAAGAGCAGGAAAGAGGTTAGCTCACGTATTTTCTATTGGATAAGGCCTGGACAGCCTACCTGTCCTTTAGTGACGGACGTTACCTGTGACCCTTAGTTACTATCAGACATGACACACACACACACACACACATACACATTTTACTTATCCTGATTCTGTCTGTCTGTCAGTCAACCGCAGTCGGTCTGCTGTTTTATTCTCCTGCTATTGTGCTAAACTGTCTGCCTTTCTTGATACATCATCCAAATGGAGTTCCCTGTCATTTCAAAGCCAGGTCAAATAGTCTCTGTGGAACTTGGAGCACATCGCTCTAATGGTCACCTTAGCTTAGACACCTATTGATGATTAGTTTGATTTCTGCCCTATCTCTGTTCTGTAACATTCATCTTTGAAGGTGAATTTTGAAATTCCTCTCAAGATGTTTCAAAGATTTACGGTTGCCGCTGATCTATCTGGAACACGCAGAGCGGACCTGAAAATCTTTATATATGCATGGCCAGCTGTTGTTTGTCACCTAAACCGTGCTGTTCTGTCATTTTTTTAACAAAGAAGCATATGGCTGGATGACTTTCCATAGGACATTACACTTATTCAAAGTTCTCTGATTTTGTAACACAAGTGCTGCTTTTTTATTATTAGTTTGTTTTGTATTTAAAGTTTTCTCTAACATGAATGATAATGTTGTAAAGACAAAGTTCCTCTAGACAGACAGCTTTTGTCTCTCTGTCAGCCATGACATGCTTTCTGGTACAGTGTGCATCATTTTCATTCTCCTCCCTCACATCATTGTTCCCAGATGAGCTGTCTTCCACTAAACACCTTATGGGCCGTAAATGACTCCACCGTCAAGCTAATGATTTCATCTCATTGTCGCAGTCATTTTTGTCTAAAAAATCTAAAGCAAAGCTGTCAAATGTTTTTCTACCTAAAGGTACTCTAATTACTTAATAAACGTTAACAAAGTGGAGTTAAGCTTAGCTGCAAAGGCTTTTCAACCTACATGGTTGCACGCAACAGTTATTGGATTTGGATGGCCAATAAGTCTTTTCTGAGTTATTCAAGATAGTCTCTTTGATCTGTCTATGAATCTAAGACCATATGCATTCAGGATGATAGGAAGGTCCATTTTGGGTTGTAACAGTGATTTTGCAAAAAGCAATTGGAAGAGTAGTCCTTCCTTTGTTGTTTTTTCTGCACCTTTTCTTTTGGCAGCATTAGGTGGCAAGTATTTTGATTGGCCACATCCACTCTGCAAGTCTTAATACTTTATTTAACAAAACAATGAGAAGAAAATAAACATCTTTAAAACTCTAAAGTCATTTTTTACCCTTTAAAAATTATAAATAAACAAAGAAATAAATGTTTGCTTTATTATTTCTACGGTTTTCGTCTTCTCTTAGCTTGATTAGGCCAACTCGCTTCACCTGTTTTTTGTTAGCTGCTTACACCCCTTGGTTTCGGTTTTAGTTTCCCCTTTGTGAGATTGTTGTTGTTGACATTGTTTTGTCATTTTCCTGTGCTTTCCTTGTAACAAATCTAAATCCACATTTTCCAAGCCATGTTTGGTACACCTGCCTCCTCAGTCTGCTTTTGGTCCACATACCAAAGATTCTTAAGAAGAAGATGTGATGTCTTTGTTTCCAGAAGTAACATTTGGTCGGGGCCACATCCTGTCTTCTATGGCACACAGTTCTCTTGTATTCAGTGACATAAATGTCAGTTGAAATGCAACATGACCGATTAGACTGAGGTTGCTTTAAAAATCATCAGATGGGTGTCCAATTTAGTACCACAAATGAAAGTGGCCTGGATCAGATTTGAAAAAAGAAAAATTCAGATTTGTACTTGTCAGACTGTCATAAAACATCTAAAATGGGTCAGATGTAGGGTAAATAGCCCTAAATCTAACCCTTTTAGTCCACTTTTGCTTGCAATATGGATGTAGCCTTCGGTCACATCCGTCTAATAATCTCCCAGACTTGGTACAATGGGGAATTATGGGATGCAAAATTAATCTGCAACTGGTTAATCCAGGGCAACTTAATTTCTGCCTCAGAAGTTGTAGTGCGCCATGCAATGATCTGGTGACCTGTCCAGGGTGTACGCTGCCTCTTATTTGCTAATTGCTAGGATAGTCTCGAGCTTCGCCGTGACCCTGAATTGGACTAAGTGGTATAGAAAATGGTGGTGATGATGATGAAGTTGTGTCCACTTCCTGCAGTCGGGTTACTTGAAGCAAACTTAAAACCTAAATTTTAACTAAACCAGATTTCCCTTTTAAACCTCCCCAGACAAACCAGACATATTATCAGCAACAAATGAATGGTATGGCAAAACTATAGTTTGGTGCATGTTCCAAAATGCATAATATTATCATAGATGTGCATAGGATAGACTGTGAGACGGCAAATATAGCATAATATAGCCCCTTTAAATACTTACTGATGAAGTCAAACCCTTTAAGGTGCATTTCCAGCCTGGTTTCTTTATTGCATCTTTCACGTTCAATGAGGTTTCTTTTTTCTTGCCTGTCTTACATTGTAGTTGCACACAAAACAAAGCCACATCCAGTGTTGGAAAGATTCTGTGACTTAACAGAATGATTACTTGGAGAGTGAAATAAATGACCACCACGTTATGCACTTCTGCATCTAGAAGTTGTGCCATCAGAGATCTTAGTTATTAGTCTTTTTTTCCTCATTTTGAGTTGGAACAAAACATTTTGAGGTTTGACATTAACAAACCTCAGTATTGTTTGAAAACGTGAACAATGTTGTGAAGGTCAGTGTGGTGGATCAGCTTCAGTCAGACAAGCTCTATTTGCATCTAGTTTTTTAATGTTTTTACATGTTGCAGAATGTTTGGCAGTGTATATTTCTGCAGCGTTCCCTCTTTGTAATCTCTGATGCAGCGGTTTTTGAGAATATTTTTATTGTCTCTCTAAAGACTCACCAATTTATTCATTTACTAATGCGGAGTTAAGTATTTTTTATCTTACATTCAGGACAAACAATGCTTTTAGATATCATGTGTTCTCAGTTTCCTCTTGCAGTCAATATTTAGATATCTTTGTGTATAGAACATCAGAAGTCATGCATTTTTATCAGCCTGGATTTTCTTTAAGTAAGAATTGAGCACAGCTCCTATGGGGTGAGTCATCATACTTTTTTTAGAACCAGGGAATGGCTTAAACATGATGACAGTCGATTTGCCTCATAGCAACATCTAAAATCTGAAAATGTTAAAGACTGTGGATGATCTAGTGTTTTTGAAGTGAAGTTGTATGTAATGCACAAAAGAAAAAGGTTATCATGTTAATGTCACATATGGAAAATCAGAGGAGAACTGCTCTGTTGAATCCTCAAAGCTCCAAAGTAATGACCTTGTCCAGGGAAAAATGACAGATTTGCTTAAGTTTCACCTCTGCAGAGTGGGTTGGAAGGTTACAGCGAGAGAAGGCTGAATCAACATTTGGCGTTTCTTTCTGACCTCAGTCTCTTTTATCTCTTCTACTTGTCCCGAAAGACAGTATATTTATGAATTATGTATTTATGTTTGAAAATGTTAAACTTGTGATGTCCTTGTCCTATGTCTTATCTCCAAGGGCATCACAAAAAGCTGGGTGAAAAAAATCACAAGCAGAGAATGACGTGATCATAAAATAGCCTCCAACCGCATTAAACTCATGCTCCATGCATATGATGGCAATATGTTTCAGCTTGGGGAGGAAGAAAAAATATTGTAAAAGTGGCTTTACTGTAAAGGACCAAAGATAAAATGTGAAAATGCTGATGTATCCATTCATTACTTTGTTAAATATATGCGAGAAACAAGATTTTTAATTGGTCATTGCTGCCAAGCACACCTTTTTCTTTTCCCTATCAATTTTTGTAATTGTCAATCAAAGTTGCACGATATATTAAAGCAATAATTGGCAACATTTTTAGATTTAAAACCACTCAAATCCATGCAGCTCCTCTACGCATGATGAAAAGTTATGTTTTAGTCATCACCAATCAATTTTTAAAAGTAAAGATAAAGTTTACTTTTAAAAACCTGCAGGAAAGGGATTGTGGATGATACGTTTAACATTTGAATTTAGACATTATGGTGGTGTGGCTAGCCTCAGTTTAAGAGATTAATGTGTTTATGTATTTAAATAAAACATATAGTAAGATGA
Source organism: Pseudomugil tenellus (assembly GCA_037177515.1). Lineage (NCBI taxonomy): Eukaryota > Metazoa > Chordata > Actinopteri > Atheriniformes > Pseudomugilidae > Pseudomugil > Pseudomugil tenellus. The sequence goes on from JBAMHX010000015.1 coordinate 16,662,945, forward strand.
AATTTGTCTTTGCTCGCCTCAAATCAAACCTGAGTCAACAAAAATGTCAAAATGATAGTAGAATTAAATGTTAGATGACAAAGAGAACAAACCAAACTTTTATCGTGGGAAAATAAATTGTCAGTGATAATATTTCTAAGCAAGTGCAATAAGAGTGAGTGTTATGGGAAGAGAAAATGGCACATCAACTCCTGATAGTAAACATACTCCTTCTTATTATTATGATTATTTTCTCCCTAATGACAGTGCACATTATGAGACTTTTATCCCATCTTCAAGCACCAGTTCTGCTTGTGGGGACATTGTAGCTGTTTCTAAACCATTTCTTTCCATTTGTTTGCTAAAAGTATTTGTTTTCAAGATGAATTGCTGTGCTGGCAGGCGAGATGACAGCCTACACGAAGATGATATTGAATTGATTTCTGAAATGTTGCAGAACGGACTAGTTGATGTGTACCACGAGACATGAATAATAAAAATTCTATTAAAAAGCTCTTGAATGGCTGACACTGGAATATTATTTGTGATGATTAATTTTCTTCAGTCATTATAAAAGGGAGTTGGCATCAGATTGCCTCTGACAAAATTGCTTTTTCACTCCCTGGTGAATACTCTCAGTATGCTTTTTGAGAGCACAAAACCATATTTCTCATTGCAATATTATGTCAAGATAGGCCCAGGAAAAGACACTGCTCATGTATCACCTTATTAGTTTAATAAAGAGTGACCCCCATCTGTGCGGACCCACTAGGGCACTTTGATATTTTGCATACATTTTATAATAGTATTATTTTTTGTTTGTTTTTTTAAAAAAATACATAATTGTCAAAATTATGGGATTATAAAATAGTCACTAAGTGACAATGTTGTGTTCTTCCATGTGACAAATTACATTAATTGTATTTTAAAGGCGTGCAGTCTGACACTTTGTTGCTTCAAAGCCGTCAAGATTTCTGAAGCAAATGATTCTGTACACCAGATGTTGTTGTTTAATTAATTTGCTGTGTATGTTTGTGCTGAATGAATTCTTTACACTTTCCTCAGCTCAACAATTTGCATTTCTAATTATTTTTATTCTAAGCCCAGCAGACCAAATTGACTGTTGCAGTATTGTTTGTGCAAATGCAACAAACAGCAAAGTCCAAATGACAAATACCAACAGGTGCCTTTAGAAATAATTAGGGATTTTTTTAATTACTGTGGAACATCTTTAGTAAGCTGCCTCTCTGCCAGAGTGTTCCAGAAATGTAACTTCTTATTAAAATATGTTGAAATAAGCTTTCTTTTTTATTCGTTGATGTGACTAGATGCACGAACACTGTTTATGTAGTGTTTATGTAGTAACACTGCCTTCATTTGGATAGAAGTGGGTACTAAATAAGTTGTCATGGCTCCAAATGCTTTCTTCTTCATCCTTCTCCACATGTTTGTTTTCTTTTTCAGAGCTACACCAATCAGGGAAGAGGCAGCAGTGGTGGCGGAGGAGGAGGAGCAGGGGATGAAGACTACGAGATCCCCCCCATTACACCCCCGAACCATGCTGACCCTTCTTTGCTGCATCTCATGGAGCATGAGTCAGGTTACCCGTTCCACTCTCTGCCCCACAATGGTCTGCTTAACACCTATTCCTACCCCGAGCTGCCCGCCCTCATGATGTCCAACATGCTGGGTCAGGACACTCACCTCCTCTCTGGGCCTATGCACTCAGTGAGTACATCCTTTTTTTTAATCTTTCCCTCTTTAGCTCCGGGCCTTGCAAGTCAAGCTCTGGGGTACCGTAGGCTATTAGTCTTCTCAGACACCAGTTGCAAGTCACTGCAGAGAACATTTTGTCTAAAGCTTATACATGTTATGCTTAAATATTTCATTGTAGCTTTTTTGTTACAGAAATGAAACACAAAATCACTAATAGCTGCCCTCAATAAACTTTTTTTTGTCATTAAAGTTTTCATTAAAGGAAAGAGTTCTTCTTTTACAAAGGCAATTAGCTGTGTTGGAGTCCAAGGAAGCTGACACACAGGATCTTTATACATACAACCTTTATAAATACAGAGACCTGCTACCTGCTTAACACTCAAACCTTTGCATCAGAGCTTCTCTATATCTGCATAACTGCTTGATTCAAAGCGAGCAGAGAAAGTAAGAAACTGTGCTGCACATTTTCATTCGCTGTGATTGGTAACGCAAAAAAAGGAAGAGGGTAAGGATATGGGGGGGGGGGCAGGGGGGCAGGTTTGAACAGAAAATCAGGGGGAGGAGGGGTGATGGGGTATTCCTTGTCAGCGACTTTTTATTTTCAAAGAGATGCTGAGGATGCCCATTCGCCCTTTCTTGTGAAAGGACTTTCTCTTGTGCTAAACTCGCCTCAGACTGAACATGTAAACACCCCTGGCAAACACATTCAAATGCTTTAATCATAGAATCGAATCAGATGAATTATAGATGGCCTGGGTGGTGAATTATTCAGCGTTATATACTTTCATCTGACATAAATATGACTTTTTTCTCTATACCCTCCATCATGAATATTTATATTTAAATGTGAGCATCCGTGGCATTTATCCTCTGTTAATCAGGTCTTATGTGATTTTCAGAATCAAACTGCATAAGTTGCGATCTCCTTTTTTTTCCCAGGGTGGTAAGCTCAGGCCTCCATTAAACCAAGTCTTTAGGATTAGATCACAATCCACAGGCTTCTACGGGAACTAAATATGCTTGGTTCAGGAAAAATACTGTTCGCAAGAATATTATTTATTTCTTTTTAGTGTGGCTATAGTTTCTGACAAGATCAGAACAATTAGCTGATAACATGACAACTTATTTGGGTACATGTGAAGCTAGCGCTAATGTGATTCAGACGTATGTGAAATAAAGCAGTCCTTTTTAGTTAGTAACATTTTAGAAGCAAACCAGGATGGAGTACCTGCTTCTTAAACAGCTTTTGTTTCACCTTTGCAATTATTTATTTTCAAATAGCCCTTCAGGGTAATGTTCCATTTTCTTATTTCACACCCCCTTTTCTCATAAATGAACCATCGTTGCAATAAATCACCGCACAAACAGAGACTTGCACACACTGTGAAAGGTCCAGAGATTTATGTAACACATTCATGTTTCCCACTTCCACATTTTAGTACTACTCTAGCAGAGGCTGGCTAATAATAGCCGCTATTAATATTTCTTGTTGCTTAGCAACCACAGCAAGTAATAGCTTACTCTGGAAAAATAGATGACCGATAAGGAAGAAGAGGGGTGGGGGGGGGTAGTTGGGTGGAGGGCTGGTGGGACTGGAGGGGGGAGATTCAATTCATTTATTATCTCCTGGGACAAGAGGAGCTTATTTCTGAGGCTGAGGAATAGGAAAGTAGGCTGTATATTGAGAAATATTTTAAAGCAATTGGAGATGACGTTATTTTCATTTTCCTTCAATTAGGGATGTTTCATTTGATGTTTTCCCAGCAAAGTCAATTAACCTTAATTTCATACTGATAAAGGTATAATAAGCAAGATTGAATTTATGTCTGCTGCATGCTTAAAAATAAAAAGGTTGAATGGAAATAGGCTGTCAGAATAACCAGGAATCAAGAGACAAGCCTTCGGCTGTGTTGTGCTGCATTGACAAAAGCCCTACAATAAACTCAGGAAATTGGAGGAGATAGCTAGAAAACCAAAGCGCTAATCATTCAGCAGTCTTCTTTCAGCGCCGTTGAAAAGCAAATAAAAAGTCGACAGCGTTACCTTAAGGATACACGTCTTTTCAATAACAGCTATCCTTCACTGCACATTTAAAACCTCCTACAAGTACAAGCTCAGCTGGAGCAACAGATACGCTTCATCTCAAGGGATGTTGTTGCTGATTTTTGTACAACATTTAGCCTAAGGCTAAAGCTCTGTAAACTTCACCCTGCTTTGGGATTCTCTTTTTCAGCACACATCGATCCCACAGCAAACAGAGCTAAATCATTACAGGATAGAGAGCTGTGGATTGACCATTATATAGTGCTTTGGTACATTACATTGTCTCTATTTAGATTTTGAGCTTTCGTCTTTAATTTCTGCTTACTTAACAATGATTTTATACCAATCTCATGCTTTCTGACGTGCTAAGAGGCATGTGAATTTTTATGGTTTCATGGAAAACTTATTCTGTAAATGTTCTTTTTTATTTTTATTGGTCTGTTTTTTTATATTTTCTTAGTCCCAGTGTAAGGGTTGAACGTCTGCTGCAGCTGCATGTCAGTTTGAACCATTTTAAAATTGCATCACTTCTGCAAGGCAGAATATCAACACTGGTATTATAAAACATAGAACTGTCTGTCAGAAATGCACTTATATTCTCAACACCGCTGACCGACTGTCAGCATCTCTGAACTGAGACAAAAAGAGTCAAGTCCTGGATGACTGAATACTGTGAAATGTAACATGCTGTTGTGTGAACGCTGAGGGAGAATCCCTGTGTCACCAGTAGCAGTGTTTCTTCCATCACGACACTGGGGTAAAAGGTGGCACCCATGGGTCTTATGTTCAACAAGACTCCCCTTCCCCATTTCTTCTGTTCCTCAGGTCTGAGTAGTTGTACTGCTGGGAAGGTTGTCAGCGAGATCCATCTCTTTGAAAAATTTAATATATAGAGAGGGAAGGACCATCACCAGCAGACGGTAATGAGAGGTCGAGGAGGAGTTTGTAGAACAGCCCCAATGTGGAGCCTTGAGGGATGCCAGAGCATTAAAATATTGAAACAGAGTGCCAGCCCCTGTCTCATTACTGGTCTAATGAGGACAGTTAGGGAGGAGGAAAACCCCGGCTGCCATAAAAGCTGCTGCCAGTTTTACAGGTTTATGGCTCATACTCAGTGAGATGACTCTTGCTGGGTAATTTGTTGTTAAATATTTGGTTCTGGGTTCATATTTTTGTCAGGACGATCTCTTTCTAACTTGTCTTTAAGAGGATGTTTTTGACATGCTACTCTGGTTAACCATTTAAAGTCCAACCTATGAACAATTAGGCAAAAAAGTCAGATTTATTTGACCTTTTTTTAATTTTTTTTTAAATAATATTTTATAATATTTTTTAAAAAATAACAATTTATTTTGGGTATTTTTTTTACCATTTGTTACCACGTGATAGGTCAAAAATTACTGTGGTGTAATCTTCTGCTATCTGGTGTTCACCAGTGTCATCTGATGTACAATAAGATTATGAATAAATTTTCTACAATATCTTAGAGACTGTATGTGTCAAATATGATATGCTTGGCTTCATAGGTTCGAGGGCAGAAGAACACCCCGGCAAAGTCTCCCAGTTTTATTTACTTTTGCTTTTTAGCAATCCTGTAGCAGCACTTAAATAAGTAATATATCCAATAATCGCACTAGACTGAGTCCACCCAGCACTTATTATCTTTGGATTTGTGCCGTAATTCTGAATACATACTCATTGCAAGTTACCTACTGATTTGTAATGTGCTGATCTGCGAGAAAACAAATAAACAGCAAAAAACCATGCTCTGATCTGCATGTACATCGCATGTTTCCAGTCAGGTTGTCTTGCTCACCATTTGTGTGCCAGGGGCCACGTTTACATGAGAATTTTAATTCCTCTTTAATTCCAAAAAAAAAAGTAATCCCGCTTTAAATAGATGAAAAGTAACCATGTAAAGGATCTGTTTACATGGTTCTCTCCTCATCTCTCCTCGTCAGAGTTACTGGCTAAGATCATATTAACTCAACTTAATTGGTATATTTTTTAATCTAAAAGCAGACCAGTTCAGCATCACTTGGCATTTAGGACACAAACTGACAGAAACTTGGTAAAGCAGTGGCATAAAAAGTGTATTGACAGCTGTAGTTATTGACATTTCAGAAACAGTTTACATGGGAAACCAAATCAAGCTATTAAAGAGGTCACAGTAAAGTTAACAATGGGACCTGTGTTTTTTTTTTCCCTTTAGGTATGTTTATTCAGATGAAGAAAATCCAGAAATGGAAATACGACTGTTTTTGAAGCATGATGTGCAAAATGATCTCAGTTGCTCAAGGTTTACATATTGAACATTTAAACCCCAAAGACTTTTTTTTAATGTATTCATATGATACCAGTAGTACATAATGAGAGAACTAAATGTGCTGCTGGGAATAACACTTTGAATAAAACTCACCTACTCAGTGCTGCTGTTTCATTTTTTGTTATTTTTTCTTTTTGATATAATTGAAACAGCAATCTTTTTTTTCTGTTGTAGGTTTTAGACATATCTCGTATGACCTGCTTGCTCTGCTGCCTTTCACTGACATCTCTGTGACGTTCTCAGATAAATCACTTTTTGTAACAGTAGAAATATTTTCTGTTGTGACTTTCCATTTCAGAAAAAGACAGATGCCCTTCATTGCTGCACTCCGCAGAAGAGGTGAACAATGTGTCTTGTAGTTGTCAAAAGAAATGACAGCGAGATAATTGGTAGGGCACCCCTGTTTCATTTAAAAAGAAACAAATAGGCTTCTAAAGAGAATTGCGCTTTTAAAAAGCAGAGCTTTGTTTTGTGCAGCTTATTATGCAGGCTTCAGAGTGAAGTAATGAAGACAAGCATTAACGGATTGAGCATTAAAAACAAATGCACATTCATTGCAGGCCATGCATATTCATGGCACTAATTCAAATAACCTTAGGCAACTGTTACGACTAATGAATATTTAAAACAGCTCGGTCACAGAGATTTGAACATTGCATTATATCTGACTTTCTGGGATCATCATATACAAGGATAAACAATTAGGAATGGCAAAAACAGATTTTAGTGGTGATCGAAATGCATCTGGAAAACAATATCTCATGTTTGTCACATTAGTTCTGGGTCATTGACAACCAAAGAGGATTATGACAAGTCTAAGAACAACAATGGAAAAAATGTTAATAATCTTATTAATTGCTGATGAGATTAGTTGATTAACCATGTAGGGAGAATTTTAGTACTCATCCATTCTGTAAACAGGCTATTTATGTATCTAAAATGATTTTTCTCTTTTTTTTTAAGCCTGAGAAATGAACAAATGTGTTCTTTCTCTGATTTTTTTTTTAAATTAATTGGATACCTTAGAGATTTGGACTGCTGGTTGAATATACACCCAGATAATAAAAGTTCATGGAAGAGACTATGGTGGCTAATTGCCAAGGTTTTCAGACTCCTTTAAAGCATACTATTACATTAAAACAGTCCACACTTTCAATAAAGAGACAGTTATCTTTATCTGCAGATCAAGTCATAATCATATTCCCTTCTTGAGCTGGTTCAGTCAGAAAATATTTAAATAGTAGAAATGAAGAAAATCCCTTGACAAATGGTCCATGAGACCAGCAAGTGGTCGACTTTACATGTTTTTATTTACAAAGCTTCTTTTAAAATAGCCTGGCACCTTCGCACATCGTAAGCAGGAGAATCCCATACTGGCCACTTAAAAGGGAGTCAGGCTGCTTCCTTTGAGGGATCAGCGTGGTGACTCGTCCTTCTCGCCTCCACCGCTATGCTAATTAGGCCCACCACAAAGCCAGCCTGTGGGGATAATGTCCCATTATTAGAGTCATTTGTTTCAATTAACCGCTCTGTGATTCTACAATAGCACTGTGCAGCCCAGCGCAAAGAAGCCATTACTCTCACCCAAGGAACCAATGAGGTCTGGGATAAGAGTGTTTGTAAGAAAGCTGAGGATACCTGCTACTGGCAGTGGTGTCGCTGCCAGGCTCCACATACAAACCCAGTCATTGATGAGTCCATTTAAAAATTGTGAAAGCAACAAACTCGATACTGGCCAGTATGGTTGAGTGCTGTCTTTCTGAATTGTCAGAATTTTTCTCATGGTTTTTCACTAAGAACAGATTTTTTCAAGGCTTGGAGGCTTGAGCTTCAACCACTAAAAACTATATGCATATGGTAACTTTTTTTCTTGTTTGGAGCTTTGTGGTTAACTGAATTACCATCCTTCTGCTGTATACTTATGGTGTTTTAGACATTTTTAGAGTGCAATCAGGTTATTTTCTGAGCACGAAGTGCTTTCTTCTCTCTTCGGTGTAAGCATTGCTCTTGTTACTTTATAATATTTTTGTTACCACTCCCAACTAGTAACACCCCTGATAAAAGCAGTTTGTACTGTTTGTGCACATGCAAAGTACCTGCTTTTGGTGGCAACTGGAGGCTGAAAGATAAAGCATGTTTATAAGAGATTAAGACTGGGATCTGTTGACGTATGTGAGAGACATATTAGAAAAACTTCTTGTAATTTCCCTTTTTCAGATTTTTTTTGCAGTTTTTCATAAGCTGAGATTTGCTCAGCAAACACTTGACATTTTTACATTTTTATTAGCAATCTTAACAATAACTCAAAAATGCAACGTTTCAGAGTACTTTTCGGTCTTTTCACCACTAGATAATGGAAACTTCGATTGACACCAAGAGGTTGCTGCCCTGTGATGCCTCTGTTGCCAGGCTCTCTCATTGGCTTTCTCCCCTGCTGTGCACATGTTTACAAAGAGACATCACCAGCTCACATTAAAGGGTTCAAGTTGTCCCCTCGGGCTGTTGCTATGGAAATAACCCTGCAATGGTCGCTCATTCATGTTTGATTAATTGTTTTTTCCTTTCATTGCTGTTGCCCCAACAAAGACCTCATCACTGGAACATATCATCTTGAAGCCAAACAATAGGAAAAGATTAATATGAGCAAATCAGCTTTAATTAGACTTTGAGATATGAGATGAAAATATAAGAGACTGTATGAGTATTGTAATAAATTTGATGAGAATCTTGCTTGTGAAGCTGTAAAATCGTGAAACCATGTTCTCTGTTTCTTTTCCCAGACTTACCTGGTCAGAAAATAAATATTATGCCTTTTTCCCCTCTTAAATTGCACCACGTAGAGTTGAGCAATAGTAACCTACTGGGGCCAATTAGGATGCCAGCAGAGCCAGGAAGTGTGTAGCAGATGCTTTTGCCACTACGTATTTATTAAAATCCAATCTGCAGGGCCCCTCCAACAGCTCATTAAACTACCGTTAATCTAATTAGCTCTCACTTGCCACTGTTTTCACCACATTACCAAATACAAGGACCTCGACTTTGCAATTTAGGCTGATTAAGTAGGTCCAGTGTTGTTATGCTAAGCTTGTGGGGAGGAGCTCCTCAGAGCTGCCAGTCATCTTCTAATGTCAAATAAATCAAGGAGATTAGTCCACCAATGGCTTCAGGCTTAACTTTGAATGAAAGTATTTCAAATGCGAATGTTCAGTCAAGCTAGTCTGCCTGCCTGAAAACGGAAACACTCCTCATCATGAAGACTGTGTATTTATAATAATGTTGCACCAGGATGGGATATAAATGCAACAATGGTTGTTTTTTATAGATCAGGACTATATGATTCTCTCATGTCTTATAGATAGCAATCACCACTGTACTTCCGATTCATAATTGTTGGGGCTGGGCTGTGTTTTTATTTGATGGGTGCTACTCTGGAAGAGTGCCTGGTTCTGCTCTAAGATCTGTGTAGCGGCTTTGACATGTAGTTCTGCTCATTGCATGCAGATGGGCAGTCTGACATGGAGCTGTAATTGCTTCCAGATGAGCGGGGTAGAGTATTTATTTTAAGACATATTTTAACCCATCAAGACTTCTTGATGAAGTACAAGATGAAATGCTCAAAGACAAGCCTAGCTCAGTGGAGACTTTAAGTCTTTTATATAAAAAAGTAAAAGTCATAAAGAAATTATACAAACTTACATTTAAAGCTGACAAACTGTTTAAGAGAAATGACTTTAACTACTATTATTTTTATGTGATTAATGATATCTATAGGAAGTTTTAGCTACAGAATAATTCAGATTTCAAACAGCTTCAGCTATTTTCTCATCCTGATGGACAACATTTTACAAGACATCCATGCAGGTGCACTTTGAATGTTTGGTCTTATGTAAATAATGATGAAATGCATGCAATAAAAACCAGCATGTAAGCACACATGATCCTGATTAAAGTAATAAAACATAAGATACGTCTATTTAAAGTTCTCTCCAGCTCTTATTTTGTGTAAAAAAAAAAAAAAAAACCTGATCATGAAGTTAAGCTGAAATACTTTTCTTTCAAACTTAATTCTACATATTTTCTATCTCTTTTTTTTGCAGTTTTCATTAAGTGTGTGATTCCATTGATAAACATACTTTTGGATTTTTGAAGCTGAATTTTCAATACTCTACACATGGACACTACAACACTTACATATTCTTATGTTTTCATAAGGAGAACATGTTTCCTTACGGCTGTCATTTACAGCTTGCATTGAAAATTGGATAGAAATTACAAGCAGCATCTTGATATTCCTCATAGATGCTGTTTTAACTTTAACAGTAGTAGCCTTTAATCTGTTTCTTAACCACAACAACTTGGAGATTGACTTCTCTGCAGGAAGAAGACGTCTACATTCTCCCTGCTGATGATACTGCATGAAATCAGTTTTACTGTAGCAGGTATATTTTTCATTTCGTACTCAATTTTTAATCAGTTAGATATGAAAATGCACCCGTATCAACTTGTCATTACTTTCCATAAAAACATTTTATTCTGCAAAGTCAACATTTCAATATTAACCATGAATCCCATTGAAACGTGAATGTAAAAGTGCTCAGTTTGAGATTATTTATTGTGTATCTGTCAATTTCTTATTTTTCTTATTCAAAAATGTACTGTTTTGTTTGACTGTCACTTCTTTTCTCAGTGACATTGTCAGCCATAGCAAGCGTGAAAATGAAAAAAAAAAAAAAAACACTCAGAACACTTCCTGCCCAGCACCAAAAAGCAGACAGGCAAGATTAGCAACCAGCTGGTGAATATAATGGAGTATTTAGCTCCTAAACGACCATATTTCCCCAAAGGGGCTGGTGAGGAGCTAAAAGCACAGAGAATATTGGATTCATCAGATGAACCTTCGAGTAAGATTAAATGGAAAATAATAATGCTCTTTCTTATCCGTTGTATGTTTAAATAGGCATGGGTCACAATTTGAATTTTACAGTGTAATTCCACAACAACATGTATTTTTTAGCTTGTTAAAGTGTGTTGCATATCTTTGTATGTTCAGAACCTGAAATTGTTGGTTGTCCATGCTATGTTGGAGTGTTACTGCAAACAAGCACCAGACTCAAAGCAATGCAAAATCAATGCACTTAAAAATATATGTACCTTATGTAGCTCAGCTGTAGTATGAAAAAACTTAAATGGGTTAAGGTGTGAGTATAATATTCCATTTTGCTAAGTGTAACAGATCTCGCTACTTAGTTATTTTAAACATTTTGCTCACGACAGTTTATAAAGGTGTTGTTGATGGGTCACATTGGTAGGACTTCCCCAACTCGTATTAAGAGGTAACATGAAATACACATCTGAAAGGCTGCTTGTTTTTATAAAGGTCTGTATTTTACAAATGAAGTTTTAGACAAGAAATATTTCAGTTTTTGTCTTTTTTTCATTCAGACTTGCAGTGTTTATGACTTACATCTGCATCATAAAGCAATCAAAGTAACTCATTTCATGTTTGAAAACCTTCATTTTGACTTTTTTCTGTCATAGCCTAACAGTTACCACTTGTGACGGCTCGTGTTCTTGCTTAAGTTACAGAACTGCCTCCTTGATTGCTTGATCTTGTAATCCTTCTGTCTCCTTTCTAATAAACACCCAGTATTTGATTATAAAATAAGAAGTAAAAACAGACATTTAAAAGCCATCATTTTGCCCTTGTCACCCCGAGTAATAAGGGGAGATAAAAAAAAATTAAAACAGTATTGATATAATGGACATGAGATTAGAGAAATTAGCCTGTTGAAGTAGATGTGTTATTTTCTCAATGTTTCCTCTTTTCTTATATCTTGCTATGAAACCTTTGTGACTATAAGTGCAAAGATTAAATGGACACATTTGCATCTCTAGGCTGGTAGCTACCGTTTTTTATACCAAAAAAGTAGGTCTGAGAAAATCTCAATTTGCTCAAATATACTTCTGCTTCATTCAGGAGCAAGTTATACATTTGTGTTTTGTTCTTTGGGTATATTGCTGCTCAATGCTAAGTCAAAAACATTACCTTTACCATCCATTAGTTTAAAACCTAAAACACATGGAGATACATGGGTGTTTTATTTCTGTTATTATTATTTAGTTAGTGTCCCACACTTATGTGGCAAAAGAAAAAAAATTGCTATCTTCCTTATCTAAGAAGCCAAGAAGACACATTAATTCAAGCTGATAATGGAGCACCCTCTGCTGGAACATTAGGTGACTACTTACAGCACTGGAGGGAACTTTTTAAATAGTTTTTGGTTTAAAAGGGTTAGTTTTTTATTTTTATTTTCTTGTTTTTATAAGTAATGATTTCACTTTGTTTGGATAATTTACTATCATCAGGGCTGGCTTTGTGTTAAAGATACAGCACCACATAAACAGAGAAAACTACTACATTATATTGTGGTCTTGCTAGGACATTAAATCTTGTAAACCTGCTCTAGCAGACTGCTAAACTAAATTCACAAGCCTAAATATAGGCATCATATTTGCTTTAATTTGTTTCCACTAGCCTTGATCCCATTTAGTTCAAGATGAAGGAATTCACTACCGACCTTTGATTGATGTACTATGTTTTGGAGCGTCCTTCGTATCCCAGTTAGTTGCTTAGGCTTGCGTGTACTCTCATCTCATTCCTCAGGCCACCGCACATTCAGACAGCATTTCCAGCAAAGAAAATAGCATGTAAGAATGAATTTATTGTGCTGTTTCTGTTGATACTTACACACAAAGACACTGAAAATGTGTGTATGCGTGGGTTTGTATGTGTTTCCTTATTTTACAGCTTTTTGGCTTCAAATTCATGAAACAATGTGCATAGACTCTGGAAGTGGATTGCATTCAGTTTTGATTTAGTGTTGTGCCAAGTAGGTGTGTGATACTTTGGTGCACCGGCCATCACCGTGTATCTATGTATCTGCACATCAGAGCAGTTCCTGTATGTTTTTATGGCTTTTTAAAATTGCTGCACCATGAAGCACAGCACTTTTCAGTCTACATTTTTGTGATGATCATGATGCATATATTCAAACCCCTTTAATTGGACAAAAATGTTTTGTCCTTTCTTGTTCTATTACCTGTTTTTTTATTTCACATTGCAAACTCAGATGGTCCCTATATTCTCATTTTCCTTGTTGTTATCGCTCCTTTCTCATTTCTGGTTCTGTTCGTGTTTATCAGTTTCTTTATATCAACTCTGTCTATCTTCTTCCTTGCATCTTACTTTCATCACTCTTTTCCCAGTCAGTCTTCTTCATTCTCCCTTTCCTCTCTCTATTTTCTCCTATTTCTCTGCTGTTTTGATAGTGATGCAGTTATCAGACCGTCAATTCTAATCTTGTCTTGCCAGTGCAGTGCTGTCCATTCAGAATTACAGCTATCCCCTCCTCTGCCCTGTCTCTCTCACTTCACCCACCATCCTCTCTATCTCTTTCTCTCCCAGACAACAGAAATGCTGATGGGTTGAGCAAGTGAAGGCTGACACTGTAGTTCAATCTTTTTTTCTGCTAAACTAGAAAGCTGTGGACAAAATGTATTTAGATTCTGCTGCTCTTTACAGGACTTGTTGGTCTTACCTAGCAACATCTTTGGTGCAATATTCATAAATGTGTTTTTTTCATGAGTTTACTTTTTGCTGGACTATGAGTGTTAAAAGAGATTAGCATTTAACAAAAATGCTGCTGAATGTGTAAAAAAGCAAATTAATGTAGATGCTTACACACTGTTGGATAGTATAAAAACAATTTAGGTGGTCACCTCTGTGGATGATATTATTCTATTAAATTACCATTATTCCTTGTTATTAATCCTAATGACGTGACCAGTAGCTCCCCTTCTGAACCTCCTAGCATTCTATATAGGCCATTGTTTTGTTCATTATACAGCATGGCCCGCTTATTTGGGGATTCTCAGAGGCTGGTAATTGCAGTCAAGTGCTGCATATTATTGTAGTTTATTACTACATGGGAACATTTTGCTTTCCCTTCACAGTTGCAGTTTTTTTCTCAGGGTTTGGTCACATAACAGTTTGAGCATGACATTTATATAAATCATACGTAAACAATTAAAATTATTGTTTTATATTAGGCTTTACACGATCAGGATTTTAGGGGCCGATCACCGATCACTGATCAGAGACCTTAAAAAAACCGATCACCGATCCGATCACAGGAGGAAGCAAATATGTCTATTTAAACAACTTGTTT
>JBAMHX010000015.1:16681435-16704028 GCA_037177515.1 Pseudomugil tenellus
AAAATAATTTAAATACGTCATTTATTGAAGGTGCGCCTTTTGATGCGGTGCGTCTTTTCGTGCGGAAAATACGGTAAGTCTGAAACAGATCTGAAACCTTTCTTTCTCGAGAAGTTTCTTTCACATGCATGGATTACCTGCTATGTACCAATCAGATTTTTTTAGATATAAAGTTTTGAGTCTCCTTTCACAGTTCATTGTCGCACAGATTCTCAAATGCATGCTGTGTTTAAGTGCAAATGGAAAACTGTGATATCAGGGCTTTTGTGCAGATTCAGGCATAATTTCAGTGGGGAAAAGACATTTATATTAAATGACAGAATGCTTCATCGCCTCTCAATTACAATTCAACTACTGGTCTCTGAGACAAATGTAACAGAAACATAAGTGAAGTAGTGCATACTTTGCCAGGTGAGTTATGAGAACAATATTTCAGATGACCCCAAATTACTGTTAAAGATGGCGGGCCTGTCAAAGACGAAGGAGTCTGGGATTGGATTGAAAGAGATTAAAGGTTTATTAAAATGATAAGAACAAAGGGTAAAATACAAAGTTGCAACAGTGGAGAAGGTTGGACAGAGATCTGTTCAGGCCAGAAGTCTGTAAGCTTCTGACCTGTGTACCAAAGAGACATGAGTTTACAGCTGGCACATTGCTAGAGACATAACATATATGAAATAATATTCGTGTTTGTATGATCATAGTGTTCCCAGATAGAACTGTACCAGACAAAAGGATGTATTACGTAATTTTGTACGCCATATCAATATGAAACCAGAAAATTCCACAACATTACAACCACATTTTTTTACCTGATGGTAATCTGAAGGGTCAGAGGCAGCAAGATAGAAGATTTTTCAACGCTAGATGGAAATGTAACCTTGTTAACTGTTAAGGTGTTGATGCACACAGTGCAAAGTTTTCCATGCATTCATATTACTTATGTAAAGGATTATTCAGGCAATTCACTTTTTATTTGTTAAGAAACGCTATATGCATTTTTTTATTCATTTGTGGCTATTGTCAGAATCTGCATATGAAATTCTGGCCCCGCTTGTATATGGTGTCTGCAGTAGGCGAGCAGCCTTTCGTTGTCATTATCTGCTGCTTAATTACCAGAACATTGTTTAGAGTTACAGCTCACCTTAATGAGCTAGTTCTTCTATTTCTAAAGATAATCCATCCGTTTATCCCTACCCCCCTGGCTCTCATTAAAATGATTTTCTTTCTAAATTTAATTCTAGCAAAAGGAAGGGGGGAGGGGGATTCTGTGCAACAACAGCAATAAAACAGTCTGAGACTGACAAAGTAGGACATTTAACAAGCATGTAATGGTCAGTTGTTTGTAATTATTTAATGAAAATGCACAGGTGCTGTCCATTTACCACCGTCCAGCTTCCATAGCTACCAAGCATCTGGATTGGCCTTATGACAACCCGAGATGTGTGAAGTTGTCATTTCCACTGTGTTTATTTATTTATTCCGCTTGCTATTTTGATCCTGACTAGAATACACAATTAGTGATATCCCTTCCACAATCGTCTCATCCTTGGATTTAGCTGAAGGGCATGTTGGCTATTCAGTAGGAACAATCTATTGCTTCTGTTGCTATTTAATGTCATCTCCTGCTCAACAGTAATAGGTAGGAAATACTAATGATGACAGAGTTGTAGGAGGTCGTGATGTTGCGTTTCATGGGTATTTAAGCTCTCCTATATTTTTCCAATTCACTGCCTTTGGTGGAGTGCATCAATTAGGATGTTTATGCACTGTATATGAATGTGTCATTTTGGAAACAGCAAATGTGTTTGTTAGCTCTAGTGCTGAAAAAGTAGCAAAAACACTTTTTTTAATCCATTAGAAATGATTCGTCTCCGTTTGGTTTTGCGTAATAAACATTGTTTTTTTCATTCTTCATATTTAATGGGCTCATTTCCTGTCATTCTGTAACATCACATACAGATATTTATTTCCACGTGTGTTGATAGAATTGTAAGTCCAGGTTCTTAATACAGCCAATTCATTGAAAACAAAATAGCAGGTGGTTGTATGACACCAGAGATTTGCGCATAAGTACAACATTATGGAAGGCAGTTACCAACAAAACTCATAGTAAGGGATTGCTTCCCAATGTGGCAAATGACAACCACCACTCTGGTTCATCTCTGATGTCAGTGTACTGAAAGTGTTATTGTGCAGCTGAAGAGACAACGAGAGAGAGAACAAGAAGTTCCAGTTCATTTCTTTAGGTGGATTGGAATGGAAATGATGTGTTGCTACAATAGAGGGAGACACATTGAGATGAGGGAGTATTAGTGCTGTGATGAGGAAATAGAGGTGTTCTGTACCATTGGCTCTGATGGAAAGGGAACCATTACTGACATGTTTGTGTGTTAGCTTTTGTGTGTGTGTGTGTGTGTGTGTGTGTGTGTGTGTGTGTGTGTGTCAGTGTGTGTGTTTGTGTGTGTGTGTGTGTGTGTGTGTGCAAGTCCAAGCATACAGAATGTGTTCAAGAAAGAGTTAGAATAAGCTAAAAAGCTTGTGCATGTGTATTTAGAGATGTGTGGCTGCACATTTATGAGCATGTCAACCTCTTCTCTCACCCAAAACATTTTTTTTTATTCTTTTTTTTCGTCTTCCTTTTCTTTACAGGGCTACAAGAGGAAAACTGAGGCGGCTAAGAAAGAGTACCTGAAAGCCTTGGCTGCGTACCGAGCCAGTCTGGTTTCCAAGGTAACGCTTATGACACACAGACCCTGGCTAAGACTGATGATGGATTGGATGGAAAATCCTTGCTAATGGGCTGGGCGTGGCCTTCATTGGATGAGATAGTGGTGGTGGTGGAGAGGGTGGGGGCATCTCATGCAAAAAAAAAAAAATGAGCATGCCATATTTGGAACAATACCTGATTTCCATAGGTTGCAGACAGGGGGGTGGGGGATTGTAGTTAGTATGGTGATATAGTCTAGAGAGAGGGTCCGAGTGCACAAGCATATGGCTTCATCATCAATGAGGGTTAAATGATGGGAAGAAATTCTTTCGTGTAAACTACATCTTCAGGGAACAGAATTCCTACATTAATCTTTTACCACCAGACAGCTGTGTCGTGCATTAGATCACAGATTTCCTTCGCTACAACAGGAAGTACAGCAGTTTCCACCTCTGACAGTTTCCTGCTAATTCAGATCTATGACATCCTTTCTGTTCAGTGAATGACGGTGTCTTGTGCACACCTGCATAGTAACACGGTGGGGAAAAAAAAAGAAAAGCAAGGAGGAGGGCTGTGGATTGCATTGTTTAGTGCCTTCTTGTATTAACAGCACACAATGTAATGTGGGGAAGATTCCTTTTGTCATTCCATTTGTTCTGCAGGCAAACAGCCTCATTTCTCTGCCTGGGGTCCTGCATATATGCATGCGCGCGTGTGTGTAGGTGTGTATGCATGCGCATGGGTGTGATTCCCTCTCCTTTTCCCATCTATCTGTCAAGGTGTCTATTGATCATTACCTCGGCCCCAGCTCTATTCATACAAATGGGCTCCATTACCTTCTAATCAACACTGATGGCTGGAGATGAGCAATCTGACAGCTCATCACAGAAGCCTGGAGAGGGTGAAGGTGGAGGTGGGGTATTTTGTGGCTCTTGCACCTGCTCACTGTCCAAACAGAGATTGGTTAAGTTTGGGCGATTTTGGTGAAGTTTGGTGCTTCCCTTATTTAAATCTTAACCCAGTCCTCCCATCTGTTGGTCTCGCTAAATGAGCGTGTGAAGTGTTGAAAAGAAAATCGAAATCGGTATCAACAAAGAATAAAAATACTTTCTGCTGTTTTGAGGTTTGTCAGTCGTCTTAAACTATATTGGGGAAATACCCCAGGTAAATAAAATAAAAATAATAGCTCAGTACTGGAGCAGCTAATGAATGGTGATGAGAAAATGAATTGGCCGCATTATTTTTATGATATTGTTATTATGATTACTGTTATTGATTTTCCTTTACTCGTAGAGATTTGGTAAACAGAGACGGGATCAATACTGGCACCAGTCTGTGCAAAGAAAATGCATTTAACACACTGGAAGACAGATTTGCTTTCATGTTAGGTGAGAATATCTGATCAACTTTCAAGTCTGACTGCTGAATATGAAGGTGAACTTAGGTCAGTATTCTCCTGAAAATCTTTCATATAATGCTGCCGTTTGCCACCCATCGGGCCAAGGACCCCGCAAGGATGTTTCTGTGGTTTCTGGGTTGTGCTCGGTCAGATTGATAACTATGCCCCTGACATATTTGGCAACTTTGCATAGCTAAAAGATTTGTTTCATATAGGGAGGCTTTTGTTTGCAATGAGCTGATGTGATAGAAGATTTGTTATTTCATTGTTGCCCTTCATCAACTACAAGCATGCATTCTTACTTTTAACACTTTTAACATTTCTGTTTGGTTGTGTGTTTATCCACAGACTTACAATGACCCTGAACCAAAAAGTGCCCAGCAGACCAGCCAACCCTCCCACCTGCTGCCCCCCAAGCAGCCCCTGTACAGCATGCCCCCGCAACCCTCTTCACCATACCTGGGTCCACCAGGGTCCTACCCACTTTCAGAGCTCCAGAGTTACGGCGGGCCCCCCCGCCACACCCTGGGTCCAACTCTCAGCCAGACCCAGATGCTCCCACCTAGTATGAGTGCCTCCCCCCCAGCACCCTTTCAGATCAGCCCACCTCTGCACCCTCACGCTCAGCTCTCCCTGAACCAGAGCTCCCTGCTCAATCAGCCAATCCGCATGCAGCAGTCGCAGCCAATCATCTCACACCAAATGGGGCTCCAGCCACCTCTGCATTCCCCTCCTCTCAGCCAACAGGTTGGTGTGGCATCATTAGGATCTGACTCGTGTTTTTTTATCAAATGATTCATTTCATAATCTAGTTTAAACTCTTAATAAGTGAACAATTACTCATAAATATACATTAATTACCATTATTTACTTGCTAAAAGCATCTATTTATTGTGTCATATCTCACTATCTATTGTACTGTAAAGCATTCCAAAGTCAGCTATTTGCTAGTTTCTTTCTTTTCTACTGCCGCTGCTGGTTTTCACACAGAAAGGTACACAGTTCACTCTCATTTTATGATATAACAGGCCTCAATCACTCCTTTAACACATAAAAGAGTTATCCATTTAGAGGCAAACCAACTATTTTCTCCTCTCTCTCAGTCGGTAAAGTGTCCAATCCAGCAGCAGGGTGTCATGTCAGGGTAAGAAGTGTGATTTTGAGAACCGTTTTAACCAGGCAATGAGAGCAAATGGAGGGAGAAAAATGGCTGTTTTCCACCCTTAGCAGCAGCTGATATAGACCGCTGACATCATTTGGCCTCATACAGCATCGTGTCTCTGCATGACCTGATGGTTAGCCATCACAATGCTCAGATGATATAACTCCTTTGCCTCCAATCCGTCTCTTGTCTTGTCTACAGGGATTCTCCCATCTTCAGGCTGATTACCAGAACAGTGTCGGGGGCTCACAGTCTCCAGGCGCCCCTAATCCAGTACACGGCCAGAACCCTGACTGGGAAAGCGAGTACTGCAACAGGGACTGTGGACCCAACCATTGCGGGTGAGCTCATCGTACCAGTTACTACCAAGTTAGTAGTCAAAAGAAGCAAATCTCAGTCCTTCTTTCTTAACCTTTATTGTTCGGGATATTAAAACGCTGTGTGAAAGTTACTTATTTTCTTAGTAAGTTACCCAGACAGTATTAATTCCAAATGGAAATTTTCCTGCTAAGTAAATTACCTTCTTGGAAATGAAAAGAGTTTGTAGCACAAGAACAATGCTATTACACAGATTGGAGAAAGTGTGACATCCAATTAAGTTTCCCTGTGTTTCACTCTTCACATTTTGCCTAATTGAATCAAGCTATTGAAGCATGCAGAAGGAAAATGTTGTGTGTCACACCTGAAACTGTGTGTTTGAGAGTCTGCTGAGCTGGAAGTCAGTTGTCTCCTGTATTTACAGCTGATTCATCTGTATGCCAAATGGGATCATGTCGGGGTCAAATTGCGTTTGACGCTCTTAGAAGCAGATAGTTTTTGTTTAAACCTTCACTCTTTGCGTCAGATTATTGTATTTTTGGGTGGTTTTGGCAGGTGCTGAATTATTTCCAGGTTGCCAGTTAAGATAGCTGGATAATACACTTCATACATGACATTTCAAGTATCATTTGATCTGCATATTTTGACTTGATACTTATTGATGTCTGTTGTTTGTCAGCAGCTTTAATGCTTGTTTTGAAGCCGCTCCCTACGCCAGGGCTTCTTTTAAAAAGTATTTCTTTGGCGAATTATAACACACAGATATAAAGTGAGAGTATTACTTTGTTAACTTATATTCAGTTCACCAGGTATGCGTTAATACAGTTCTTGTTTTCTCCTTCAGCGGTGGCATGGGAGCTCGGGACAAGCCTCTCTACCTCACTTGAAGTTGAATGACCTTCACATGCCAGATTCCAGGGAGCTTTTCAACATAACAATAGCATCATCGACATAACTGCTTTTACACCTTTTTTGTTTTACTTCTTTTTTCTGATGGATTTGGAAAATCCCAAAGACTGCCACAGTAACTTCACCGATTGCCAAGCACTTAGATCGGCCAGAAGCCCGAGGCACTTCCCTTGCGTTTGTCTTTTTTTTTTCTTTTTCTAATCAGTGAAGATATTTTTTTTTTTCCGTTTTTGTTAGGGGTAGTGCGCTTTGAGCTTATGCCAACAAACTGGGAGACTGAAAATAGTCTTCTCATTTTGATATAAATTACTTTTTAAAAAAATATATTTTCTTCTTTTCGCTCCATTACTTTGTTTGCCATGGATTTTTTTTCTTAGGGAGATGAAATTGCTCAAAGCATACTCAAAAGTAAAGGGGTCTTTGTTAAAAGATCCAATTCAGGAAGTATTTATTCACTTCTTTAAGTGTGAATACGCATCAGAACAGTCTGAAAACACCCCAAAAGAGGAAAAGCAAAGCAACATTTAATGAAACTATAGTCACAAACACATGAGACATTTGTAAACCATCTTTCCTCTAAATAAAGGACTCCCTCATTTTCTTTATTTATCACAGAGTGATTGTAAATATCACCAAAATGGATCCCTCTTATGTGTGTATTGAATTGCATTCCCTTGCTTTTTTATATCCATTTTGTTTGGTTATGTGATTTCTGTGCAGGCGGATTCAGTGAGGGAATACACACACACACACTAAAACTCGTGTTAAAACTGTGTTCACTGGTCTTCTCTCTAAATAAGAAGGAAATGCAGAGACTGAAAAAGAGTGTTCAGTTTTCCTCCTCAGCTGGCAGAGCTCTGATAGAGTGTCACTCTCCTCACATGACCTCAGGACATTGCAGAACTGTAGGGGTCAAAGATAAAAAACTTCTCCTTCTAGCTCCTCCCACTCTTCATAGTAAAGGAACACCCCACCCGTTACCCTGCCCCTGATTCCCTTAGTCTCACACCACTTGTACAGGTGAATAAAAAAAAGTTGCTAAATGTGAAATGTTACTAAAGAAAAAAACATAACAGTGGGTTTTAAAGTTTTTTGACTAGTTTTATTAGGTGTTTTAGCATTGTGTTGAACTCATCTTTATCTTTTTTGTGAGGAAAAATTCTCAAGATATTTTGTTTTTTCACTGTAGCAGGATTTGCGTTTCAGCAGAACAGACATGGGGGTAGATATTTAAGTTTTGTGTATAAATCTGCCAAACATACTTTGATTTGTAAAGCTAACGATGAAAGAACCCTTTGGATATTGTTGGATATCATATGTTTTATAATTTGGTCATTCTATTTAATTTGGTTGCAGATTTCAAATCTATTTATGAATGATATTAAATACAAATTTGGGCTTATTTTCATTAAGGTGCATATTATTATTATTATTATTATTATTATTATTATTATTATTATTATTTCTGATCCAACATTATTATTAGAATATTACATATTTTTTCAGAAAAGGTTGTTGGTGCATTTCTCATGTACATGTACCAGCATTAGCATAGTTTTTGTGTCACAGATACTTCTTTTTGTTTTCTTTTGTCTGTAATAAAATGTTTAAAGTGGAAAAGTAGATATGCATGTGTCCTCTTATTTTTATCATCTCAATGATAACTTTTTATGTTATAGCAAATTGATACGCTTTATTCATATGCTTTCTGATGAGCAAAGCCTGATAGCTGAAGTAGCCTATAGACCTAACTTTGCATTTTTCCTCTTTTGCATGTGTCTGAGGTTAATTTGGAGGATTATCTTTGATGTTGCTGAAGTTAATGTGACTGCTGTCATATGGCTCATTAGCTGAAGAGTTTAGGCTTCAATTAATATACTTTGACCTTTTGGCAGTCGTTTCTGAATTTTTTTCCTTCTTTCTTTTTCTTTTAAATCCAGACTAAATCAATATAGCAACATATGTATGCCCTCTGGCCATGTTTTATAGTAGAGGGGTGATGATGAAACTGGAGTTTATGCTGCAGTGCACAGCCTTTCAGAGAACTACCTTAGAAGAAAAATAACTGCCTTTTAGTTATGAATTTCACAGTTGGATTAAAGGTAGAATAGAAATGGAATCCATCATTCCCTCTTTCCCCTGCCCCCACTTCATGCCCTGTTTCTGCATGATGATGATGATGCAGTGCCCCCTAGTGGTATTTTATGCAACTGCATCATCAGTCTTGCCCCCAAAGACAAAACACTCATTTAATTACAGTACGGTAAATTAGGCTTGTGAAATCTTTTAATTGTGAAGAAAGGTATTATCCACATTCACACAGCAAAGGGACAATCAGAAAAAGCGCTTCGATACCCAACTCGTACCATTTTCACAGGGATGCTTTTGTTTTTGTCATTTGTTTTCTTTATTGATGTGTTGTTTTCGCTCAGGGCAGATTGATATTTAGTTCATTATGGGAGCAAAGTATTATTTCAGTTCCGGAATAAAATAAAAAGTTAACATAACCAGGCAATCCTTATAATCAAAACTAGAAACGTAGATGTTTGTGTTTTCATTAGGTTCTGTCATCTTATATGTGTAAAAGCCTTTATCAGGTTTTCACAGATGGCAACTCCAGTGAGTGAGCAAAACACTTTCTGGTTTCTCATTCTCATAAGAATGAACCTCTATCTCCATCTGCTGGCACCGGATAGTTTGCACAGTGACGTATCAGGAACATTCACTGTGTTTTGTATAGTGGAAAATGACAGAAAAATGTTAATATTCATGCAAAAGCAAATGCTTGTTTCTGATTCATGTTGTCCAGGCTTGGACACATTCATTTTGCAGGAAGATTACTAACTAATTTACTAACTTTACCAAAGGATAGCCATGTGTTAGAAACAAAATTTACAAAATAGAAAACCAACAAGTACTGTAATTAATCATTATGCTAACACTGAATAAAACCAAACATCCTTTATGTCATAAAAGGTGTCTGAATAATTTAAAGCCTATATGTGAAATATGAGTTATTTTCTTGTGCAATCTTTCATCACTAATATTGTGCCCAGGAGCTTAGGTGTACAAGGTCCACCAGCAGCCATCAGGGCTTCTCATTTCCTCCTCAGACAGATATGAACTCCCCTGACAGGCCAGATTTCTGAAGCATCGCTGTCTGACAGCAAACAAGCAATACAAGACAAACAAGAACGAACGAGTCTTTCATACAGATCACTGCCCAAACACTTGATGGCTCACAAGATAGTATTGCTGCTGGACTACACTTTGAGAAAATTGCACTTGTAATATCCACATTTTGATCAGAGGTATCGTGTGATTTGGTATTACTTTTCTGTTTGACACAGTTATCTGCAGGGAGGCTGCGTCTGGGCTTTTGTGAAATCATATCAATATGTTTGCTGATTTTATTTATGCATCCGCCTGGAGTCAGGTATTAATCTTTCAGGAGGGTGCCTCTTCTACTGTCTGCTTTATAAAAGACAAACAATTATGGTTTTGAAGAAAATACTTTTATTGTTACATGTACCCGCCATGATCACTGAGATACCACAGTTACAATAACCACTTTCAATTTTTTTGATTAAAAATAGGAGTTTTCCATTTGCTCCATAACATTTATCCAGCAAATTATAGGAATTATTCATTTGAACATATAGTGATATTTTATACATACACAAATACAGCTTGTTTTGCATAACATAAAATATACAATGAAGTTCCATTAGCAGTTGTATTTAGTAGAAATTAATGTGCTAATGACTTTGAATGAATGTTTTAGACACCCAGTGTTCTTAGTTTTATTCAGATCAGATTTACTACATTCATTAAATAGCACAGATTTCTTTCTTTTCCTAACAGCTCTGTTGTTTCTTGTTGTGCTTAATTTAACAGGAAATGCCTTTGGGCAGTAATAGCATTGATTGTAGATTATAAAGGTGCTTTATTCTGACTTTCTGTGCAAGTAAAATGTTTATGTTAGTATTCTTAAATTTAGAATTTCTTTTAGAAAAATAAGATGATCACAGAGGAGTGTGCTTTTTGAAAAAGGAGAAGCATATTTCATTCTTATTAAATGGATGCTGCTACAAAAACAACTAACATGATGAAGATGGTTTTTCATAAGGCTTTCCTTTTTGGGGGGCTAATAGCTATTGTAAGTACTGAGAGTTTTGTCAGTAATGATGGAGGAATTTAGCTCATTTTGCTGTTTTATACCATCAACCAACATGTTAATTACCTGATAAATTTGACAGATAAAATGACACATCCCAGTGGATGAGCTTTTTTATTTTTCAAACTATAGGCAGTGCCTTCCTCGAGGGGTATTTAGAGGACGTGTCTGTAAACTTGCAACATTCATTTTGGTCATAAAAACGGAATATCACTGTTGACACAGCTGGCACAGAAAACAGAATACATTCAATACAAACACAACTACAACCACTACGGTGAGATCTGTACAGGTCTTTAGCTTCCTGTAATAACACCTCGCGTTCAGAGGCGCCGCTTCCCATCATCATTTCATCACAAACGCAACAAAATAAAACAATTTGACACTGAAATGAAATTAAACCGGCCTGTTTGACAGCAACACATCTAAAGTTGACATTACAAACAGTTTAATCTCAGTTCAGTATTAAGTTTAAGTGTTGCAGGTTCAAACCAGAAATGTGAACAGAAATATGATCTAAATATGTATAAAGGAAATATAAAAATGGAATTAAGTTAGTAAAATCTAATATTAAAATGGGTATAACATAGTCAGTGATATGCTAAGGAAATGCTTCATCATTCTTACTGACATTTCTATCAGTTTATGTGCAATATTAGTAATTGGAGCTATTTTCTAAGTTTAGCTAACTGGTAAAGGTCATCCACTTCCAGACTGTAAGAAAAGGTTAATTATTATAAACTGTAGTCAAATTTTTTATTTTCCTTTTACTATGAATTACTCATTTGCACACTTGTGAAAACAATGTGTGCAGATTTAATTTTTCCAGCATATAAATAAACATGTGCCTGTGCTGAAAGAGCACAGCTCTCCAATAACCTTTAGGTGTGTTAAAATTAAAGGAGATGTAACTGACAGATTATGTTACCATAAAAAGAAGTGCCCATTCCTGATTTAATATTAAAGATGAGGTCATGAAATTAATTCTCCTTTTCCAAGATTGCCTTCTCACTCTTTCAGATAAGAAATCCTGCCACAGCTACCTAGTAAAATAAATTTTAAAAATAATGTGGCAGTCAAATCACAAGTGAATGAGTGTAAACGCTCCAGAAATGACTCCCTTTCATCTGCAGTCCAGCCAGCATCACTCAGTTGCCTCACACTGCTCCTTCTCCTCAGGAACAGCCATGAAGATCTTCTGGCAGAACATTGTGAAGATTTCTGAGAAGAAAAAAATTAATTTCTTTAGTAATTTTCTTTTGCCAAGTCAAATGCTGTCAGAGTTTATTTAACACTTGATTGAAGCCATGCCCTTCTTTCCAACAGCAAAAGAAAATAAAACGTATCAGTCTCCGCAGGTGTTCTCGAGCCGACATTCTCACATGAATTTCATAACAAACTGAGGAATGCTCCTCCAGCCTCGCCTGAGAAAACAGGCAAAGACACGACTGAAAATAAACAAACCCAGCATCTCACTCACCCAGCATCTTCTGGACCATATGGGGTTTCTTCCACTTGTAGCCCAGTAGATATGCGGGGATGCCTGTGAGAATAATGCTGCTGCCTATCAGGCACTCGGTGGGAGCCGCCCAAAAAGACACGACAATCATGAAGACACACCCCAACACGAAAGTTACGGGGATGAAAAGATATACCTAAAGAAAGGAAATAAAGCAGTAGGTGTTTGCTCAAGTTATGTGAGAGGAGAATGAAAGAAACAACATTATCAGCTGACCTGTTGAGGGATTTGATACTGAATACAAATACTAAGTAAGGTTAAAGCATTATGGCCTGAAGACATATTACTGAATATTGATAGTGACATATTATTGCTGAAAATAGTCTAAGTTGCTTGACACATGTAGAGTTTTGTTGAATTTGCATTTCCAGTTTGATATGGTTTCTATCTATTCAGAGGGATGAGAAGTTTATCAGGAAAATAAGGAGGCAGCTGGGAATTGAAATAAAAAAGTATCATATTTTACTGCTTCTGTGACAATATTATCTCATCTTGGATTTAAGTGGCAGTATGCTCCAAAACATTTAGAAGATGACAAAAGAAAAAGACTGTAAGAGTATGAGGTGCTAAAATAAACAGTTGTAGGAACATGTTGGAACTAATCCAGTTAAAGGTAGGGGATGTTTTCATATCATATTGCTTATAATCATCCTCACACACTGAGTGTGGTCAAATAAAAGCTCTAACACAAAAATAAAAACCTGTGGAATGGAAAGGACTGAAAAACACCATCCATATGTTTTATCTGATTTGTTCTACACAATTAAATGGTGATATAGCTATCAAACTAAACTTCGATTTGTCCGTCCCTGCTTGTTCACTCAGGAATAAGCATCGCATGTTTCTGTGTCATGGAAATGACGTTTCAGGGGGAAGTCTGAAAAAGGGGGTTTTGACTTTTGAGCTGGGGATTTTAAAAATGAGACTTGCTTGTACTAGTTTTTCCAGGATCACCTAACCTGACTTTAAATGTTGTGCTCAGGAGGTTTGTAAATAACCTGGGTTGTGTTTTTATTCCCATTTTACACAACAGATTTTTTAAACTTCACTACAGTTTTAAGCAAACGATGGGAAAAAGAGCCTTCGGCCATCAGGCCTCTCTCGTATGGAACCAGCTCTCAGTATGGGTAGGGGAGGCAGACACCCTCTCTACCTTTAAAATCAAACTTACAACCTTCCTTTTTAACAAATATTATAGTTAGGGATAGTTTAGCTGTCCATTAGTTATACAGACATGGGGATGTCCCATGATGCACTGAGAACTTTCTATTACTTTCTCTGCTCCTTTTCTTCCATGTATAAATATATCATTAACACATTTCTCCTTTATCTGCAGCAGAACACCTGCAGTATATACTGATCTGCTTTCCTGTCCTCTCCACCCCCAGCCAGTCGAGACAGATCGCTACCCCCCCCCCCACCCCCACCCCACCCGACTTTGGATTAAAGTAAATATTGGATGGAATCTTTCTGGCTCCCTTATATAGGTTATTTATATATGGATTGGCTCAAATTGATCTCTGTGAAGCGCCTTGAAACGACATTGTCATAAAGTGGTG
The DNA here is from genome assembly GCA_037177515.1 of Pseudomugil tenellus. NCBI lineage: Eukaryota > Metazoa > Chordata > Actinopteri > Atheriniformes > Pseudomugilidae > Pseudomugil > Pseudomugil tenellus. The sequence goes on from JBAMHX010000015.1 coordinate 16,695,189, forward strand.
CTACACAAATAAAGCTGGATTGGAATAATAGATATAGTTTCAAATCATTTTATGGATCTGGATCAATTACAGAGAAACTACAAAGCCAATATATCATGAAGGCTTCTTACATTTTATTACAGAAGTATATTTACTTTTACTTTTAATGGAATACTTTTTACAATGTTGATAGTTTTACTTCAGTGTACCAAAATTTAATACGTATTGTACGTATTATAGTAACTATTATCTGGTAATTTACTATAATTTGATGCATTTATTGTTAATTATTTATCTCTACTTTGACTCATTAAGGTTTTTAAATAAACAGCTACTTATCAAAGGTGCAAACAGTTTTTTAGACAAGCTCGTCTTCAGATGCTGAAACTGAGCGTTGTGATCTAAGAAAACAAAGTCTTTTGTCCTGACAGCATCTCTGAATATAGATTCAACAAATCATCAACTGTTATTTTATAAATGGTTTGCACAAAAAGCAGAGATCTGATCATTTCTTGAAAGTAGTTTATATTATAAAACAAATGGCTAAAAACCCTTTGGATCAAAGGAAAGATGAAAGACCATGGTTAACTAAAGTAATATTCTCACGATGAAAGAGAAACAAAGTTGCGTACTTATTCAAACGCCGCTCCCTCAAAACATGGAAACACAGTATGGTTCCACTTCGAACGGATAACAAGAGCGGCGACACAATGGCACTATTATAAATAACAACATTAATAATAGCTTTATGTAAGCTGTGTTGATGTTTTTGGGCAGACAAAGAAGTTGGCTGAAGTTCAGTTAGAGTCAGGGTCACTTCTCAGTAATCCTCACATCTTTTAAAAAAGACTTCACACATGAAAGCTCCAATGCACCGAGCGTTTACAGTGCTTATCTTTCAGGCTTTACCTTGATGGGCCTTCTGAGGTTAGGTTTGGTCAACCGCAGCCAGACCAAGCCTGCTATGGCCATACCAACACACAGCCAAGTGAAGAAGCTGAACAGATTGATGACAGAGAAGATGTCCTGGGAAATGGCATACATCATGGACAGGACACACTAACACAGGGAGGGAGGGGGGCAAAACATTGGATTTAGTTATTGGCCTGATCTTCTTGTACAAACCCAAATATCACACTAATTGTTCACAAATGCTTGAACTGAAACAGATTTATATTCACTGCTGGCTGGGCTCATGAATGAATGTGCCTTTCTCTAATGAAAATAACTGAAATCATCTGTGTACAGCAGCCGTCTTACTGTGAAGATGAGGGACGGCACAGGTGTGAACAGGTCTGTGTGAACTAGTCCCAGAGCAGCAGGGAGCTGACCCTCTCGAGCTCCAGCATAGAACAAGCTGGAAGACAAACATGTCCTGGGTGGTTATTTTCCACTGAAACTGTTGGCCTATATAAAATTTCCACCCTAAAACAGCAGCTGATCTTGGAGGCACCCCCTCCCTCCTCTCATAGGGCCAAATAATGTCAGTATTTGTGTTTTTACTCACCGAGCTGAAGTGAAGAGAGATCCATTGACAGCTCCGAAGCAAGACAATCCCACAAAGACGGGAATCAGCCAGGACATCACACCAAGATGATACTCCCCAAAACTCTGCGACGCAGTGCACATGAAAGCTGTTCACACTTTGTGAAAAAGAACCACTCGAGGTTAAGATGAAGACTAATGGGTCCACAGCTGAGTGGATCGTACTCACCACAGCAACCGCCTCTGACTCGACCATGACTTGAGGAGAGATGGTGGTAAAATAGGCCAAGTTGGTCAGAACGTACACCACTGTTACTATAGGCATCGATATGATAATAGCCAGAGGGAGGTTCCTGTTGATGAAGGGTAGGCATGAATTAAAAGTCACCTTAGAAAAGAAGATCCTGACTCCATGTTTTCTATGCAATAACGGACTCTATTATTTGTGAGAAGTGTTAGAACTTAAGGTTGATGTGAAGCATTTAAAAAGGAAACATGATCGCAAAACATTATTTCTGGTCAGAGCAACTAGTCATGTTAGAGTTCATCCTAAAAAAAAACATGAATGACAAAATGTAAGATTTGAGGATATTACAAGGATTAAATATTTGGAATTTTTATAACTGGATGCAATTAAATGTAATGAAACCAAGCTGGTGCTTATGTCCCTTTCTGCATCTCCATGCAGACCCTGACACTGGTGGTAGACAAGCTTTGTCGTTAATGAGAGTACTCATGCCATTGGTATACATTTACAATCCTGAAATCAACCTTCATCACATTTATGTCACCTCTCTGGATTGATCATCTCCTCGGTTACATAGTTCAGGTAATTCCTGGAAAAAATAGAATTGTGCAACACTTTTAGGGATTGGTTAAAGACTGAAATGATCATTCTGCAAAGGTATGAAAAGCCTATATCTGTCTCACCAGCCACCAAAAGCAAAGAGACCACTGTAGAGTGCCAAGACAATGTTGTCCACTCCCAGTTTGCTGCCTTCAAATGCCTTTTCTGGTGTCAGATACGGCACGTCACCTGCACATAAGCAGAAGACAAGCAATGCGTAGAAAACAGCTGAAAGGGAAAATTTTTGTCCAGATGCAGTTTCATGTAAGTGTCACTTATCTTTTCTGATACCACTTTTTATTTCATGTCCCAAAGCCAGTGTGTTGCTGCCTGTCCTTTGACTTACCTGACATTTTCAACCAGAAACCAGCAAGCAGAAGACATCCTTTCAAGTGCAGAAACCTAATCAACTCAAACCAAACTGACATTTCAATACAAGCAGAAATGTGTGTGATAAGCAATTTTTTTAGAGGCTCATCAAGGAGAGACACTTTTAAAGAATCTGTGCGAGTGTGTGATAAGGGATGTGTAATAATCTGAAGTCTAATCCGTGCACAACTCTTCTCTACCTGCCGCTTCAGATGTTAATGACTCTCCTGTTAATCAGCCTTCTTACACACATTACTTTCTCACTCTGTCCTTCTATCACATGTGCTCTCACAGACCACAGCGTGACAACAGCCGCCAAGCTTCGCCACCTAGTTACCATGGTAGCATAGCTTGGGACACAATGGTGGAGGGCGGGGCTTTGAAAGAGGAGGGAGAGGAGCAGATGTAGCATGTCTTCCCGCGCTGCTTTTATTTTCTGAATGGCGTGGCTGAGCCAGATTCAGTCTTTTTGCTCTCACAGCTCAGAATAAACACAAATGGGATATTTCTTTAATTAACTAGAGTTGAAATAGCACATGTCAATCAGCAACTGTTTCCACACACACTAATAGCAAAGTTTTTATTGCTAGTGTTGTTTTGAACTAGTGATTTTGTCCTTCAAATCAAGCTCCATACCAAACACTTTCTCGCATCTTCTCTTATATTAAACACTGTACAGACAAGATATCTATGAAAGTAATTAAGCACAGCTGCATTCACCCTCATAGTACATCCACAAAGATGCATGTGCACATGGCTGCACACCAAGACTCAATCACAGGGCTACAGACAGACAAGCCTTGTGTTCAGACTCAGTAACTGTGCTAACAAACTGAAAGGACTGCAGTCTGCTTCGTTAGCCACATTAGCGTCAGTCAACAATTTGTTGATCATTAGAGACAAAGAAAACAAACCTTTCGTACTGTACATGTAAATATGAGATATATGAGAGATAAAGATAATAGCACCTTAAATCACTGCATGCTGAGAAAAACCTTTAAAATAAAAGTGTTGCTTTTTATTGCACAGTTAAATTATAACCAATTTCACAAATAATATAAAAAAAGAATAATATTGACTTAAGATATGCAGCACAACTGAAGCCTTAGAAACACACCACAGCTGTTTGAAGGCACGATATCAAGACTTTTAATGTTTATTTTAAGGTTTCTGTGGGTTACATTAGCCCCATCATACACATATTTAATCAGAACCCTGTTACGTTTGACACGTTTGACAAGGCTTTGGCCTACAACTCGTCTAACTTGTACAGTTTGCCTACTTGGCTTATTATACCATGGTTAGGGTATCAAATGTTCATATCAGTGATAAAAAATTACAAACTTTACAATAAAAGTTAAATCCCCACTATAAAGGACAATATTAGCAATAATCTAAACAAGATGATTTCATTAATTAATTGGTCTTCTAATCAAATTGGCACTCACCTGTAGAAATCTGGATGAAACCAAAGAGGATAATGATGATCAGAGCTAATAATTTAGAAGCTGTGAACAAGTCCTGGACCTTGGTGGCTGCTCTCACGCTGATACAATTCACAAACGTCAGGGAGGCTATGAGAAGTGAAAGATGCACAACAGATAACAATCAGGTATTTAGGGAAAACTCACCTCCAATGAGGTACACCAAAAAAATGTATTTAAAATGACTCACGTCTTTACTCACTTAGACACAAGCAGGCAATGAGTTTGGCAGCACTGTCTGGCACAGCACAGGTGGGATAAAGCGGTTTGAGCAGGTAGGTGGCAAACACCAGCGACACCACATACTGCGATGATGGACGAATAATTAGCATTTCCACCCACAGCTTTAGAAAAGCTGCCAGTTCACCATAAACTTCTAGGATGTACGTATAGTCGCCCCCAGACTTAGCAATGGTCGTGCCCAGCTCAGCATAACACAAGGCGCCCATCGTAGACACTACCCCACACGCAGACCAGACAATCAAGGACAGGCCAGCTGAGCCGGTTTCTTTGACCACGCCAGTTGGAGTGACGAAAATGCCCGAGCCAATGATGGTGCCTATGATCATGCCCACTCCGTTGAAGAGGGTAATGCTGCGCTTGAGCACAATCTTTTCTCCCTTGTCAGGCAGGCTGCTCGTGGGAGTTGTGGCAGTTGGTGCAGACACCATGGGGGCTGATGGCGATGCCGGTTGCTCCACAATAAGACCATCTTGGTCCACTGCTGTTGAGGAGAGCAGGAGAAGAACAGACAAGTGGGTTTTCCAAACGACCAACATGGAGGAAAGCAAGTGTCCGGCTGAGATGTTTTTTTACTAAATATAACACCAAACTTACGTGACTACATGTAACAGAACAGTCAGGACATTATGTTCTTTTACTCAGATGAACAATCTGAATCAGATTTGAGGAACTATATATACATATATATAAAGGGCTCTAATCGTACATATCTTATTCGTTTTGTGAAACCCACACCTGCCATCTTAGTCACCTGTTACCCACACCCACCCAAAACATCACGATGCACCACAAAAGCTCCATAAACTCTGCAGTTCCACTCTTGCATCAGGCAATTGCATCAGAGCGTGTGGTGGAATAATGCCGCTCTGCACCATGTGGTATTTACAGGAGAGTGAGCATGCACTTTACCTACCTCCCATCTTCTCCTGGCTCGCCGCCTTGGCAACGCTCTCCCGACTGCTTCTCGATTTCAGCTCTGGCTCAGCCATCTTCCCACTCTGACCAGGTTCTCTTCTCTTGTTTTCTTTTTTAATTACTGTCCCCTTCCTTGTTCCTTTCCCTACGTCTCCTCCTGCCTGAATTTCCTCTCCGTCTCTCTCTGTCTCATACACACACACACTTGTCTCTCCAGCCCTTTCTGACTTGTCCTTTTTCACACACGTGCACACTCTCGTCTCTTCATTTGCGCTCACTGCCACTCAGTTTGAAATTCATGTGACCCTGATCCACTCTGTCTCCCCCCTCCCTCCAACATACAGCAGGGAGGAGCTGAACCTTTGTGATGCTGTTGCTACGTGCGCCTACGCCCATTCCAAGTGAATTGTGGGATAGCTGAATGGGTATACTAAGCTACTGGAAACCACCATTTGGAGGGTCCACCATGTGACACTGTAATCTTTTTCTACACCATCTAATCCTGCAGTGTACAGTCTGTCTATGCGTGTCAGCGTGTGTGCTTATGTCAGTGGGTATTAGGATGGATGCTGCAGATATGCTGCTCCCTCTAGTGGTACGTAGATAGTAAAGAAAGCATCTTTGTTCTCGCAGAAAGGTGAGACTAAAGAAAATGGAGACCCGAGGGCCATTTTCAGTACACACAGTACAGAACAGTAGAGACAATGCATACTGTGCACCTATATTAGTGGCTTTTCCCGTCACTTCTATTTTATTGACTGATTTTATTATAATTATTATTACAGTCATTTTTGGCAGACACTTTTCTCCAAAGTGACTTTCAATTTTTTTGTGTGTGTTAGGGGGTGTCAGTGTCTTCCCCAAGGACACTTCAGCATGTAGTCAGGGGTAGCTTGGAATTGAACCACCATCCTCAGACACATCCTCTTACCTCCTGAGCTACAGCCTCCCATTTTATAATAATAATAATAATAATAATAATAATAATAATAATAATAATAATAATAATAATAATTATAATTATTATTATTATTATTATTAGTAGTAGTAGTAGTAGTAGTAGTAGTAGTAGTAGTAGTATTATATAGAAAATATCAAATAAACAAAACAACTAAATATTCAACTAAAGGAGAAAACAACCATGACCACAATAGGCTTCTTTACTTTCCATCTGTATCAGTAATTATATAATAATAATAATAATAATAATAATAATAATAATAATAATAATAATAATAATAATAATAATAATAATGAGAGGCTGTAGCTCAGGAGGTAAAAGGATGTGTTTGACAACTTTTGGAGAAAAGTGTCTGCTAAAAATGACTGTAATAATAACAATAATAAAATCAGTCATTAAAATAGAAGTGACAGGTAAATAATACTAATTATTATTGTTATTATTACTTTATTATAATAAGTTTATAATAAATTAAATTAAAGCTCACCCAGAATCACTATGCAAAATGCATTTTAACCAGTCAGAAGCATGTTGGTCTGTAAAATCAAACAAGCTGCTATTTATTTTGCAAGAACATGTCAAATTTTTGGGAAAGGATCAAGAGTATAATTAAAATGGTTAAATCTACATTTATTATTATTAAGACTTGTATGGGATACATATGTAATAACATACTAACTTTACTAACTTTTGAGTACTTACTGCTTGGTGTTGATGACTGGGCTGCACTTCATACTTTGTACCACAAGATGGCGATATAAACACGTGTAAAACTTTAAAGTTGTTTCTCTGAGGCTGAGTTGTTGTCAAATAAGCTTAAGGCCCAATCCGATTTCTCATTCTTACCCCTACCCCTTCAAACAGAGCTACAAGTGGTATGGCTGGAAAGTTAGCCCTAAGATTAGGGACACCCCTTCACGGCCAGCAGCGAAGTTGCAAAAAAAGATGTAATAACGTTACCAGAGAAGATAAGCGCTACAGAGCACCGCTAACATTCAGTATGCTACATTACTGGAGCTTCAATTGGATCTAGCGCCTTTTTTCCGTGTGTATTTTATTAAGAGATTTACTACTACGTATTAAAATTATGTTCAACTATACAAATCAACGTTTGTCGTAATTTTAAAAAACCCTTCAATGGAGAAAATACATTTATGAACGTCTTTAGACTCGGCAAGACCCATCACGTTGGTAAATCGCACGGTATTCTGGGAAATTTTTCATACCCTTGGTTTTAAAGTGTGCTCCTGAAAAATCTTCGTTTGAAGTGCCCTATCGTATGGGTAGGGACAAGTGGTAGGGCCCCTTATACCACGTTCACTGTGTTGTAAGTTTTAAGTTAATGCGGCTGCTTTTTTTAACGGATTTTACATGATTGATAAAATGGTGAATCATAAAAATGTGCATTCGGAGAATGAGCCCCGTTCTGTTGAAGCGTTGACACGCTTGCATTTCTATTAACGCTGACAAAGCCGACGTGCAAGTACCAAGCTCAGTTCGTAGGAACATCTCCGCTTTCACGGGTAACGCGCGCGCCAGCGCTGGTTTCAACCAGGGCACTTTCTGCCACGGGTCCGGGGACTTTCCCCTGGGCGGGGTGAGAGAAACATGTTCCCTGTTTGTAGCCCAGAGTGCAAGCCTTCTGAATGCCCGGATGCAACCGTGTCATCAGGAGATATATAAAGGGTGAATTACAAGAGTCATTTAGAAACATGGTCGTACATGTAACATGGTTTCACAGAAGTGTAAACCTTATACAGATTACTTTCTAACTGAAAGCATAACCTCTTTAACACGATATGCTGTTTGTATGGTTTTTTTTAGGTAAATGGATTAAATGTCCAGAAAACAGCAAAGCACGATGGGAAATATTCAAAGAAGTGTGGTTGTGGTTGGGTTTTGTTTTCTCCTTTAGTTGAATATTTGGTTGTTTTTGTTTATTTGATATTTGCTATATCAATAAGAAATGCATTATTGACCGATTATAAAAATAAAATGTAATTGGAATTACTTTAATTTTGTAAATTAAATAACGAATTTATTTAAAGTAAATGTTGACCCTTTCCTGCTTTCTGGGTCAATATCTACTAATTTATATATGTCATTTTGAAAAGACGCATGCTGTCCTTTTCACGTTATTCTAAAAAGCGACGTGTAGTGTCATTTTTTCCTTTAGACAAAGTCTGGGTGGGTTCTGTCCACTGTGGCTGTGCCCATATGTCCCATCATGCACTTCTTCTTGTTACATTTTCAGACTATGCCATATTATTTACAGTCGTGCACGTCTTTGACGAACATAAATCTTATAACTTATAGAAGAGTACCTCTTCGTCTTTACTTTTCATCTATATCAGTAATCACGACATTTCACCATTAAGAAGACTGCATTACAGTAAGGTGGTGATATAAATCTCCGATGTTGTAAGCACTTCCTGGTGTGGGAGGAAGCTCATTGTAGAGGTCACATGCTGAGTGCTAGTCACTCCACCAATCACCTCGGGGAAGGTCTGAGACAAGAGCCAATGGTTACCCTTGCAGGGTATCACCTGATCGGGTG
>JBAMHX010000015.1:16705531-16720651 GCA_037177515.1 Pseudomugil tenellus
ATATATATTTAATTGGGTTAATGAGAATATTGTACATGTGAATATCAACCCCAGGTTGACAAGGTAGTAATATTGATGCTCTTACCTTGACTTTGCCAGTAATTATTCTTAAAACCATACATGTTCCCAAAATGATCATCTGATCACATTGACACATTGTATGTAAATTATTATTAGCACATTATATCATCTTCCACAACTAAAACATTTCAGATAAACGGTCCAATATTTTACTGCCAAATGGAAACATCAGCTCAGTTATCCATATAAAGTACTCATAGTCTCTGTCAGTCATCTGCTTTTCATTACTGTTTATTCACTTGTTTCAATCAAATAAATCTCTCTCTTTCTCACATACTCTTCTTTGCTCGCTCTTTTTTTGAGCAGCGTTGCAGACTTTCCTGTTTTGTCATGTCTACTGGAGTTTGACACATGCCAGGTGGGTTCATTCAATTCTGTTCTTGTCATTCAGACCAATAACAGACAGATTATGAACAGCATGTTGTTAGTAGAGAAATATAGATTATTTGAATTCCAAGTGTGCATGTGCAATGCTCTTTACATTTATTGTTAGGATTGAAAAATGCTCGTTTATTTTTTAATTTTACACAAGACGTTCAGGCAGGAAAAAGCATTTATCGGCATGGGATGACATTTTATCTTCATCCCACTTTTCTCTTGATAGGCTATTCCACATTTCAGGTAGTCTTGTTTGACTTATGCGCATCTTTTCAGCTCCTTATGCTTTGTCTGTGTGTCAAATAAAGCTACTTAACTGTTTAAACCGCCATAATGTCTCGATGGCTGCATGACGTCAGAGTAAGATGATTTGTTTCCATGTTGTCTGCCAACCAAACATGGGATATAAAAAGGATGGCACAAATGTTAAATAAAAATTATATTGATTTCTTAACTGTACTGTAAATTCCATGAAATCCAGTCTATTTCATGGGGCATCAATGGACCCAAACTGTTTGTACATCCTAGTTTTTAACATCCCATAAACTAGTAGTTGATGATGTGTGTTTGGCTACCCCCCTTTGTAACATACAGTATGTCTATAAAATACTTTAAAGTCCTTATTTGTCATTATTTTGATTTGGTTTTAAATCCATACGTACTGCATGTTTTGCCAAAATGCTGGACTTCATTCATTCTTCCTTGATTCTAATATTTTCTTGCTTTCATCTTTTATCCCTTTATCTTTTTTCTCTCCTCTCCCACAGTTCATCTCAGGGTGCCAATTTCTCCTCTCCTCAAAGAACAACCTACTTTTCCCACCACCCACTGGCATCTCTCTACATACGCTTTATCATTCCTTCGGTTACAGTCCTCCTCACATTTCGCTCTAATAAACCCAGCAAACTGCTAATGTTGCAAAATTGGGCTTCATTCTCCCCCATTTTGCTTTTTCTATTCACTGCCTCTGTTCATCTTGACATTTCTTTCTATCTATGTCTTGTTCTGTGTTCCTCTTCCATCCTCTCGATTAATCTCAAGTTGGTCAGATGTTTTTTGTCTGGCCTGTGATATTGTCTTTCTGTGGTTGCATTTCCTGTGTTAACAAAGTCCAAGACTAATCTATTACTGGAAGGCTGGAAGTGATGCTTCCCTTTAATAAGCCAGAACATAAATGTAATATTAAATAGAATCATTTTTCATCATTCAAACAAAAGAATCTGGCAGCTCTACATATACTCATTTATGAACTGATGCCCCCCCACCCCCCACAGCCACGCTCTGTTTGTGTCATCTGATGCTGCAGTGATTTGCCCAACAGAAGTGCATAGCAAAGCCCATCTGATAAATCACATCAAACGCCTTTAAATTCCAGAAATAAATTTCCTGCCTCAAGCTGTGAGTAATCCCTCCTTGATTAACTGTCTCTAAACTGTCCTGTTATACATGCAGCTGCTTTTGTCTGGTCCATGTGGGTTACACTGTTCTTCACCACCAACCTGGATGTTTGTGTATGGGGATTGTACGAGTTTGTGTTGCGAAAATCAGAGCACAAGCTTTCCACTTGATTTTGCTTTCTTTCAGCATCAATGCGTCCTGACAGCTGACCCTGATTTTTCTCTGCCAGTGTGTCCCAGTCTCTTCACACACCACTTCCTCTTGTCACTCTTTCGGTTTTTTTCTGTTCCGCTCACAAGCCAATTAAACCCATCTCACCTTGTGTCGGACTATTCTGCTTTTCACTTGTCTTCAGTTGCAAACACGCACAATCGAGTGCACAGAAGCTCCTGCCTGGTGAAACATTTTCTCTAAGAAAAGCCTGGGCTGCTTATGGCTGCCGAGCTTTCATTTAAAAGCAATTAAACTGCTGCACAGACAAGTCTGTAGAGGTTGTAAAAAGGTATTTCCTTCATAGTTTAATATTAATAATCATATGTATGTTTTTAAACATGATTACCTTTTGTTTTGAATGTTATACCACACATATACGTTTTTAAAAAAATATATATCACATGGTTATTATGCTCCAGGTATCCCTGAAGAAGCCCCCACTGTCACTGAGGCAATAATAACAGCAGGGAGGGATTATGATGTGAGATCTAAAGTGGCAGAATAACTTTTCTCCATGAGAGGCAGCAGCGGTACAAGCCCTCCTGCATGTAAAGTTCTTATGGCTTCGTGCTGATGCAAACTTAGATTTAATTGGTCATGGAAAATATGGTAGTCTGTTTAAGAAGGGTGGAAACACTGGCATGTAAGGAGAAGTAAAAAAGTATAAATGTGTTAAGAATTGACCAATGAATCGGTACAAACTGGATAATCTCTGAGGAAGCAATGCGGGTGGATTAAAATATCTTTAAAGGTGATGGTTGGCCATCACTTAAACATTGAAATCAAATGGAAGAGAAACAAGAGCTGTTTAAAAGGAAATGAACGATCATTTTCACAATGTGAACAGAACTTAAGGGATTGGGAATAAACAGCTGTGGAGTCGTAAGAAAAGGACTAATTAGTGAGACAAACTGGAGAAAATGGCTTCAGTCTACTTGGGAGGATAAAGATTGGACACTGGAACAAAGCAAGAAGGTCATGTGGTCTGATGAGTCCAGATTGACCCTGTTCCAGAGTGATGGATGCCTCAGGAGAAGAAGAGGGACAGAAGAAACGATGCAGCTATCATGCCTAATGTGTACTGTACAGGCTTTTAGAGGTCTGGGGTTGATGCAGCTGATCAGGTCAAGGTTCAGCAACATTATGTGCCCACACTGAATGAATGTAAACACACTGAACTGAGACACTAAGATTATTCATCAATGGGTTTTTTACTTTCCTGATGGAGTGGCCACATTTTAAACAATAATACTAGGATTCACCTGATTCAAATTGTGTAAGAGTGATTCAAAGAGCATGAGATCCTTTTCACATATGGATTGGCCCCCACAGAGCTCACATCGGAATCTCGCTGAGAATCACTGGGATGACCCAGAAACCATTTGGCCTTCCCATTATCTGTGCAAGATTATGTGAAAAATTATTGCATCATGGATGGAAATAAATCTTGTAGCATAGAATAAGCTTATCGAAGCAATGCCACAGAGTAGGCTGCTCTAGTCAACGCTGAAGGTGGTCCAATGAAAAATACAAGTTTTTTTTATTTTTTTTTTTTTTTTGCTGGTGGTTTTATTTTGGCGGGGCAGGGAACTTTCATGACTAAAATTAGACTTTGAATCTGAGCTTTTATCTGAGTAAGACAGTTGGAGCTTTTTCAGCTAGTTTCTTTTGTTTATTTGTTTCACTTGCAAGAACGGCTGAACAGAGCACAATGGCTTGGATGTAAAACCAACTTTACAACTGCCCCAGTTTCATAACAAGCTGGATTTAAATCTCTCTCTCTCTCTTTCTTTTCTTTTTACATTCATGAAAGTTTCTAGCTAATTTCAAGCTCTGTCAGTCCACAGAAAAAGGTGCTTGTGTTGTTTGGATTCTGTCATAATGTAAGGCTGAAATTACACTTACAGACTACAGAAGAGCTGATTAATCAATCCTGCTGTTTTCCAGAGAAAAACACTTCTGGGTAATTTGACACATAAATGTTGTGTTTTGTTTTTGTTCTTTTTAACAGACAATCAATACTCCTTTTCATGTTGTCAACATTTCAAACTTTAATTCATGCCAGTAAAATACAGAAATCACATAACATTATATCCTACACAAAATAAAATATGCACAAGTGAAGACAATAAACGAGTAAACACACCCATTCCTCACAGAATCCGAATCAAAACGGACAAAATTTAATTACTGTACATTTACCATTGTTATGCAACAATTACATCAGTCTTAACAGCTCTTCATCTACTGTACACTATCTTTACAGATGCTGATTTTAATGTCATTACATAGAACAATTTCTGTTAATCTCAAAATATAAATTTCTATTTGCACATCCTACTGATAATCTCTTTTCTGATTACACACTGAAAATGTAAAATAATGGCTTTTGAGTTTTACTTCTACTGCAGAACAAGAGTACAGGCAAACTGCACAATTATTTAGTGGCATGTTGTACACAAATGTGTCTCTGCACATCGGTGCAGATATTGGCTTTTAATAACAAGTTTGTTCTATTTTTTCTTTCACATAACAATCAACAATACATGTCTGTTCTTTATTATAAGGTTTGTCTTTCATATGTTTTTTAAAGTGCAGGGTGACAGAGATGATACAAGTTTAGATACAGTCCATAATTATTCAGTAACTATGTTCTATCTAATGGTTGTTTGTGACTTTAGGAGAAAGACAATTGGTAGTAGAGCTTTGAAGGAGACAACAAAGCACAACAGCACAGGGAGAACAAAATGAAAGGTTAAGACTACCTCTATTTGTGTTTCCATCTGTAGGGAAGAACATGTGTCTGGATGGACATGTAGGTTGTTACTGAGGTGTTTTTCTCGTTGTGTGATTGTTGACATGACATCTACTCTAAGATGCAGCTTCGAGTGAAACAAACTAGCACTGAGAAGGAAGAAAATCATGCAGTCCTTTAAAATTTGACTTGTGTTTCCATTAAAACCAAATACAAAAGATGCGGCAAAAAGGTTCAAGATGAAACCTTCTAATCAGGCAATGAAACACTGCATCACTTCAAGTCTTTCAATCCAAAGATTTAACTTTTCTCCACTGGTGAGAGAATATTTCTTCCAAGCAGTCTTTTTATATAAACCGTGGAGCAAAGGTTTGCAGAAACAACCCCCTTCATGCCATAAAGAATTAAGTTAATACCAAAGACGACATTGTGATTATACAATCTCTTCTTTCTCCTGGCCTCACTGTGTTGAAAAAAGGCTGCACTGCGTGCTCAGTTGTTGTTCATAATCCACCAAGATGCTGCAAAATGAAACAATCTGTCAGTGACGATCTCTGATAGAGCCAAACAAATAAGAATCAATGGCACCAAGAAACTTGCAATTAATCATTTGTGCTAGACTGGATTAGAGTTAGAGTTAATCTGGGAGAGGAGCCTTCCTGTATTTGCTAGTCAATGGTTGTTATGGTTAGCTCAATGTGTCCCAAGATATAAAACAACCAAGTACAAACCATTTAGATTCCCTGCACATTCTTCCCTCTGATGTTTAGTAACACTGTGGGGCGAATGCCCTGCCAAATATTTCTAAATGGTCAAGAAAATGGAAGTTTAATCTTTTCCAACTAACCTGCAAATTATTACTAATAGTCACTTTTAAAACTTTTATCAATATTTGTAAAAAGGTAACTAAACTGTATTTTCTCATTTTTCTTGTGCATTTGAAACAAATAAGAAGGTAATTGCCTGAAAGTTATGCCAGGTTGAAATCCAAATATTATTAATTTTCTATACTGATTAATCTAATTCAGGATTGTGAGGAGCTGAAGCCTATTCCAGCAATCAGCAGGTGACTGCAGGATACACTCCTGACAGGTCGCCAGTCCATCACAGAAAATTAAAAGTTTCCAGTAACTTCTGAGAGAAATTTGGCTATTTAGATTCCAGTACTAGATGTTTTCCACTGCTTCCTTCTGAGGAGGTTGTTCATCAGTGTCTAAGGGAAAATATGGGGCAGACAAAACAAAAAGCTAATGGAGGATAAAGAAAGTTGTGCTAGCAGTGAGGCAAACTAAATGTGATGTATTGGTTCATATCTATGAGTAATTTGGTCTGCTATTAATACACAAAAGTACTGATCATAGCAACTTTACTAGCACAAGTGTGCATTCCCCAAATAACATGTCCAACACTAATAATGTTTTTTAAACCACATAAAATCTGCAGATTATGTTGAGGTATTTTTATGAGGTCATACCACTTTTGACTCCAAACAAAGCATTTACTAGCAATTTAAACTAAAATGATGTGTTAAATTAGCAGCTTGTAATTAAGCAGAGCAGCTGCGTTGATGATTGATTTATACCTGGGAGAAGCATAGTGGAAACCATTTCAGGCTCTTCCAGTGACTCAATAATGCAGCGCTGGAAGGTCTTGCTGATGGATGACTGCAAGTAGCTGAGTGAAGAAAAATAAAAATGATGAGTGTACTTCAAAGAGAGTTTGTGAGCAGCTCTGTGTATTGGGCAAACTTTGGCTCAGTACTGAAATTCCCAGAGCCAGTTTCCAGCTCTAATATGCCAACAATATGCTCAAGCATACCTCATCCAGGAGAGACGATCCTGCCAAAATTCATACATGATGAAGCATGATCTGTCTGGCAGATTCTGGACTGAAACACTATAAACAACAATATTAACAAAAGAAGAAAGTTAAAGAATTAAAAGAGTGAGCTTTGGTAGTGATCTTATGCTGTATGTCTGGAGAAACTGAAGCAATTTGAAGCGGCTGCGTCACATCATGCAGATATCCTGAGGCAGAAAACATGACAGATAAGGAAACGTACTGCAGGTTGTTAAGCTGGCTGGTTGTGGCGTCTGTATAGATTTTGAGAGCTTGTTGAAACTGCTCGACATCTCTCTCCTTCACAGACATTTGTCTTTGGACCAGAAGTATGTTCTAAAAAGAAATGAGAAATGCTGTTAGCATGTATGTATGCATGCTTTATTTTATTCTAACACTAACAGAGAATATTAAAATGCCATATCCAACATTATCATACTCTTTCTCTGTGATAATCACTAACAATGCTTAACTGAGTTAAATGTTTTGGAACACTTATTTACTTCTCCAGTTCTTGATACCGGAAAGGTCCCTTACCATAGTTCTCATCTTGTTTTCTGAATATTTGGATGTGACTAAATGAGATTTAGGACAGGACTCTTAAAATTGCTCACTTTACCACATCTGAACATTTCAGGGGAAGCACTGTTGAAGGAGCAAGATGTTCTCCAAACATTTTCTTAAGAAATCTTTAGTTATTTTATCCATAATGTCTGAAATGGGTTAAATGGTTGAACTGTCTGAAAGAAAACTCCAAAGTGCAACTCTTGCAGAACCACATTAGCATGCAGTGATGATGTACTTGTGGGTGGTTTTTTATATTAATTCCTTCAAATAAACACATGCAACTACAAACATGGTGTTTAAAAAGCTGAGTTTGTTCAACAGTGGCCATGTATGGGATTCAGGAGAGTCTGAACTCTGAACTTAACAGTTAATTACAAAGTTAGACCACATGCCAGAAATGACCCGGAACATTTGAAACAGGATAAATGTACGGGCATGGTTTGGGAATAAGCAGTAGATAATGGATAGATGGATGAAACAATTTCCCTTCAAATTCTTTAGGATGTGATCGAAATAAATACACATGTGTACTTTGTGTATTTATTTATTTACTTTTCTGTGAACCATAATACATATTCAGCACAAGCTGGGCTCACCGATTTGTATGTCCCTGCCAATGTGTCTTCTTTGAGAGGTTCAAGTTGAGGACTCTGAAAATGGTGACATATGTTATTCAGGATTTTTCACAAAACAATGGCTTTCACCATGTTCACCCCACAGCAAAGTTCTTCTAAATATTCAGCTGGATAAAATCGCTCGACTAGCTCAGTATCTTCTGTAAGCATCCCTGAAAATCTTATCTATATTTTTGAATCAACATTTTAAATTACCATGACTGCAGCACTGAAAATGAAATAAATCCAATCCAGAGCCTCAAAGCTATCTGTGCTCCTATTCTAACAGTTTTTATAAGTTTCAAAATATACATCTCGCTGAAGCCTTCTCTCAGCGTCCAGTCTGTCTAAATGTCTGACAGTCACAGGCAGATACCACATGCATCATATTCATTCTTGTGTATTGTAGCACAGCTTTGCATTTATTACAAATCATTTTTTATAGCAACATTTGAGACATTTTTTGGCACTGCAGGATAAAATTTGTATCTGCAAATAGACAGTTGAACTTATTTGGTCTCCTTAACATTGTAAACGATAATAAAACAGCCTGCAGTCAAACCTTTTCCTCTCAAACAGCAGCACTCACCATGGAGACAAAGCTTATGGCTG
Organism: Pseudomugil tenellus; assembly: GCA_037177515.1. Classification (NCBI taxonomy): domain Eukaryota; kingdom Metazoa; phylum Chordata; class Actinopteri; order Atheriniformes; family Pseudomugilidae; genus Pseudomugil; species Pseudomugil tenellus. The sequence goes on from JBAMHX010000015.1 coordinate 16,713,989, forward strand.
AAATTTTACTCACTGCACACATGAAATGTTTGTAACGCTGCAACTCAAAGATAATTAATCCATGTACAAGATTGATTTTCACTCTTCAAGCAACAATTAATATGGTTACTAAGGGCAAACAGTGGATCAGCATACCATTATAAAAACAGCTGACATCACTGTTGCTAAATATGAAGTAGCCGCCACAATGTGAGTCCAGCTAAGCAGCTAAGTGGGAAGAAGACTGTCAAAGATAGATTTTATACAGACCTCACACTCCAGTTTGTCAATGAGCTGCTCTAGCTGGTTGATCTGGGAGCCCCAGTGGTTGTCGGGCTCCACGCTGACCCCTGGTTCCAAACACAAAGTATCAGCACAGAACAGACTGAGCAATGAGGTTTTATTAAACAATAAGAGTGTATCTGAACCCAACAACAGTATGTCTTTTCATATTTTCCTTTTCTTTTATCAGATCTACTCCATAGTTTGAATCCTGCAAAGTACCTGTGGTGAGCATGCCAGAGTAGGGGTCAGTAGGAGAGAGACACATGTTCTTCTGGATGCGTCGACCTGGCCGTTTGGTGACCTTCTGTATGGGAAGATCTTCTGGCTTCTTCAGTATCGTCTTATTGGGACAGCTGTGGTCATGGACAGCCTCCATAGCACAATCCAGTGATGACTGAAGGGACTGGAGCTGGGTGGAAGTTTCCCTCAGTAGAAAGCGAGTCACAAACTGACCCAGCACTGAAGAACCTTGATACTCCTGGGTGAAAGAGGAAACAATGAAAGACAACAATCAGCTGTTATTTCAGAAAAAAGAATAAATCACTCTAAAGAAATTTGCCAGTTTAGTTTTTCTTTAGTTGATCATTATTAGCATTTACAAATGGGTAAAAAACTATTTTCTGCTCATACACCATCATTTATATTTTATTTTCCCTAATGTTTGCAGAGTTAGTCAGAATGACTGGTCCCTGTGGAATGAATGGATAAAATTTAGAAAGCATTTAGAAAAATATTTAGATCAAGCAACTTTTTACAGTTAAAATATTCTGTTACAACAACACAAGCCTTTTATTCAACTCATCAAATTGTACAAACAGACAGAAAACATCCTAGAAACTATTTTTAGAACTCTTATTTTATAATAAATAATTAATAAATAGTCTAAAAACTAAGCCACAGTAATCAAAGGATTAACATAATATTCTATCCTGCCCATCTTCAGGTTCACACACCCAGTCATGGGCTTTCCATACCCCCTTACTTCACCTACATCATTAGTTTAATACACCATAAAAAGACACTAATTTACTGAGTGCAAGGACTGCAACAATCTCATATACAATGATGGCATGTCTGTTTGCAGCTCCAGTAAGCTTCCTCAACACTCAGTGCAGCAACTCTATCAATAAAAACATTTTCCCCAACTCTGTGTTTGTGGATAATAAAGCTCATCTCTCTCATCAGCATCCCGTGGTGCCGCAAAGTCAAACCACAAACAAATGACAAAGAAATGTTTGCAAAATGTCCAAAGAGCATGTTAAAATCAGTCTCTTTGATCTCTTGTCTCAGTGGTGGAGAAGCCATGTGAGATAGAAACCTCTGTTCTTTTTCCCACTTTCTCCTGCATTTCATTTAGACACAAATGAGCTGAGACATCAAGTGAAAATGCTCCTTTTATCTCAGGGCAAAACAGTGAAGCAGAAAATGCACTTGGTTGGCTGATTTTATTATTTTACCGTTAGTGTTTCTCAGACATAATGAAAGCAGAATAATCCGTTTTAATTTGAAAAACGAATAAACGAATGATAAACTGATTCAGAATAGATGAGTTCAAGTGAGTTTCATCAATATATAAGCCTAAAGAGGCTCGATAACAATAGACCCGTCTGCAGGATAAGCTGTGCAGTTGGTTGAGTCATTTATTTAGTAACACTGTCCTCGGGAATGCAGAAGAAAGTCTCTCTCCTTCAAGGCAAAAAAAAGCTCTTGGAACAACTAACAGCAACATGAAAAATGCATGAGCTGCAGGAAGGCATGTGATACAGAAGAAATGGACGTAAACGAGAAGAGCCAGACAAGGAGATAAGTTAGGATAAAACGCTGCTGACGGATAAAAGATAAAGCTGAGAGAAAGAAAAGTGCCTGAGTGAATAGACTCGGCTTGCAGAGGGAAAAGAGAGACGAAATATGGCTATTGGGGTGTGGTGCATCTATGTGTAGGACATCTAACGTAACGTTGGATCAGTTGGACACCTCCAGGGTGTGTCAGCCTTTCTTTCTGTCTTCTGCATAGTCCTCATGTTTTCTATCTCTACAGCTTCAGTGAAAACATTTTGCTGTGTACCACAGAAACAACCCAGTTATAACATCCAGTTGTCTGTTTATCTACACTCCACACCTGAACCTCTCATTTGCAAAGAGAAAAATACTCACAAGATGGATTAACAGAGAGCTTCGGAAGATCGATAAATGCTGGCTTTAACTGCTCAGTCGTCCTAGAAGCTTTTGGATGCTGATCTCTTGTGTGTTTCCATAACAACATCATTATAGCTTTATGTGTCGCGGTCAAACCCTTAAATCCTCTCTAAATCTCATGGATTATTAAGTCTATAGCTCTGCTTGAGTGGGCTTCAGCAGGACTCTATAAAGAATGGTTTACAAATGTTACACAAGGCAAAGCTGGGGACGTTGTGAAATATTAAAAAAAATACAGAAAGAAAATTTCACTCTTTGAAAGTGAAAATCAAGTTCTGAATCTTTTTAATATTATTTCATGTTTGCCATGGACCATTATAATCATATATCCAAAGATGTGTTAACTATATTAAAGCAATAATATTGTCATATAATCAACTACATACTGGAGTTGCACTTGTTCAAAAAAGGAGATATATCTGGAGTAAAAGCAGCATCACATGCAATATGTATATAAAAAAAGCTTTTCCTTGCCTCAATATATGTATTTATATATTTATTCAATTTTTAATTTAATCAATGTGTTTGATCAGTGTTTCGATTAGACTTTCGCATATATATATATATATATATATATATATATATAGATATATATATATATATCTATATATATATATATCTTACATATTCAATTTCTAACTATTTTCATATCTTTCCAGAGGTAAAAATCCTGACTTTCTTAGTGCAATTAGCGAATCAATGGTAAAAATAACATAACATTGGAATTATTACTTTTTATTCTTGGTTAACATTTATTGATGTCAGATTATCAAAGAATTACATTTATATGTTCCTAATCACATCAGTATTAATTGTCAGAGATTTATGTAGCAACAAAATAGGGTTGATTATTTAAACTACTAAATACGACAACTAAATAAATAAAGAGGAAACTTTACATCCATCTTTACAGCTGTTTTCATTGTAATTTATTTTAGTTACAGAACAGTCTTGGGTTGTTTATAAGCAAACCACTCTTCACAAGGACAAATAAAATATGATTTGAAACCCCAGCATTTTTCTACTGTGCATTTATTTTAAGGCAAAACCTTCTAGGCATGTATTTTTTTCACCGATATAGCTTGAAAATGACAAAAAACTAAAAAAAAATCATAAACAGGTTTTTACACTGCCCTGAAATAGCTTCAATTCATGTGGTTACCATGGTTTCAGGTAGTACGGAGCAAAGAAGATATCAAATTTAGCCAAGATGCCAACAGTACTAAAAAACCTAGATACACATTAACATTCTGCAGGAAGGAGTAAAGGGGATATGTCATCTTGCCCTTCCACACAAGCTCCCCCTGTCAACCTTTTTTTCATATATATGCAATTAGTATTCAATCCAAACTAAACTAAATATTAGTGAAGTTATGCATAGAGATAAGCAACATTATTCGCTTAAAGAAACTCAGTTATAGTAAAGGGTCCTTCTTGTGTTCTGGATAGGCTGTGAACCTTTACCCATCAAATATAGCTTCTTCTTTATACAAGCTGCAGAACTGGTTTATAAAGAACACACAGCTGCCAAGTTTCTCACATCAAATGTCTAGTTGGAAATTAAAAAAAAAAAATATCTCCTAAGTCTTTGCGCTCATCTTCCTTTGCTATCTGCTCTGCAGCTGAGTCAGTCATGCTGGACAGTTTTCTTTGCCTTCTGCAGTGCTGCAGCAGCACAGAGATGTCTGGCAGGGTTTCAAGCTGACAACTGAGCCACTAATATAAGGTTTCGCGGGATGGTGGATGCTTAAGGTACTGGGTTTTTTTTTTAAGTTTTGACATGCAAAATTCAAGTTAGAGAAGAAGTGTGAGCCATCATTACTTACTTCCTTAGTTTTGTCCATAGCCTTCAAAATTGCCACATTCAGCTTTTCCAGAGCAGACAGGACACTGACATATTCCCCCAGATGCGGAGTAAAGTACTCTAAGGGAGAAAAAGTTTACTTAGGCTATTTTAACAGGCTTTCTGGCCAGGCAAGACCAATCAGTGGTGTTTTCTACAATAACAAAAAAATTTGTGATTGAATAAATCATGAAAGTGTTAAAATAGTCATCATTGTGTAGCAATCTAAAGCATGTGGTGTATGTACTTAACATATTTTTATTATGATTCTTTTGGTAAACTCAGTTAAATAAGGCAAATCATTACCTGAGAGCTTGTCTATATCCAGGTTGCTGCGTGACAATCAGAAAGAGACAATAACAGTGATGTCAATCAAAACGATATCATTGAGACACCTAAAATATTTCTCACACGCACTGTGAGGATTCTTCCAACTTTCCAAATCCCTTCTTGGTTCTTGTAGTGCAGAGGCTTGCAAACTGTGAAGTGCAGGAAGCTTTGAAGCAGATTTGAAGAAAAAGATGTTTGACAAAATGGATGAAATTTGGGGTTTCTAGGGTTGTTGACACAGGTGTGACATGATGCTAATCTGGTTCAGCTACCTAACTACCTACTTCAGATAAGATTTTTAAATGAGAATAATCAGAAAATTTCTAGTCACTTCTGACAAAGCATGCAGAACTTTACCAGGAACTAGAAAGCAATGCTTCTCAAGACCTATAGAAATGTACCAATCCTAGTTTTTCATTGTTTGTTTTTGCATCATTTAAGCTACTGGCTAATTCAACACATAAGGCTAATTTGCTTTAATGGAGATCGATTCATGTCTCTCTGGTATGTATATAATGTGATTTCTGACCAAAGTGGCATAATAGCTTTGTTTCTTTATGGACACAGATTTCTCCTCTTTTGTGTCAGCAAGTTTGACAAATTGGTTTAAGTTTTTGTTTTAAGTCTTTTTAAGGGATATCTTTGATAGCTCATGGATGGATGGGTGTTTATGTGAAAAAATATTCTTCATGTGGACTAAGGCAACAAGTGATGGATGATATAATTACTTGGAATTTAGAAAAAGTGTCATTACATGCTGTTAATCAGTGATGCATTACTGCCTTACTGGAGCATCTAATTGTTTATGTTGCTGAAGTGTAGACATGAAACTGAGCTTTATCTTTAACACCTAAATGGTTATTAGTGCACATGACAATATTTATTTTCTCTAAATGCTTTAATAAATAAATGTTTCCACAGAAAACAAAACAAAGAAGTCTCTTGAGTATTGTTGCTGCATCGGTAAACAAACATTTTTTTCTATGTGTGCTCATGCAAGAAGCACTATTATAAAATGTTTTGCATTCTTCTCTGGGTTCTCAGTTACTTAACAGACATCTGGCTTTCACAGCAGAAAGCTCTCCGAGGATAATTTCCATTGAGGAAAGGTATTGACGGGAAGCGGGAGAGCAGGAGGGGCTGCAGATGGCAGCAGAGTTGGAGAATGTTCAAAAAAAGTAGAGCAGCTTACTCTGTCTGCCGCTTGTCAATGGAGTAATACAGCTCCTGCATCTGCTCTTCAGTGAGGATCCCATCAGTGAAGTATGATTGGAACTCCTCCAAGGACAGCTTCCCATCATCTGAAACAGGGCAAATCTGTAAAAGCTGCATGTCATTGAAGCCTGAAATCCTTCACCACCTATTGTTCATCATTATTTATTCTGAATAATGGAACAAGGATATCTGTGGATTCAAAAACCAATTTAATTCAAGGGATCGCTTAAAAGGTCCTGCTACAAAATATAACAAGCAGACTCACGTCACAATGAGGTAAGAGCTGGTGAAAGAACTGATGCTTTCTTTGGGCTAATCATGCCATCTCTAAGTAAAATTTAACTTCATATATATTGTTGTGAGACTGAGTTAAACCTCCGCTTAAATATAAAGATATTACACAAGACAGGATAATCAATACTGTCTTAAATGTCCCTGTAATATCTTGTTCAACATGATGTGGGAGTAAACACAGTCTGTTGCACTTCTGACTCATCCTCCAGCCTTCTGCATCAGAGCTGCTTTGGTCTGGATTCACACACGAGACACCCAAATACAGCTCAGATGGCAAGTTTCACGTGTTACCTTCTTCTCGGATCAAAGCTGTAAAAGTAGAGCTCCTGGCTGTAGAGAGTGCATATTACTAACATTTTCTCCCTTTCAAAGAATACAGCAAAAGCTTTGAAGAAACTACATCTATATTTTCAGTTCGCATCAGAAAAGTACAAAAAAAAATGGCTGTTGGCTTTCTGTATGAAGAGATGACTTTACATCTCAAATGTGAAAAAGAATTGTAAAAAAAGGACAAAGTAAGC
>JBAMHX010000015.1:16753171-16769926 GCA_037177515.1 Pseudomugil tenellus
TTAAAGTAATAAAAATACTGCCTTACCTTTGGCAACACTTCTTTAGGTATTCTTCATTGTAATCTGAAAAACAGTTTTTTTCTTTATGTTCTTCTTCCTTTTTAAAAAGTTGTCCATAGTTGAGCAGCTGTTTGTACGAGCCTAATGCTGAAATCTCACTGAAATCTACTCACCTATAGCACTGGAGCATAAGAGACAGATCTCTTTGAAATAATACCCATTTTCACACTCACATTTTGTGTTATGATTATAAGCACATTCTTGTATTTCTTTCTCTTAAAAGAAAGAAAGAAAAAAACAGTGTTTTAATAAATAAATAAGCTAAACGTTTAATGTGACAACTAAACAAGAAGGACCTCCACCAACCAGCTTACTTCCACTCACATTGTGAAAAAATCCTTTTTTAAACAATAGTGTTTACAATTCCTTCTCAGAATTTAATGGAATCTAAGTCAGACCAAAACCTTTTGTCATATTTTTTTAATCTGCCCAATTATTGTTGCTAACGAAGAGAAAGACAAAAATAACTTTGGTGAATGTAATGTTTGCCAAAAAGGGCATAATATGGCATGATATGAATTTAAGTAGTCTAAACATGTTGGATTATTTTCATTTTAAATGCTTTTATATCAACTCCTAAGCTTTCATCATGTATGTGAGTAGGATACTTACCATTGGCACGGCATTGTGAACATCTCAAACAACTACGCCGTTTGTTTTCTATATCTGTGTAAGTTTTCCCCTCACATTTTTTACAGCAGTCTGATACAGTTGCATTAGCAGTACATTTAGTCATATAATATCCTGAAAACCAAGAAAAGACTGGATGTCAGTCATACATAGTGTAATTCCACTATAACTTCACAACACATAGCCATGGATGGCTTCTATTGTAATATCTTACCAGCAGAGCACATTTGAGGTGAATCCCTGGTTTGTATCATCTGCTGGGTGTGACCTTGTGGACTGGACAAGAGGATAAGTAAGACTTGGACAATCTGAAATAGAAATCAGGGTTTGATGGTCTGAGATAGAATTTGAAGGGACACATGTCTGATACATACCCAGTTTATATAGTTTAGACTCAAATACAGAAACATTTGCGAGAGGACATTAATAACTAATACTTTACAATTATAATCTTAAATTTATAAAAAGGTTCCTGCTCTTGAAGCTGGAGATTTATCCCACATTTCTTCAAACACAAACAATTTTATCATGATGTGTGTTAACATTAGGCCCTTCTTTTACTCAGCTAGAAAATGTTTCTAGGTAACAAAACAAATTTGAGCCAAATATAACCCATGTCAGTACATTAGTTGGTTTTGGCTGAATTTATTGGCTCCATGTGGGTGCAGCTGCCAAAACTCAGCCATATAACCTCCACATATGTCCCACAGAACACTATAATCCCCTTCCAGGCTGTATCTGACATTTGGACCACATCTGGTCTACCCAACACTTGCTGTGGCTGTAACTGAGACATAAATGCCAAAAGTAACCCAGATTTTATTTGTAATTTGACTTTGTTTTTATGGTGAATTATAATTTCACTTGGTTTTTATAGTGACATTTTAACATCTGTCCAGGGACTGCAGATGAAAAATAGCCTTCTGGCTAACTCTGGCATATTTACAGAAATGTTTTTTAATATGCATTGTCCCTGTTATAAAAAATAAATAAATAGATTAGGCCCTATAATGTCTGCTCTCTGGGACCCAAAAGTCACAAAATGCAACAGAACTGCAAGCAACATGAAAATCTACTGAGCTGAAAAATCTTACGTAAGTCAAGAAAAAGCTGAAGGCGGGATGTTATTTAACGTGTTACTGAAAGATCAACTGATAACAGCAGATTGATGGGCCACTGAAGGAAGCATCGTGTTTGTTCACAGGCAAGGAGGAAGACCACAGCCCCTGTATGAGCAGGAGTTACCTCAATGAGGTTGGCAGACCTTTTCAGGCTGGTGACTGACTGAATATCAACTCCTAATTCTGCTGCCTGTTTCTTTAAAAAAAATCTTTCATCTGGCATTCAAAAAGATCATGACCTTTACACAGGAACATTCAACAACCACGCCACTGATTTATTTAACTGATAAGTGCTCAAAACTGACTTAATGGTAACCTGTATCCCGACCTCATCTGATCTAAACTCCACTGAGGACTTTTCCTTCTCTTACATTATATCCACAACAAAGGAGACAGTACGACTCTTCTCACATCACCTGAGACAGTTTGAATACACCATCTGAAAAATGTGTAAATTACAGATTATTAAGAAAAACAAAGTTATACTGCTGTGTAAAGAGTGTAAATGGCTACTGAACATATTTACCAGATCAGCTGTCGTGGTACTTATTTCATTTATATTATTTTTATAAGCCAAGGAAAACTTTTAACTTTCAAAATCAATAAAATTTTGGATTGTCTGACAATAACTTTTTTGCTCATTCTCTGTGCTAAATTGTACTGTCAGATTTTTAAGACAAATATTATGTATGTTTGAGCATTAGCATTTTAATTATACATTTTATAGTTCAATAGTGAGTTATCCAATTAATCAATTCAATATTAACAGATGTGATTTACAGCAATAATGCCAAATGTAAGAAAAATATATACATTTCCTAAAAATAGCCATATTTTGTTTCTTCTGGTTTTTTACGACAGGAAAGTGAACCGTGTGTTTTAGCTCTATTTGTGTGGTCAGGATGCTTCTGTGGCATCTTTAGGTAAAAACGACAAGATTGTGTAGATTAGTGATATTATATGTCTGTTGTAAATTGTTAAACTACAGGAAAATAAACTATAATTGCTTAGTATATCCACTAAGAAAGAAGATTTTGTTGCCTCCAGACCTGTAAACAAACAGTTTCATTGATCACGGTACTTTATATCTACACTAAATGTTAAATATCATCAGCACCACAACTTTGATGTAGTGATAAAAGAAGATTTGGAACATGAACTATTCATAAAAGCAAAATACTGTTAATGTATTTAACAGTAGTGACTTCAATATAATTCACCTTCAGTGAAGATTACACAAAAAAGTATCAGCATGAGAACTTCACTGATTACCTCCCGCTTACTTTAACACTTGTTCTAAAATAAGCAGGTGTTACTTCGTGGATGAAACTATGACTTTAAACTCTGATAAAACAAACAAACGAAGCACATAAAACTAAAAGAGTTTACTTACCCACATAAAATCCATGTCAGGAGAAGATTGTGGGAAAGCTAAGCAACCAACCTCACAGGGGTGAGAGTTTTACTCATTTGAAAACGTAAAGTAGAGTTTTCAGGAAAGAAAAATAATAAGTTAGAGTATTTTGTTGTCACCAAGAGTGAAGCAAGCAAAGTTTAGCAACAGGATGAAGCATGCTAACTGAGTGTTCTGTACATTTCCTGATTCTGACTCAAATGAACAGTTAAACAAGTGTTATTTGCGTGCCTCTATGTGTGTATGTTTGTGGGTCATGGCTGAAACTTTTTTGGAGTCTTCAGAGAAGTGGTGCGAGAAACAGGAAACATAATGAGATCACCCCTCCTTCTCTTCTCTTTCTCACACACACACACAAACACAGACACACGTACACACAGGCAACTGTTGGTGGCAACGTCAGCACACAACATCCTGCACCCAACTGATAATTCCACTGAATCTCTGTGATAAGACTGTGGTTTTGACATAACTTGTGACACACTGGAGAATAATTCATGACCTGCATACGAGGATTGGATATGGTGTTGGTGGGGGAGTAAAGTGTATAGCCTCGGTTATATTGGGCACTTTGCTGATTTTAGTCAGAACTTACTGTATTTTTCCTACTAAGTCGAAGTGAAACCAGAAATAAACATTTAACTGACATGACAGGCCTTAGCGAGAATGTAACTGTGTATATTGAATCCTTGTTAAGTTCCTATCAGTTATTAATTCACTGATTTTCCATAACACCTAATGCACTTGAGGTTTGGGGGGTTGCGAGAGGTAGGTAGAGCCTGGACAGGTCGCCAGTCCATCACTGGGCAGCTATCAGAGCAGTGATAGAGCCTCACAAATGCAGCTTTTATGATGCACAGCCTGGCCAAAGAAAAAGAGAGCATAAAACACACATACACACACATTCTGATACTTCATTGGACCGCCTTTAGCTTTGACTGAACCACACATTTGCTTTGGCTTTATTTTGATAAGCGTCTGCAATGTCAAGATTTATTTCATCTTGCTGAATTCATTGTTAACCAAGATGTATTCATGATGAGAGAGTTATTTCACTGTGCGAAGCCTTCTCCAGCACATCCCAAAGCATCTTATTGGGGTTAAGGTCCGGACTCTGTGGGGGCTGATCCATGTGAGAAAATGTCTTCTCATGAAAGAGAAAAAATCCCCTGATGGAATAATATGCTCATTCAATTTTCAGGTCATCAGCTGACCTCATTCTTGGGGCACATAATGTTATTGAACCTAGACCAGACCAAATGCAGTAACTTCAGATGATAGGCTGCCCCCACAGTTAGATGTGTTCTCTGTTTTTAATGTGTGCCAAAGATTTGGTTTTTCTTAAACAAAGTAACATTTTTTCCATGACTACGATAGATGACTTTCAGCACGATTAAAAAACTGATAAGCTACTCATTGTGTTGGTTGGGGCAAACTGACAGATTTCCATACATTCGTTCAGAGGATCAGTATCTTCAGTTTGTCGATTTTTTTTTTTTATTATTTTTTTTTTGTCATGTCAGCAAGACTCGTTGAATCTGGAGGAAATGTTGGAGAGATTTCTTGCATGTCATCCCTGCCCATGTATGAAGTTTTCATTGTTGATCCTTAAGACAAGAAAGAGATTATTTCTCACAAATTGCAGAGTTTAAATCTTTCTCACTGTGTGATCAACTTGGGTATCTCTTTGATTCTGAGCTGAATTTTATTCCTCACATAAAAAATGTCCCAAAAACAGAATTTTAATATCTTAAAAACATCTCAAGAGTCCGCCCGTTTCTCTCTCTTGCTAGTATGGATGTGCTGATGCATGCTTTTATATTTAGTAGGTTAGATGCCCCGCTCTCTGGTCTTCCTAAGAAATCTGTCTCAAAATTACAGTTACTTCAGAACTCGGCAGCACAAGTCCTGACGAAGACCAGAAGGGGCGGGAACATAATATACCAGTTTTAAAATCGCTGCATTGGCTCCCCGTGAGTTTCAGGATTCTTTTAGTTGTTTATAAATGTCTTAATGGTCTTACTTATCTGAGAATGTTGCTGCAGAGACTGATGATGTTTTTAAAAAGAGGCTTGTGACTCATCTTTTTAATTTAGCTTTTAACTGAATTAATTTTTTATTTGATATTTAAGTGTTTTATTCAACTACATGAGAATTAATTGACATGTCATCTGTTTTTGTGTTTTAATTTAATTGATTTTTATCATGTACAGTACTTTGTGTTGCCTAAGGCATGAAAAGCGCTATACAAATAAATAAAGTTTGAAGTATGGATTCTCTCTGAGTCAAGCGTCCTCCTAAAGTCCAAAAAAACACGTGTCGGCTAACGTGGTTATCCTAAATGTATCCTGGGGGGTGACTGTAAGCATTAGTGATTGTTTGTCTTGTTCAGTGCTGAGATGGGCTGTAAACTGTCCAGGGCGAACCACTCCTGTCGCCTTTTTTGTTAGATATATTGACTTGAAATAAATTATGCAAACACAACCTAAAAGAAAGATTTGAAATAGAGATCTTTATACAGAACATACAAAAGTGAGTGGGTGATAAAGGCCTCTGAGTGCCTCTGAAATAACATAATCCGTGACTAAGAAAAGAAGAGATATTAATAGAGAAGCTTATTTTTTACAGCATTTATCATAGCATGTCAAACAGCTTTAAAACAGTGACACATTAACTCCATGGGTTTAAGCTTGAAAACAAATTATAGAAGCTATTTAGGTCTTAGGTCTCTAAAAGACATTCCACCAGGTGCAGCTCATTCCTTTTCTTTTAGTTCCATCAAGGAGATCTTTTCTAAACTGACCACATCATTTACATGCTTTAGCGTCTGTGGATCAGCATACAGTGGGAAACATTCAGACCTTAAACAATAAGAATTTTGACCACAGAAATGCTTTACAAACAACGGTCAGAAAGGTCCAGCTGCAACTCATTTCCATCTTATCCTACACGACGTTAGTTCTTTGATTTATACTGGTATTGAATATGTTCCCCTCCTACTACTGAAAAATGAACTAGTTGAGCTCAAGCTGAGTAATCCGTCATTTAAAGGCTTAAAAAGATAAATCTAATTATCATATTTTCCTGTCATATCTTCCTAGTTTGCTTTGCAGTTCTTATATGAATTTATAACTCAATTAACACAAAAAATACAAATAAAATTAATAATAAAAGTGATCTGCATCGTGTTTTAGCAGTTCCTTGATGTTCTCTAAAAAAGAACTATGATAAGATCAGATCATATGTTATAAGATCTTATTGAGCTTGAAACATTATCTTGGTACATTAAGGCAGCCGTACCTAGGTGCAGTGTGCGAATTGTGTGTGAGTTGTATGCTTGCCACAGTTTCTCCATCGTTCTGACGTAGCTGCCTCTGGCATGGGTGTGTTTTGGGTCAATTCCAACCATCCTTCTGTAGCTGCTAATCTCAGGTTACGGGAAGGGAGGGGTCTTTCGAAGCTGCTGCCTGTCAGGTGAGAGGCAGAGTAACCACTGGACAGGTCAGCAGTCCACCGCAAGGTCACCACAAAGAGATAAGTAATGACTTATCCTCCTTCCTTGGGACTGGACTTTGGGAGGAGAACCCAAACTTACACAGGTAGAACAAACAGTCAAACCAAGCAGAGAAGCAGAAAACGTAGAGACAGATATCCTGGACAAAACAGTAATAGTAGCCCTACTAGCCAAACCAGCACTGGGGCTTTAATTAACACTAAGATATGTTAATTAATTCTAAGCTCATCCACTGAATCTTTTCTTGCTAGTCTAATTATCCCTGCTACACATAAACACCATTGTTATTTCAGTACATTGCAGCAAAGAAATGCTTAATCTCCACCGGCGATAAGAAGCGTGATCATATTGTCCACAATTAAAACCTGGATCTGCTTACCAGTGCTTTTGTATGACCCTATTGGTGACGTTTTCAAATCTGAAAGAGGTTTTTGTCATTAATATTGTCCATCTTCACCTGTGTCAGATTTTTAGTAAAGATTCTGTTTTTTCAAATATTTTGTACCTATTCAAGCAGTGGGAAATGACTGCACATCTCATTTTGGATAGTCCCAGTAGTCCCAGTACCCATCTGTTGATTCTCCAGCAGTTTCTGTCTGATTAATAATCAATTATACCAGTTAACTAAAACTAATTATAGTGGCCTACATATGTGGCAACCACTCTGTGAATTTCAAATTTTATTTAAATATATTTTCCACTGGGGGTTAATAACTGTTGAAAAAAGTACGTTTTTTTATCTCAATTTCCTTGTCTAACCTGTCTTTTATGGGAAAATGATGGGGACGGTGGATAAAAATAAACAATAATTTTATGTGGAAAAAGTGCCTTAATCATGACAGAAATGGGATTTTTCTTTTTTAAAGCTTTAGTAGACAGCAGTAAAGCTAGGTGACTGCCTGCATCAGCTCTCGTATTGTTTCATGTGCTTTACCGGGTTTCCAAGTTGAGCAAATAGTCTTCTAAATATGCAGAAAGTTTAGGCTCTATAGTCAGCTTACTGAAATAAAGCAAATCCATTCACGAGTTATAAATAGATTAATTTATTATTGTTAAGATGATAAACCCTCTGACTGACTTAAAACTCAGTTAAATGCATTACTCCTTGCACCTGTATTTTCTAAATGTTTTTCTTTATAAAATGAATACTACAGTGGATGCATAGGCTACATATATATGTGCTTTTCAACTAGTTTTTTTTTCTTTTACTTTGGAGCAAACGTGTTTGCATTGTAGAACAGCTTTATAAAGTTAACTTTATGTAGCAATAATGTGATTGTGCTGCATTTTTCGCTGGAACATGGTCAGTCTGCTGCTTTTTCTTGCACAATGCACCTGGTTAGTGGTGACCTTCACATATCTTGTTTAAAGTAAATCTATTCCTCACTCCAACAATTATGTACCTTAGGTTGAGGTATTTAAATGCAGTTTTAAAATACACGCCGGAAATGTCCTTTCTTATTATGCATCATCTTGTTAATTTAGCCGTTCCCTGCAGATCTGCTTGCAAAACACAACCAAAGAATCGTTTTTTAAAAAACACAGTGAATATATATATTTTTCTTTTAAAAGGAAACCAAAAAGTAGAGCGGTATTTTAAAAAAATCCAAAACAAATGCAGGTTTTCCTTTTGTCAGCTCTGCACTGAGCCTGCAGCGGCAGCACCCAGAAGTGAACAAAGCGACCCGGAAGCGGTGGTCCGATTGAAGGCAGAAAGAACATCAACCTTTTATATTATAGCTGTACTCGCAAGACAATATCTGCAACCAGGACACAAGGTATTTGTGCATGTCTTTTTATGCTTCTCCTGCTATGCATTTATCTGTCAAGCTATGACCTATCAAAAACGTGCAATGTGCACAGATTCAATTTCTCCTTTGATTCGCCCAAAAGTTACTGAATGTGAAAAAAAGCCAACACTAAAAGTGAAATTTGGCTAAGATGGCTAAGCGTATTTCGAGCGGTGAGGCATTGCGTGCTATTCGTAAATATGGCCATGACTCATCAATGTGTTTTTTGTTTTTTCTTTGAAAAAAAAATGCTTTTAATGAGCCCGGCTTGTCCGTTTCCGTGCTGTTTTTTTGCAGAGCATGGTTGTTGTAGGAAGTGTCAGTTTTTTTAAGAGGTGGGGAGGCCGGGCTATTCAAACCTGCATTTCGCCGTAAACAATCATTCATGCCTTAGACATGATAAACACACCTTTGTGGCCGTCTCTCGGCCGCTTTTTCTCCCGCGACATCCTTTTCGCGACAAGATGTTCACGCTCCTAAAATTTTGGGGTCTGCAGAATATGGCGTCCCGCCTTATAAAAATAAGGCTGCCATTTTTGTTTCTCTTTTGTCTGGAAATGTTTTAAGAAAACTGTCTGAGAATGTCTGAGTCGTACCGGGAGGGTCTATCCGCACAACCCTCCATTAGTCCGGGTTAAGAGCTGCTCCCAGAATGCAGACATGTCCGAAAAGTCAAACAACGCAAAGTTTTTTGTCTTTTTTTCTTCTTCTTCTTCATGCGTCTGAAATTTTAAAGCGAGGGCCACTTATTTTTCAGGAATTCGAACAAAAGGAGAAAAGCAGCTTGGAGTTGAATAACTGGGACTGTGTCGTGTCGTTTTAGTGATTTATTTTATATTAGAGCAGAAATATTTTGAAAAGCTAAACGCACCAGTTTGGCTCATCGGGACAGAATACGATCATTAAAACAGTAGCAAGTTAGCACAGCACATTTCTCAAAACGTACGTCATCTTGTCCAAAGCTTCAATTCATGACAGAATTTTACCTCATACGTATATATTGTCTCCTAAAGGTGATTGTGTGTTCTTTTTAAAGCTATTTTTTCAAAGTGGCTTTTTTGCACCTTTCATCTGCCTCCTCAGAGGTCTGTGTTTGCTCTGTTGTCATGGAGATAACCCCTCCATCAAACTTATCCTGAGGTGGAAGTGAGGTGTGGGATATCCAGAAAGTGGGCTTTGAGTAGAGATCACACATGCCTGACTGATATTGGATTTTTTTTTTTACTTGTTTAGTTTTGTGAGGAAACCCAGATTTTTATGGAGTAAAAAGATAAAATAAATCTGATAATGTATATAGTTTTATCACAAACTATTGAGTTGCTTATTTAAAAGAAAACACACTAGACTCTTCTCTGCTGTAGTGGATGCTCTGCTACCTGTCCATGGGGTTAACATTAAATGTATCATGAGGGCATTTTCCTGCCAAAACTATATATAACACCATTTTTAAATGATCTCATTATAGGTTTTTTTCTGGTTGTGTTTTTTGAAAAAGTCTAATATTATGAAATGCATGCATACTAATTCAAATATTAGGCTCTAGTCAAAACCTATGTTTTTAAAGTAAACATTGGAATATATGTGTGTGTGTGTTAATTTCAGTAGGGCTTTTTTGTGTGAAAATCATGTGTTGGTATTAGAAACAATAAGGGATGGCTAGTTGTTTTTTTCTTTTTTTTTTAAAGTGAGGGCTAGTTGTGTACCTTGTATCTGCAGATGCATTGTAAGAATATTTTCATAATAAAAACTAAGAGTAATATCACTTTGAACACTGTAAGTTGCTTTTTGTAAGTCAGGTATTCATTCTAAGCTTTATGAAAGTGATTGAGACTAATACATAATGTGCTCAGCCTTTGTGCTTTAAAAGTTAAATGTAATGTAATGGTTTGTCGAATTGTTTATGTTCATGGTTTAGGTCTCAGCATCATTTCTGCCCACAATTTGCCCCTCAGGTACCCTGACAGACAAATCTTTAGTAAGGAAACTTTTTTTTTAGAATAATTTGTAAATGTGACTAAAGGTTATATCATTTGCATCAGGATGGCAGAGCCTCGATTTAACAACCCATATTTCTGGCCGCCGCCACCGTCCATGCCAGGCCAGGTAAGTCATTCACAACAAATAATTACTGTGGCATTTCCACCCTTTAATTGCAGTACGTTTCCATGTGTGAATGTCTTTTCAGCCATTCTGCACTCCTTCCTCAGTGGAACAAACTTTCAGGTTGCACATCTTGTGCAGGGTGCTACAGTATAGATTTGAAAGAAATTAAACCTGTATGCTTGCTGTTGTCATCTGTCCCACGACGTGTTTATGGGGGCATGAATGACATTCACACACGGTGGCTGTTTTCTGTTGAGCATGACCCGTTAACCCTTTCAGCTGGATAACCTGGTCCTCATTAACAAGATCAAGGAGCAGCTGATGGCTGAGAAGATCCGACCTCTGCATTTGCCACCTACCTCCACCCCCTCTCAGCAGTCTTTACTAGTACCCACATCCTCCTCTGATGGCAACGCTCAGCATGGCATGTCCGTGCCAAAGCCCCAGCCACAGCAGGTGCAGGGTCACCACCCACAGTCGCAGGTCTCTGGACAGCCTGACATTGCTCTGCACGCTCGCTCCACTTCCAGCTCTGGACCAGGTACTTTATTTTGTATATGAAAAACTGCTTCAATTCAGTCATTGGCACCAAAGCCATCAAAATGGAAGGAACATTCTTAACTATGACAATCCATTCATCAAGTGTTGAGTCCTTAAATCATTAAGATGAAGTGTATAATCCATCATATTTGATCCACATAGTAGTCTTTTATTGTTGCCATTTTAAATGAGATCTTAATTTCATAACTTAATGTCAGACATGAGCCTGACACTGATTTGTCTGAAAAATACTTGTAATCAAAATGTTATTTGTAATCATTTTCATAATTCACAGATGGAAATATGGACGATAAGTCAGCAGTAAAAGCCAAAGGATTATGGGAAGACTGGCACATGAGACAGCTCAGTGAGCAACCTGGTCGGGTCAACCATCGCTCAGGTACTGCAGTCTGTTGGCATCAATCACATGGAGATGTTGTTACAATGAACAAAATTGTAACGCTTCTGTATTTAATGTAAGTTTTAATGGTCGAAGAGGGAGAAGTGAAATATCTATAATTAGCAAATAATACTTAGTCAGATCACATCACATGGAAGAAAAAAGAAGTCGGTGTAACAGGAAACTAAAAAAAGGGGGAAACTTGAACAGCATGTGTTAGTAATAGCACAATGTCCTTATGTCATCCTGGTTCCCACCTTCACAGGCCTGGCCCCTTCATCTCGATCGGACAGCCACAGCACCTCAGAGGCCCTGACCCCCACGACTCCAACCTCCAGCAGCCACAACCGGCTAGGTGGCGCTCCCTCTGTCAACATCATCTCTGGGCTGGCTAGTGGTCCGGGTATGGACCACATGAAAGTTGGAGGCCTGGCGGGACTCTTAGGGCCCCCACCAAAGGCTCCTCGGGGCAGAAAGAAGATTAAAGCGGAAAACGCATCTGGACCTCTGCTTGTGGTTCCTTATCCCATCCTAGCTGACCAAGGCTGTGTCACCGTTGCACCCAAAGAGGGCAAAACATACAGGTTGGACACAGGAAGCTGCCTTTGTTTTTTTGTTTTCTGAAAAAAGGAGAATCAGATGATTCTAAAGACAAAATGTGTGAAATACACGACACCCAGATGTTGCAGTTGAGGGTAAAATCCATTTGACGTGTGATGCACTACATTTCAGGTAGACTCAAATGGACCTGGGTGCTCCACTCATGGTCTGATCATCCTGTTCTGTCCTGTTGCATGTGTTTGTAAAAGCAGTAAAGCATTTATTAGTACAGCTCAATTTAATACATTTTCCGTTTCTTAAGTCAAATGATTGATTTGCGATTTAGAGCAGTCCTCTAAAGCCTTGTCCGTCTGTTTGAATAAAACCCTGATTGCAACCTGAAGGAATCTTCTGTGAAGGGAATTTGGTTATGATTACATGCAGGAAAAAAGGAATGTCTTAAAAGTTTCTCTCGCAGACTAAGCACCGTATGCGAGAGAACATCTCTACTTTTTCTCTGAAGAAGTTTAAAATTCTATGATTAATTTTGTCCTGCAAATTGCTCAAAGTGACCTTACTTTCTTTCTATTTGTTTGTGCATTTGTGCCTTTCTGTCACCAAGATGCAAAGTCTGCCCGCTCACCTTCCTAACCAAGTCGGAGATGCAAATTCACTCCAAGTCCCACACAGAAGCCAAACCACACAAATGTCCCCACTGCTCCAAGACGTTCGCCAATGCCTCATATCTGTCCCAGCACCTGCGCATTCACCTGGGGATCAAACCCTATCACTGCTCCTACTGTGAGAACTCTTTCCGTCAACTGTCACACCTGCAGCAGCATACCAGGTTGGTGTTATTGCAGGAAAGCAGCCAAACTATCCTGTGGTGCAGTGCATCTCTACTCTGGTCTGAATTTCATTTTTTTCCAAACTTAATAAAAAAAATGATTAAATAAAAGATTATTTTTTTTTAAGTTCATTTTCAGATTTCTTCCACAAAGCCCTGGTTTGGTTACAATCTCCTTAGATGTATGACATAAGTAAGGTTGTTTTGAACACTTTAATCTTGTTTTGCACATTAGGTGCGGCTTCCTCGATCCTGTCCCTGATGATTCCTTGCTTGGCATGGTTTTTTTTGTTTTTTTTAAATTTCCTGTTTTGCAAAATACTTGATTGAAATGCATGGATCATTGTCAGGTTTAGCAGTTTGATTACATATGTACTAAAGCAAGGATTGATCTAAAACATATGGGAAAAAGGAGTCTCCAGGATCAGAATGGAGAGATTTCTTTAGGTGGTTTGGTTTCGTTCACTTCCATCATCAAACCTTTTTTTCTTTCTATTCTCTCTTCAGAATCCACACTGGTGATAGGCCTTATAAATGTGCCCACCCTGGATGTGAAAAGGCTTTTACCCAGCTGTCAAACCTACAGGTATGTTAATGCTAACAATGGGCTGTAATGACACATGATTCCAACTCAGAAACATAAATGTGGAGATTAGTGTCCCAGTGTGCAGCATTTAGAGGGAAGCCTTCACAGAAATTATATTGTAAAAAACATAAATAAATGTATGAATTATGGTCTGTCTGTTGGATGCAACATGAAAATAGTGTTTTCATAATCCAAAAACACATGTTGTCAGCTTGTTGCATTGTGCATCACGCGCCACGCATCTCTTTATGCAAGTGACCTCCCTGCTTTCCATCTATGTTGCGACTGTAATGATATTAGACCATACAGGTAAAAGATGCTTGGGCGTTCTCATTTATCAAATTCTGTTTAATTCTGTGAGCTGAATACTTCGTCACAACCTTCTTTCATTGGAGGTCCTTACTCACCAGTGATGAACAAACTGTTGATTTATCTTGGATTTGGCTATGATACTTCCAACTTCTGACCGGAAATAGTCTAGTGGCGAGACTTCCTGTACGAACTTACACCAGAGTAACTCTTCAAACAAGACCCTTTGTTATGTGGCTGTACAATGCTTCCCTTTTAACTCTCATACTGACTAGAAAGACACATAGCATGTTAGTGTTGTAGAATCAGAAACATTCACATTCTGATTATCCATCCAAGTTTTTTAACTGTTTAATATATTTAATACCATTAGATATGACGTTTTCCTCCAAACTGGATCTTACTACTTTTGTCTGTCTGTCTTTGGCAGTCTCACCAGAGGCAGCACAACAAAGATAAGCCGTACAAATGTCCCAACTGTTACCGTGCCTACTCAGACTCTGCATCCCTGCAGATCCACTTGTCAGCACATGCCATCAAAAACGCTAAGGCCTACTGCTGTAGCATGTGTGGCCGGGCATACACCTCAGTAAGTAAAAAAAAACATACATTATCCTTTTGCTATCTTGACGTGTCACTTTTTCCCATAGTTTCTTCAGATAAACTGAATACTTTTGCTGATAAGATAACGATGATTCTTTGCGACCTTTAAAACGTGTCATTATTCCAGTGAAGGTGGAAGGTTGTGTAAAATTTAAATAAAAACCTGACTACAATGATTTGCAAATCATTTCAACCTATATTCAGCTAACAACCCTTCAAAGATGAGATATTTAATGTTCAACGTTCCACAGGTGATCAGGTTAATTCCGAACAGATGAGTGTCATGAGTGTCGCTACCATTACAATTGCACGTTGAAACATTACTGTGCAAAGCCGAAGCCATAGATCCACAACAGCCAGAAATGCCACCGACTTCTGTGGGCCCAAGCTTATCTGAGATCCACTGACGCAAAGTCGGAAAGTGTCGTCTGGTCTGAAGAGTCCACATTTCATATTCTTATTGGAGACTACGGACATGTTTCCCAGGCCAAAGAGGAAAATGGCCATACAGATTGTTATCAGCAGCGGAGAAAAGCAGGGATCTGTGATGCTGAAAGGTTCATACAGGTTTAGGTGCAACATTTAAGTCTATCCAAGCAGACCGGACCAGGCCTGTCTCCCATCAAATGACTGGGAAAAAATTCCACTTAGAAATCTTCCGCAATCAGCATCCTCAGTTTCTAATGCTTCCTGAGTGTTACAAAGAAAGGTGATTTAACACAGGTAAACATGCCTCTCTCCCAGTGTTACAGGGATCAAAGCCACCGTGGTGAATATCCCCCCACAACCACAAAATAAAAAAATATTAGGTTGAACATGAAATATTTTGTCTTTATACTGTATTTCATTGAATATTGGTAAAAATGATTTGCAAATGATTGTATTCAGTTTTATTTGTTTAACACAATGTCCCAACATCTTTGGAGTTGGGGTTTCATAAAGCAACTCAGCATGATTTTGCTTTGTTTAAAGCTTAAATAAAGTTAGTGTTCAACCTTTTTTTTAATTTTTTAGGTTCAAGGGAGCACAGGATTTATTTTTTATTACTTGTAAGCATTAGGCGCAGGCTTTGTCCTTAACATTTTGCAAATTAGTTTCTTATACCATGTACTCTTACATTTAGTTCTAATTAAAATTGATAAAAATTTCTGCTTGGCAGACAGCTCGTTTCAAGTTCAATATTTAGGTAAAAGAGTGTTTTTAATATCTTTATAAATGTGAACCAGAACTTTTTGTTCATTTGTATCAAATAAGTTGAAATAAGTTATATTGTAGGAAATGTACTTTATAGATAAACCTGAATGAGTATGCAAATGGTTTTTTTAGCTCTTGTTTTCCCCATTAAGTTGGTGGAAAGTGAATATTTCCAATTTAAATACATTATAAGAAAATAGAGACCTTCTGTGTGTGCACCACCCACCAACCGCATGTAACGCTTATTATTTTTATTATTATTGTGTGTTTAGCTGGTAGTAATACATTAAAATAAGGATGATATGAAGTCCTGGATCCTTTGAAGTCAAATTGCTCGAGTCATTCACCACTAAGTGGCACGTGCTGTTATTCATTCATTCATTTTTTTATACTGGTTTTCAAACTCCAAACTAGCGGCACACTTCATCAGTTAAGTTATTATATCATGTTTTACTGCTTTGTAAGATACGTATTAACATCTGGTTGATGAAATGGATGAGTTAAAATGCCAGTAAGCGGTTTTTCTTGTCTTTGTAGGAGACCTACCTTATGAAGCACATGTCAAAACACACAGTGGTGGAGCACCTAGTGAGTCACCAGTCGCCCCAGAGGACCGAGTCCCCCAGTCTCCCCATTCGTATCTCCCTCATCTGATCTCCATGGACATTCAGCCGTAAGATTCAGGAGTCAGCGATCAGCTGGAGCTCACAAGGCCCTGCACCCACAGCCATCTACATAAGGCTTACATTAGCATTATGACAGCTGACATAAGCATTCAGTGTTAGATACAGTAAACGGACTGCCTCCATCTGACTTGACTCGGGCCGTCTTGTCAAAAAACGAGCACAGCGTTATTTAGTGAATGTAACAGTACAGCTTGATGTTGTCTGGGCGGATTGAGTGGTAAAGAATGTCTTGCGTCAGATTCAATAAGCACTTTCGTAAGCGTCATGTAAACCGCTGGATGCGTTGGCCATTTAGAAATATTTTGGCTGTTTGGTTTGTTTTTAGTTTTTTTTAAAGTGTGTGGGGGGGTCCATTTTCTTTAATAATCCATTAAATGGGTTTCATAAATGTGCCAGACAATATTACCCTTTTAAAGAA
>JBAMHX010000015.1:16776745-16791113 GCA_037177515.1 Pseudomugil tenellus
AAAACAGATCACTGTCAGCTGCAAAGCAGGTTGTGTGACCTGTTGATGTGCTCCTCCTGCTGCTGGGCTCTGAGAGCTGACAAGCTTTCAGATAGATCCCTGCTGTCTCTCTCTAGACGGCTGCTCTCGCCTGCCCGAGCTTCCTCCATACGCAGCTGGTGCTGAGCATTCTTTAGCTGCTGCTGCAACTCCAACACCTTTCATCACAACAAAACCACATTCAGTAAAAAAAACTAACAAAACATCCCAACCTACTATCCAAAGACAATACCAGTATCATCTTACATATGTTAGGTAGAGGAGAACGGTTTCCTCCTTCTTTGTTCCTAATTAACTGAACAAACTAAATATAAAAATGCTTACTCAGCAAACTTTACATACGGATTAATTTAGTTAGGGCTTAGAGGCAAATTAGGTCATAGACTGTATATCTCATTAAGAGCTCAATATGCTGGTTTCACTTGTTACTTCACTAGAACAGAGAACTAAAATATAAGAGGGAAAAGTTATCTGGAACATTTATTTCAAAATCAAAACACTGGTTTTGTATGTGTAAACTTAAATTACTAAGCCTAAAATGGGAAACCACAGATTAACAGTCTAACAAACCTGTTTAGCAGATAGCCCACCTTACTTTCTTGCCAATCTCACTATATTGAAAAGTATCTATCGCTGTATTATAACCAGTGACAGTATGGATTATAACCTAATACAGACAACAGATTTGGCAGAAGGTTAGATAAAATGATTTACCCTGTTGGAATGTAAAATCTTCAAAGCAGCTGAGCCTAACATGGACCTAAGATGGACCTCAGCATGGGACTAGTCAGTGTGCACGTGTAGCAGTACCTTTTTATCAGCAGCAATGAGCCGAGCTCTCTCAGCCTGAAGGTCTTCTTGCAAAGTAATGGTGGCACTTTGGTTTGTACAGTTCCGCGCCAGCTCCAGCTCCAATTCCTTGATTTTCTGCTGTTGATGTTCACACTCGGCTGTCTGAGACTGGACTTTTTCCTCAATCTGGACCAACCTGGTTTGGGCCTGCTTCAGCTCTGCACAAAGCTGCATGAAATATATGAACAGTGTACATACAAAAAACTAATGGCTGCCTCACCAATATACTTGTGTTAGTTAGTGTCACGATGAAGAGGCTGAGTGGCTTGATTAAGATGATAATTTAAAACATCCAGGAAATTCCAATGTAGTGTAATTAAATGTAAACCTTAAGTTTTTCTTGTTCCAGCAGAGTGTTGTGTTTTTTTAGGTCCATGTTCTTCTCCTTTTCATAGCGCAACTCTCTCTCAGCAGAAGTAAACAGGCTCTGGGTTCTCTGTAGATCTTGCTTCAGCTGTTTAACCTCCTCTGCCTTCTGGCTCAACACTGAATCTTGAGACTGAAGGTGAAGACATTAGGCAGCATCAGGATGACCAGAAGGGAATACAGACACAAATATCGCAAGCTGTTTGTGGTTATTAGATGCAAAGATAAGAAACCTTACTATAACTCTTGAAACAATATGGGTTTTTTGTTACAATTTTTATTATTATATTTACCTTGATATGTGCATGGGCTTCACTGATCTGAGCTTCAAGGATAATTTGGTGCTGAGAGGCCAGCTGCTGCTCCTCCTCCAGTTTGTTCTGCAGATGATTCAGCTGCTGCTTCAAAGATAAATGCTAAAAAAATGAGAAAAACACACACAAATACATATATATATATAAATATATATATAATATACACAAATCATATTTGGGCTTGAAAAGAAAATGCCATTTCTTTCTACTGAAATAATAAGAAAAATGTCTTCCAGCCTTACTAAATAACATTAAAGCTGGGCTTTTATTAGGATTTCTACCATACTGCTGTCACAATATATGAATTTTATTTAGGCTCCTATATAAAGACACATAGATATAATAAAGTTACCTGATCTGAATCCTCATCCTTGGTCTTCTCAAATGGACTGAGCCTTGATTCTATATGAACTGTGTGTTCAGACTTCTGCCTTTGACTAAGTGCTTCTTGTGTTGAATATAGCTGCTCTTGAAGCCACGAGAGCTGCTTATTGAGGCGCTGTATCTCAAGCTCCAGTCTCTTTTTATGTCCCTCAGCTGATAGTTTCTCCTGAACAGTAGAGCTTAGCTTAGCCTGAAGCTCAGCAGTCTGCAGCCGTTGTGAAGTCATCTCATCCCTGGAAAATATGCATACATGCAAACCAAATAAGCTCTAGCTTTAAATTCTTATCTTGTGACCATGATATAAGACAGACGCAGCAATGCTATCACATCTTAACAGACACTGGTCTATTCGAATTAAAATGTCTGAAAAATTCTACACGTGCAATGGAAACAACCTCAGGGTACTGTGTGCTTTCTGGAGGCTGGTGAGTTCGGTAGTGAGAAGACCAGTTTGTTCCTGCAGCTGATCAACCTGAAGCCTGCTTTCCGTCTGGTCCTCCTGGGTCTGCTCACTCTGGAGTCTGCTGTAGGCACGCTCCATCTGGGCCACCTGACAGTCACGGAGGTAAAAGACAGATAGATGCATAATGTAAATTCGTTTGACATGTTTGGTAAAAATTTAGTGTTTTTTATGACAATAAACAGGCATAAATTTTTTATCAGATTAAAAAATTGTTCATATGTAAGTTGTCATAGACGAAAAATGAAAACTGACAAACCTTTTCCTCTAGAACTGCCTTTTCCCCCTTGACTTGGGTGAGGCTCTTGATCAGTGTTTTCCCCTGTTGACATTCTGTCTGAAGGCCGCTAACCTCAAGTCTCAGTTTCTTAAGCTCTCGCTCAGCTATCTGCAAGGCCTTTAGAGGAGACAACAAGGTAGGGATATAAAATACTGAGTGGTTTGTACCTATGTAAAAGGACTAAGCTCGACCAAATAGAATTTACAATCATTCTTGGTTTGTTTGCTGTGAAAAATCAAACAATAAATGTTTTACAAAGATGAATTCACACCCTGAAATGGCAACTTTTCTGATGGTGTGGACCTCAGCACGTGTACACCAACAAGGTAATTGAACTTAGATGAACAGAAACACCACACCAGGGTTCATTTCAATCAAACCAAATATATCAAGCAAAAAATTGTCTAATTGCAAAAATTACAGATAGCATTAGTGGTTTATGATTTAAGCTGTAAGACACTTTCGTATAATTGTGCCGCTGCAGTTTTCCACCTTTTCTTGCAGAAAAAAGCAGATATAAAGATTTCTACCTCTTTATCTTTCTTGAGGGCAGCCTGAGCAGCACTAAGATCTAACTCCAGTTGTTTTCTCCAGTCCTTCTCCTCGGTCAGACGAGCTTCCAGCAGAGCCAGCCTCTCCTGAGAGCTGTCCCTTAAATGCTTTATGTGCAGAGAAAGGAGACCATTGAGTATTTCTAGGTGTATTTGACGTCAATCCACTTGACAGCGATCTTACAGTCCCGACACGCTGAAGTGAAATGACTAAAGTATAAACATCATAACTACTCAGAAGTGAGTAATTCCTTACCAACTGTAAGTAGGACTCGTTGTTTTTATTCTCCTCTCCATTCTTCAACATTTTGTCTTGAGCATCCTGCTTCTTCAGATCTGCTTCAAGCATTTTGATCTGCAGGGCAAGACTAAATTATTACATGACTGTTTTCAAAGATAATCCTACTTTTAATTTTGTTATTTTAGAACTGAGAGGAACCATTTTTCCTAAAGCAAAATATTTCTAACTCACACTAAAGTCACATCTTTAACCAGAAAAGCATGAAAAAAAATGTAGCTGTGCGGATTACCCTCCTATGCAGTCCCTCCAGTTCTCCTTCATGGCGATGTCTCTCCTCCTTGCTGGCATTCTGGGCCTCCCCCAGCAATGCCTCCAGCTCTTCATTCCTCTCCTCCAGCTCTTCCTGTTCTTTGCGTAGCCTCTGAAGTTGCCGCTGCAGCTCTCTCACCTGTACAAGTCCATCCTCTACGGCCTCTTGACACCTAACAGAAAACAGAGGGGATGAGTATGAAAGGAGCAGATGGTATTGTCTTTATGAAGTCAACACAAGTACATCCCGCTGACACACATCCCGAAAATGTGATTCCTGAGGAACAAATGTTTTTACCGCTTGTGAATTGAATCCTGTTCTTGAGAGGAAAAGGTACACTGTCCTTTTTGCGGTTCACTGCTCTTGTCTTTTAAATCCTCTTTGGCTGTATCACTCTTTGCCACCTGGAATAAAACAACATCAAACAAGGGTAAGAATGTTTCCCTGTTAGAAACATTTTAGAGAGAAAAGTTCTGAAATGTCAACCTGCTCCAGGAGTTCTTTCTTCTCAAACTCTATAATGCGCACTCTTTCTCTAAGAGCTCGGTTCTCTGTATCCAGTCTGTCATTCTGCTCTTTGGCCTGCTGCAGCTTCACCATATCTGAGGGCAGACATTTGTCATGAAAATTATTTTTGTCTGATGTTCATATCACCCTGTGATGGACTGACGGCCTATCCAAGGTGCATCTCGCTTCTAACACGACTGCTGGCACAGTCTCCAGCTACCGTCAATTGGATGTAGAGAGAATGGAAAAAGAAAATGGAAAAACCAAACTGCAGTTTCTGAGAGGACAACTAGTGACACCTCAAAAAACAGATCCATCTTGATCATTAAATTGTGAA
Source organism: Pseudomugil tenellus (assembly GCA_037177515.1). Classification (NCBI taxonomy): domain Eukaryota; kingdom Metazoa; phylum Chordata; class Actinopteri; order Atheriniformes; family Pseudomugilidae; genus Pseudomugil; species Pseudomugil tenellus. The sequence continues at coordinate 16,781,387 of JBAMHX010000015.1, forward strand.
ATTTAAAACTCTGTTTTTACCCTTAAAAACTCATTTTCCTGTTTGTAACAAGAATCTTGAGAGGAAGAGAGAGCAGGAGTTTTTACATACATCTACTCTTCAGAATTATACAAAGTCATAAAGCAATACAATATTCTGCAATTATGAAAACCTCATTTTCCTAATAACATAAATAAATCTACTCTAGCTTCAGTTTTTTCAACATGAAAGTGAAAATAGACCCGTGAAAGTAAAAACAAAATCACTCCACAAATCGGATATTAATTCTTGTTTAATAATTAATAAATATATCAATTTAACAGTAAACAACTTTTATAAAAAAAAATCCTTTACTTATTAGATGTGTAAGCTGATCAGTTAATCTGCTGATTAAACAGAACATTAGTTCAGCCAATAGGATGAAATATATATACTATCTATATCAAGACTATGCAAATAATTTCCAAACCTATTTGTCCCAAAATCTGCCCACAATCAATTTATAATGCTAAAAATAAAATCTCTTGACATTCACAAAACTCTGTCTTACCAAGGTGTTTTAGTTTGTCCACTTCTTTCCTCAGGTTCTCCACTTCTTGGACAGTTCCCTGAAGCTCAGATCCTGAAGTAAAAAGAATATTTTGCACTCCAAAAAGAATCACCAGACAGATTCTAATCACGGTGCTTTATATTTCCCACAGATTGCTGTTGTAGCTCAATGCCATAAAACGTTTTGGTTAGAAACTGAAATGAAAACTGAAGTATGTTCACCACACATTTGCATCTATGTAAACTGAATTTCTAAAAGGCAGAAGGGAACACACTGAACAGTCACTGGACTAGAGTAGTATTCATGTCCAGGTACGTTTTACTCAAGTCTAATAGTACAAATTCAACAAGTGCAGTCTGCAGAAACGGGAAGTATAAATCTTGCAGATTACCAACTAACAGTAAGAAATGGTCGCAGCAAACAAAACAATACTCCTGTAGATGTATGAATGCAGGTGTTTATTATGCAATACAGTCTTTGCAGCATACCAGTTAGGTCCTGGTTATTGTCTTTGGCTGCATCCAGCTCATCTGTAAGCCTGCGGATGTCCTGATGAGCCATCGCCAACCTCCTGGAGGCTTCCTCCAGGTCCCTCTCCAGCCGCTGCCTCTCATTAGCTTCTTTGGAAATCTCCTCACTGTGACCCTGAGCAAAAAAAAGAGGCAAGGATGGTTAGGCTGGATGGAGAACAGCAGGAACAAGAACTTGTAGTTAGACTGTGGATGCAAGTGGCCAAGCATGCAGTTGCAAGAGACATGCATTCAGGCTGAGGCTCATCATTCCTGCAGGCCTAGAGAGGAACAAAGACAGATTAGTTGCAGCATTCATCTGCAAAGGAACAGCACTGGAACAAAAAGATACCCATGCTGTCACCCATGTCATCTAAGGTGTTTTTTTCCCCTCCACAATAAATTACATTTTTAAATGCTGTTTTCCGGGTTAATTTGACAAAGGAGAAACAGAGGAGAAATGGGGGTGTATGACATGCAACATAGATCAGCCTAATCTGATTCAAACTGTGAATATTCCAGTTATGTCGTTAAAAATGACATAAATGGTTAAATTACCCAGATATCACACATATGTGATGATGGTGTTGTAAAGCAAGCCACTGTTGTCGCTTTTTGTTGCTCTTTATCACAATGCCAGTGTTAGTTACGCAGTTAGTATTAGCTGTAAAGTGGAAACCTACAGGGTTAAAATTGTGTTTGCTCTGACCAGACCTGCGCAGGCCAAACAACTTCTTCCACGGATTCTGGGATGAGCACTGCTGAGAGGACAAACCAGTGTGTGCAGATTTACAACAGATACTATGAATCCATCAGGCGGTATTTCTGTACAACAGCTGAAAAAAGGCTGCATAAAATTAGTTTTTAACTATTCTCAACCAGAAACGTTATTCAGGTCTATCATTAGACCAGAAGAAAATACATATAACCTCACCTTTGTCACGTTAGCTATGGTCTTCTGCATATCCTCACTCCGTTGCTTTAGATGCCCTTTCATCATGAGATGTGTATGCTCCTGTTCAAGTATCATAAAGCAATCAAAACTTACCTAACAATATTAATATGATGTCTGTGTGTCTCCTGAATGGTTAAGGTGAATTTAAAATGTCAATAAATACCCATGCTGACGATTGCACATTTAATTGATCATGTCACAACTGTACGTTTCAGTTCCGATCAGAAAAATTTATTAACTACTGTACCACGTAAAGTTTAAACCCTCTTAGCGGCAAATTTGCAAAAGAGCAATCCAGAAAAAGAGTTAAAAACTGATACAGCTATCAATGGTAAATGGCAGACATGTGCATCTTTAATTTCGCACAATGAGGGGAGATGAGTGAGGGGGGGTCTTTTCAAAGTTCCAGAGGAAAGCGCATTTGATAAACATATGATTATGGATAAAGATAAGCACACAGTTGGTGATGCAGAATCGATTGCAGAGAACATATCCAAACACTTTTAAATAGTTGATGAAGAACTTTTTCAGCTATTAGCCATCTGTGATTCTAGAAGGGAATGTTTCCATCCTGAATGACGACTGCAAACTCAGCAACAGTGAAAGTGATGCTTCTGGTAAAAATCCTGGTGAAGCCATCGTTAATAATGGCATACCTGAAGAAGCACATATGATAGGAAATAAGTCTGAGGCTTTACCTAATAACTTAGCCCATTTGGTGCTATGTTCAGCTATTTTTCAAACCACTTCTGCTGCATGAACAGACTGAAGTAGCTGCTGGCATACTGTCATTGGTTAATGCATTTTAATCTTTAGTGTGGATGAAAACATTAAAAACATTAACCGTTATGTAACGTTTTGTAGACTGTGAATTAGACAACATCTGCAGCTGTAAAGTGGTTAAAATGGCATTTAATGTCAGGTCTGTTCAGTTTCAGTTATGGATATTTTATTTTTCTTTATACTTTTTTCCCAATTTACATGCAATTAAATCCATTTTTCCAGACAATAGTAGAGCTTAATTTTATAATATTAAAGACTGTGTCTATTATGTATTCAGTCATCATGAGTCCTTTTACTGCCACCTTAAACTCTGATTCACATTCAACTTTTTTATACTTTAAAGTTTAAACAAGCCATAAAAACCTAATAAACCTTTAAAAAAGGATAACTAAAAACATTTCAAAGTACAGGAGAGGACTTTGAAATACTTGAAATTAATCCCATCAATATCCTTTTGAAAGTGATAACAGGCTCTATTTCAGCAATTAAAACATCTTTATCTTCTATCCACCAATTGTAAGACTACTCCTCAGCATACTGATGCACTTATTTGCTCCAGATCAATCTTCAATAATATTTGTGCTTTATTTATACCTTAGTGCTTCACTCATCTGTCCATTCCCTGAAGACCTGTTGAGGCTTGAACTGAGATAAAGAGTGCTCTTGTTTATTTTTATCAGTTCATTACCTGGTGGTCAAGTGCATTCAAGTTGCCAGCGAGAGTCTGATTTTCTAGTTTCCTCTCAGCAGCTTCCAGTCTTTCCAGCAGTGTGGCCCTTTCCACCAGCAAGTAAGCCACTTGCTCACTGGGGGTGCTCAAACCTATCTCTCCTAGGTCTTCTTGCGCCAGCATCTCAGCCAGCTCCTTATTCTGAACATCTGCAAGAAAATGGAATTTCCTCCAGTAAGCAGTTTTCAAAATTACATTAAAAATAAGAAAATATCTAATTACAGCCCATTCAAAGTGAGCATAAATAAACATGAAATTTGAGTTAAATATTTGATAAATTGATTTACTTGGAGGGAAAAAAAAGCATTTAATATTTATAAATTAGGAGCTCTGCTAAACCAGGCCTGTCTAAAACTCAAAGGGACAAATCTGAATTGACCTTGTTGCTGTTTGATCTGGTGAAGTTCATGTCTCAAGTCCTCATTGTCTTTTTCATAATCTCCAGTCAAACACTCGCGCTCTTCCAACAGCCCTCGAATATGTGCAACATAGCTTTCCACCTGAAAGTAGGGGGGAAAAGACTTAATAGTAATTCAGCTAAAACTGTCAAACCGATTTAAGACACTCATGGCCACCTCTCCACTTTAAATATTGTGTGACAGATATTTCTGAAGCTCTTTTACGTGCTTCACTTATTGGCTACAAATCCGTTTCACTGGATATTTGATCAATGAATTAGACACAATTGGGTCAAACACTTAAAGACATTATAACAAGTGTTATATTGAAATGTTGCACCTCCTTCATTTCACTGGCCTGCTGTGTACGCAAGGTCTGCAGCTCTTGGGTGGCTGACAAAAGCTTTGCCTCACTGCTGAGCAGCAGCTGCCACAGGTGACGCTGCCGCTCCTCCACCGTGGCTTCTGGAGGCAGGCCTTCCTCCTGAAGCCGCACAGAAATTTTATCAAGCTCTGTCCAAACCTGAGGGTTCAGAAAAAGAATATAATGTTTTGCTAATTGATATCAAATGAATCAATCAAGTGTTTAAATGTAGTATTGATCTGTAACACACAGTGTTTTCTTTATTAATTGAACTGCTCTTAGTTCTCTAGTCTTGCTTTTGTGTGAATGTTTTGTTCAATTTTAACATTATTTAGATTAACCTTGATAATAAAAAAACTAATCTAAACAGCCTAAAATATATAAATATTAGACTTGGTTATATTATATGGGTGCTGCTACAATACCACAAGTTATTATGGAAATGTTTATAGATACGTTAAGTACATAACATTGACATCATTTACCAACATTATGGTACGTGTCAAGGCTGACAGTGTCTATGAAAACTAATCTGATGCATTGTAACAAAACCATGGTGGCAGGCCAGCACCAAACACCTGTTGCCAAATTCAGTATTGTATGTTGTACGGCTGTAACCTGAGTCAGACTCGTGCAGCCTTCCGACTATCCCAGGAGCTGGCAGTGCTCCTACACCATGCTGCATATTGTCACTGACGGCATATCGGGTATCATGTGTCTGCTGTACTTAAACATAACTCCAACTGGTCTAAGCTTATGTGGAACGAATGGCTGAAAGATCAGATATTAGGTGCAATTACAATCCAAATAGTGGGGAATGTCATCTATCTCTCCTATCAAGGCCTTTTTGTGTGTCTATTTATTAATTATTCTCAGTTTAAGAAGTTAAGATGGGGATCCAATTGATCAGTTGAGACTAATAAACAAGAAACTGGTTAAGGTGAGGGAAAATCTGGTGCTGAATCCTAAAATTTGAATAAATGGTTATGACTGAGCAATTAAGTTACCTCTTCACGATCCATTGTCAACATTAACTTTTGTAAGGCTGCATCAGAGACCGATGAATTATCTCCTCAGTGGAGAAAATACTGGATTGCACACAGCAATTCTGCCTTTGAGGTATTCCATAATAAGCACAAACCAGTCTGCAATGATGAATTAAAGATCAGCAGATCTTCAAACTTCATGGCTTCCATTGTTGTTTAACTCATCCGTGAACGTCGCGCATCCAATTCCTCTGCAAAAAGACGAGATTCTTAGTAGCAGCTCTGTCCAGACGAGTAGTCACAAGCTTAGCGATTACCTACCTCAGCTGATACATGGACGGTAGCTTAATAACTTACTTACATCACCTGAGGCTATGCAAAACTTCAAGCTGATAAGCTTTGTATGATCTGCTGCTTTGTTATCATTATGGTTTTAGAAAAATGTTAACAGTTTCAATGCAGCATTACCAGCTCTGGTCTCTTAGTTTTGTCTCTTCAATTTAGGAATGCACGATAATATTGTATTTCTTGCCAAGCAGAAAATTACACTAGTTTTCCTTCCAATAAATACAACTTTCACTTTTTAAAACTATTTGGTATCCGTCTAATGTTTCTCTCCAAAATGTCTGACGAGGAGGAGCAAAACATGTTTTCTATAAGACTGCTGCATTTTGCTTCTTATTTAACCAAGATTACCTGTCAGAAAATTTCAGCGACCCAACATATGCTTACAATATTGTAATAATAAGCTAATTATAACGTAAACCAGAAACTTTAATTAGGTCCTGAAGTTAGCAAAGTTAGTCCCAAAGTTAGCACTGCAAACTGAGCTAGCGTTAGCTTGCTAATAGTAGCAACCGATCCTTCCAGCGGCTGATGAGCTCTGCAAGAATTTGGTACTGACATCATAATATTCCCAAATCATATAAACTTCTACAGGGTAAAAAAGCTAAGACTGCAGATTAACAATTAAAGTTTTACTCACATTTTAGGTAGCAACGGGAAAGCAAATGCCGAGGACAGGCGTGGCGAAGAGAAGTGGCTTCTCCGAGCACCTTGGCAACGGACCGTACCACCTGAAAGATGCAGGCGACCTTAAAGAAACTGGTATCATATTGTGTGACATTTCCAATAAACAAAAATATCAATTTGTTTATCACAAGTAATTACTTTTCTTTTATCATGTTACGGTTGATTTCATCCTTACTGATATTACCCTGAATGCTTTGTTCCTACTGGTAATTAATTCTTTTTAAACCGGACTCTATCCTTAGTACTTGATTATAAACACTAGGAGGCGACAAAGTATTTATAAAATGAATCAAAATAGTGTTATTTTTGGTTAAATAATTTTTAAAAAAAAAAAAAAAAAAAAACTTTTTTAAAAAAAAAAAAAATGGGTTTAGCCTACTTTTATCTCCAGTTATCCCACTATCTAAGGCACTGTTTTGTAAATAGAGGGACATGCACTCTTTGGACCAAGTCTACTTGAAGACACCACAGGAGATACATTGAGAAAATGAAAATAACAAAAACAATGCCTATGTAAAATGTATTTGTATCTGTGATATCAGTAATATATAATTACGTTTATTAACCAAAATATATGCAGTACTCAGTTTAATTTTGCATTTACATTAAACATTTTTATTCTGACCTGATTTATATTTAGCATAAAATATGGTCTTTTAAAAAGGTGGGAATTTAAATGTTTTCTATAAAAGAAAAAAAGGCTTGATAAACCAGGCCGTGGTGAAGTATCATTATGTTCAGTTCTGTTTCCAACCAAAAAGATGTGTTTAGGTAAGGCAGTACTCTAGGGAGGAGAGGGCCCACAAAACATTTGTCTGAAGTGACTGTTAATATTTCTTGGAAGAAAATTAGTTCAACGACTGATAAAAATGCAAAAATTACCAAAAAAAGAGGCACTTAGGATTATGCAAGGGACAAAAAGATTATAAAAAAGGAACCATAGAGGTGGACTCAATCAATTACAGTGTGGTGACACGGACAGAAATTTGCTAAAACAAAAAAGGCAGCCAAAACAAATATTTTGTAGTTTGTTGTCTTACATGGAGGACATATTGGAAGAAAACTCTGATGGCTCGTGCATCACTGCAATGTTTATGAGGTGTACATACTCAATGCTCATTCGCTCCTGTCTTGAAATATGAGTTGTGTTGCATCTGTGTTTATTTTTCATGTATACCTCTCATATGAATAGATGGCACTATGGTAGCACCCTCATTATACCAGAGAGCACTTTAAGTAGACTGTTTACAGAGGAAATCTTTTCATGTGGTTTCGTGTGCTTATGGGTGGGTCTCACTTGAGACTTTTTTGGATGGTGATGCACAGACAGATGAGGAGGCAGCGCAAAAAGGGAGCTCTGTTCTACACAGAGGAAATGGGCGTTGTGCTTGGAAACTTTGGAGCGACTGACTAAAAAAAAAGAAAAAGAAAAACATAAAAAAAGGAAGGGGTGTGACAAAGCTGGAAAAAGAGTCTGGAACACCAAAATATTGTAGAGTAGGAGCTGCATCCAAGCCGCTGGGATCTGGTTAGAGCAAAAAAGTCATCTCTGGGGTAAGTAGAGGTTTCTGTCATTTCCATGCATTTTCAGGAATGTGGGCAAGACATAGTTTTGTTGATTTAATGACAAAAACAAAAAAGTAATTGTACTGTCTCCCCCATGTCTCTTAAAAACTCTGAAAGCAACAGACATTTGTTTTTGAGCAACATGTTTGCCATTCTGTCAACAATTTTCAGAAGGGTTATCACTTATCGTGTGTTACTAATAAGTCTTTTTTATTAAATTTTTTATATTAAAATAACATTCTATTACATAATTCTATCTTTCACTTTTGTATGATGGATGATATATAATAACATAATTTGACTGTAATTGTCACTCCACCGCCCACCCAAATGGGCTACAGCTAAAGATAAAGATCTTTACAGACAATTTCATCCTGTTTTTATCCCTCTGTATGTCTTCCTCTTTTTTGTCTTGTTGGATGTCCTTTTTCTTTGGTCTTAAATTAAAGTATCATTGTTACTTTCAAGACTTTTATTTGTACACTACAAACTCTGTAGATTGACAGAGTAATTCTCTTTCAGAATATTGTTAAAGTAACTTTAATTCAGTCCAAACTTTAGCTGAAATTGTGACTTTTTACCCATGAAAGCAAAAAAAAGAATCTTTGCAGGGTTTTCTGACTGAATGAAGGTCGCTAAACAGCTCAAGATAAATTTCAGCATGCGTTTTGCAGCAAGCTCTCGTGTAACACAGAGGATACTCTGTTCAACTTCTAAGATTTCCCATTTGGATTTTCAACTCAAAACAGGAAAGTTACCCAACAGTGAATTCACTGTGGTGTCAGCTGAGTCTTAAAATTTCTCACACAAAATTAATTTGAAGTGTCTTGTTTGTTTGTGGCAGGGAATTCAAAATGGCTTACCTGCTCATGTTTGTCACACTGCTGCATCTCATCACTCTGGCTATGCTTTTCATTGCAACCATGGAGAAGGTAATGATAACATTACAATAACATCTTAACAGCAGCATCTCATAAGTGTGTGACATATTCATCAGTGTGTCATGTTTGATCTCTGTTTGAAGTCCTGGTGGGTGTGGGATGAGACGGAAAATTCAGACCTGTGGTACAACTGTAGGCTTGACAACTCCACCGGAAGCTGGTTGTGTACATCTACCAAAGAAACGGGTAAACTCTGCCCTAACATTGCTTTTATTCAAGTACGAAATTTGCTACTGTAAAATTGTCCCAGATGTACAATCTGATAAAAAGTTGGACTGTTTCTTTTCTCAGAATGGCTTCAAGCAGTGCAGGTCCTCATAGTTCTTTCAGTGGTTTTCTCTTCAGTTTCCTTTTTGGTGTTCCTCGGCCAGCTGTTCACAATGTCAAAGGGTGGACTCTTCTACTTTACTGGACTTTGTCAAGTCTTTGCAGGTAACACAGCTTTTAGAAATTTCTGTGTATATTTAGTTCTGTTGATATTTAGGACTTTAGCTATTTCAGAATGATTTTATCAAAATGGAAAGCACACTAAAAGAAAAAGTGCTTAGTGTGAAACTACAACCAACTTATTCTGCACAATACATTTCTCTTTATTAAAGTTTTTTATCTATATTGTTGTTATACCAAGAAGATAATTTTGTAAGCAGTCATTTTTCAACCAGAAAGTTGTGAGATCATTTCCAGGCTTACCCTGACCACATGTCAAAGTGTCCTTGGGCAAGACACTGACTCCTAAGCTTCCCCCCGATGTGCCTATCAGGGTGTGAATGTCTGTGTGATTGGGGAAATGTGTACTATGTAGTGTAAAGCGCTTTGAGTGATCAACATGATATATATATATATATATATATATATAAAGACAGACAGATAGATAGATAGATAGATAGATAGATAGATAGATAGATAGATAGATAGATAGATAGATAGATAGATA
>JBAMHX010000015.1:16791213-16815172 GCA_037177515.1 Pseudomugil tenellus
ATAGATAGATAGATAGATAGATAGATAGATAGATAGATAGATAGATAGATAGATAGATAGATAGATAGATAGATTAATCAACAACTGATAACTGATATTGTATGTTTCTGATTTATTTATTCATTTAGGTCTGACAGCCTTTTCTGCAGCTCTTGTCTACACCCTTCACAATGAAGAAATCCTTACAGACATGAAAAAACAGACATCGGGACATTTCGGCTACTGCTTCATCCTTGCCTGGGTGTGTGTCCCTATGCTGCTGTGTAGTGGGGTCATATACATCCACCTCCGCAAGAAGGAGTGAACAGGAAAATGTTAACAACAGTGTTGGAATGAAAGAAATTTTACTGACTTAATTTGATCATAAATATGAGGTTTTGTCATATGTAGACTAGACTAGATCATATTTATTGCTTCTTATTTGTATAGATGTTCAGGAAAAAACTGTTTAGATATAAACTATATAAGTCAATCACAGAATCCTAGTAGAGTATTATGTTCACCTTCACTTATACGATTATAAAATGTTATCGTCAGCTGTTATGTTGCATTCTCTTTCTACAGTCTATGGTTTTATGCCAAAAAGCAGGCAAAGCAGCAGAATGTTTTGTTGTGCAAACCTTTGTGACTCCTTTGAGTTTGTCTTTCAATCAAACTGAAATTATATATTTTTTATACTAACTAATCATTTGTAGAATATTTATGCTTCAATAAAAATTTATAATCAATTAACTTAATTTTCTTTTTGTACTATGACGCATATGGATTTAATCTGGACAAATACTAAATTCTATGAATCATCTAATTCTGGGATTTTGGATATTTGGATTTTCAGCAACTGCAAATGATTTCTTGTCTTTTCCTTTGTTTCTTTAACCTATTTCTTCTTTTGTTTTGCCAGTGTATTGATAATTTCCAACCACACTTTTTATACCCAATATTAGCTGTAGAGTTGTAGAGCAAAGCTTTGTGGCCATTTTATGTCACGTCTGCTGTGAAGTGGGTGGTGAAGATGACATCTCCATGCTAAAGTCAAGTCAAATACCCGCTCTTTCTGAGTCAATGTAATGGTGACAGAATGGAGTACTACACTTGCTTTCAAAATAGTTGAGGTTGTTTCCATAGCGACCATAAACCTTCACAACGGAGGGCTAATTTTATGGCACGGAGTGCTTCTTTTTGCCTTCCCAAGCTGGCTTTACTTTCGACAATGGGTTCTAAACTACAGCTTTCAGCGTCCAGAGTAAATCCTTTTGCTTTCCCCAAAGGAAAGGAAAAGTTTTGTGAAGTTTGCCAACAAGTGGCGTACCTACAATGTACTAAGTGTCGGGTCACTTTTTACTGGTAAGCATACTTCTTGCTACTTGTTTAGTCTGAAAAAGTGGGTCTACTAAAGTTCAAGAATGAACGTTTCTTTGTTCAAGGAGTTTACATATAGCTTGAGCTGTTTAAAGTACATTTGAACAAGGCGTTTCAACCATTTCTGACACTAGACGGCAGTGTTAGCCATGTTTTTTAACAGTAAAAATCACGTGACTGTGTCGTCAGGAAAAAGAGGAACAGCTGCAAATTAGATTACCACAATGGCTATCTTTTTTTTTTTTTCACAAGACTCTCTCTGGTGAATTTTATAACTGTACAATTCACTTGGCAGAATTATTTTACATAACCCAGCATTATTTTTGTTTCTAGACCCATTTACAGAACACAATGTGGTGGTAGGTTAAACCCTGATGGCCTGAAGGGGAGCATGTGGTGACCCTCCCTGTGGGGGATTTATAGAAAAGGATGAGCCACTAAAGCTTGTCGTCTCAGGCAGCTTATAGCCACTTAGTGTGCATGCTTTCTGAGTGGCCTTTACCATGAATGAATGAGAAGCCATTGTTTTGAGTTGAATGCAGATTTGTAGACTGTATACTTAAGAGAGCGTCATTTATAACCCAAAAGGATCATCTGTCTTTCTTTAGTGATTGGTATTCAAATTCCCTTTTGTGGTGATTAGCTGACAATACAATTCAATCAAACAGCATGTTCCTGTGTGTGTGTTTGGGGTGGTGTTGAGCATGTTGGAAGATCATATTTTTGTGCTCTCTGCCTCCATAATACAAATATAGAAGAAGTTCACTTGCTCCACAGTAAGACATATGCATTGGAAACCAAAACAGTTTCCACAGAAAGGATCCGAAAGAGCTAAATTACAGACTAGTTATCCAACAGCATACTATTACATATGCCCCCAGTGCACTCAGATACCTTCTAAATACACTTTTTATAATGTTAGCAGAATTATAACCTGCAATGGTTTAAAGTATTTTTTTTTTTTTTACATTTTATTAGCCTTATATTTACCAGTCATTCTTGCTAAGACTGTTCTACAGTGTACATGGCGCAGCTCAGCTGTTCAGATAGTTCATGACTTGTCAACAAGTCATTGTGTAAAGAGTGAAGGTTTGTCATGCAATGCAAAGTCATCAGAACTCCTTGACTGTAAGGTGTGGGAACGGGATGAGGAAAAAAAGAAAACGCCTAAGAAAATAAATATCTTTTTTTTAAATTCCTCAGTGGCGCAGATCACCAACAAGATGACTGGGCGGCAATCCACGAGAGGATATGTCAACTGCTTGTTCCCATCCGCACCCCACCTCTTACTTTCCAGCAATCTAGCTACATAGAAAACCAGATCCGAAAGGTAATATTATTTGTAATACAGTGTGATCAAATATAAGATTTGACAAATACAGCAAAGTCAATACGTTTTGCTCTGAGTTTGAACCTATCCTGCATTTCTAACTGTAAATAAAAACATACAAATGCAAAAAAAGAGACAAAAACCAGCCTCGAGCCACTAAGTTTGTTTTCATTCACTCTGTCTGTGTATACAGCTCACTTTTAACTTTCTAATTGTAAGTGTTTATCTATTGTAATTTTGGTTTCAAGCTGCCAAATCCAAATCTGAAGTGGCAAGTAAAATGGTAGAAATTGAGCAGTGGTTATTATGTTGAAATATTTAATTTCAAACTGCTAAAAGAAAGACATTAGTAAAAATGGAGGTAGAAAAACACAAAAAACTGCTGCTTTAGTTGATACAGAGAAGAAGTGGAGGTATTTCGCTACACCTTTCTTACAATCTCAGCTCTACAATGTCTTCACTAATACATGTTTTAGCATTTATCTTGTACAGTAACTAACATCAAATATTCTTCCAGGAATCTTTTCAGGCTGAATTTCTGTCTCCTGGAAATCCACTGACAGTTTCCAGGTTTCAATGAAACCAGTGTATTACACAATTAAACATAGAACATACCATGCTCAAACTTTTGTTTATTTCTGTGAACTATTGCGCAATATTAGTAGAAGTCTGATCATTATCAATGACGTAATATAAAGTGTGTGTGTCTCCTTACTTAGACAGAGCTGGTAGAAATTTGCAGGCTGGTGGCTCAAGAGAAACTTACTGAGGATGAACATCAGGAGGCTCTGCTTGCTGCCCAGTTCTGCCTGCGCTGTTCTGTAGAAGTCCACGGATCCAATACTGTGCAACTGGTCCCTGCCTACCTGCTGCTGGCTGAAGCCAATATGGGTTAGCACAGAAACATTTCTTAGCTGAAAAGATCATGTTTTTACATGATATTTGATTAATTAATTTTTGTCTTTACTTCAACATCTTCAGGTTTGGGTAATCTAGCTGTTGTAGCAGAGCACTTATCCCTGGCAGAATGGGTGGTGTTGAAGAATCCAGAATGTGGTCTGTCAATTCGCCACCGTTTGCACAGAAGCCTAGGCCGCCTCCACACAGCAACTGGAAACCTGGATGAAGCTTTGTTTCACTTTTCAAATGATGTTTGTGACACAAAAGGCTGGCATAATCTAAATCCACATTTCTTGTTTGTTTGTTTTCCTCAAACTTTATTTGATCATTTGTTTAAATTGCATGCAAATATTTGTTGATGGTCCATGATGGTCAGAATGTGAAGACCATTTTTGTCCTCGTCTTATTTGTATTTTTTACTGAAATTATTATAAATTTCAGCACCTCTAAATGAGCACAATACATCTGTGTTGAATCCAAATGAATGGAAAATGGTAAACTTACTAGTATGTCAGTATGTCTTTTTTACCTCTCTTGTGTCTGCAGATATACCTAGCCAGTGAGGAGTATGGTCTCAACAGCACTGTCATTTGTGATGGCTACTTTCACATAGCAGATGTGTTTGTCAAGCAAGGGAAGATTCCCATCGTTCGTTCCTTATACTCGGAGGTGAGCTCATAATCCTAACATACTTATAGGGTTTTTATTTCAGGACGAAGCCCAAATCATACACCACGAAAAATATTACTGCTGAGCATCCAAAAAATGTCCAAATTATAGTCCAGTTCAATGTAGCCATGAAATACATTTACTTGTCTATGTTGCTATGAAATACAGTGGTTAAATACCTCCCTCGTGACCACTTGGCAAGGCTTGGAAGTTTTTCTATGATGCTGCCTTGTATTTAACAACTTCTAAACAACTGACAAATGCAGGCTGGGATTGAGACGGAGACACGCTGAAGACACAGAAACTATAATAAAGTGTTTCAGACCTAATATGTATGTAAACATTCTGCAAAAATAAAATTATGAACGCATGTGTAAGAAAATAAAAACCACTCTTTTTAAATTGTTATTATATCTTTGTGATTTAGTCTGAATGGTATAGTCTATCTAATTTTCTTGTATTCTTTGTTTTTAGATTTCAAACACTTGGCACAGTCATCTCACCAAACTTCTTGAGACCCAAGCACAGAACATCCCAAATCCTGCCAAGTTTTCAGGCTCCCCTACTGGTGCGTCTTATCACATCTAGTGTGTGCAGTCAGAAAAAGATAATAACATCACCAGTCCATCCTGCATAATGCTTTGAGTTCCAGCCAAGGGCTTCATCAGGCCATAAGAGAACCAATGGATGACACTAAGAAAAACAGGAAAAATAAGGTCAACGATGCTATATTTAGCTGATCCGTCTTGCTGTGCGAACTGAAAGCTAAACCCCAGATTTACACTAGCATGCTTAGGTCTGACTAGAGACCACTGCTGACACAACTCTGGCTGCGTCGCATCTGCACTATTACCCTATGTCACAGCTGCTGCCCTACATCCTGTATGTAGCTAAGTCTGTTAGCTGTAATGCACATTTCCAGACTTTATAGGATGTTTGCTGACAAAAAGTGGGTAAGAAAGAACTCTTACACTTGATAAAGACATACCCACAGTTTCACCTCAATGTGGTGGGAGTTACCTTCATAAACACAATTTTTCCGTTCTCTATATTATGTTACAATCGATTGTAATGTCTAAAAGGAAATCCTATTTATGTTTCTATTACTCTCAATTAGAATATTTCCAGCGAACCAAAGCGGACAAGATGTTAAGATCCATATTAAAGTTTGAGCAGAACAGCTTCAGAAAAGACTTGGCTCAGATTGCACTGGTGACGCACTGCCTGGCCATGCTGTGGTTCATAGGAGGTGATCCCCTAAAGGTGAGTTGCCTGATAAAGTTAGGCATGACACTGTGACACACTTCCCCATTTCCTCCTTGTGCTGTCTCAAGACTGGATTATCTCTTAATTGGTGATGCCGTAAGCACAAGGTGGGAATTAGCAGTAGTTTATGGGTCTGTCGCGACAGCAGACAACAGATTTCTTGTGGAATAAGGTCACAGTGTAGTAAATATATCTGCTTCTGACTTAAGGAAGCATCAGGCAGGTCTTTCACTATGCTCTGAAAGTCTGGACAAAGAATGATAGTGTGATGGGATCTTAGACAAGCATGAGTGGATTGACTGGCATCCCAGTTTATTTATCTATGCTCTTTTTTTTTAAGATTTCTGCTTCATAGTTTGGTGCTGCAGAATAAAGTTGGGCGTTTTTGTGCCTCACCATATTGGGCACACAGCAACAAAAAAGCAGAATGATGGCGGAAGTTTACTGAAAAGAACAAAACCTGAAACAATCTGTCTTTTTTCAACTGATTAAAAATGTAAATACTTTTTTCTAAAGAGGCTGAAAAATGTCGACTGTTGCAAATATTAAGAGTGATTAAGAAAGACCTGCAGTGGACTAGCGACCTGTACCTTGCCCTTTGCCTGCTAATTGCTGGGATAAGATCCAGCTTCCCTGCAATTCTGAATTGCACTCAGTGGTATAGAAAATGAATGTATACATTAGGAAAACCACTGTTTATTTTTACAGGGATATATGATATTCATAAATACTAACATTACTCTGGGTTCTTTCATGACCAGGTAGAATATGGCTCATTTTTGCTGTTTTTTGCAGCTCTGAATCAGTATAGTTTTACAAAACCTTCTGTCTGATGAGCATCAACAAACCTTTTCTCCAGGACAAGACTCCAGGAACACACTTAAGAGGTTTATGCACTTTTGTTATTTATAATAGAGAAAAATGGATAATAATAGTGAAAATATGTTAATTTCTTCTCACTTTGCTTAGTTACAACCAGTGTGGAAATCAGAAGCTGATGATGATAACAGAGGTCATGTTTAAGCAGACAGAAATACTTCATATACAAATCATGTAATGGTTGAAGGATGATTCACTGTAAATTCATCAAGCCAAACCCTATGTTGCAAGCCAATCACCTCCTTTTTCTTGGTATTTATTGGATAAGTTCTTAGAGAAACAACACTTGAGCTGAGCTCAAGGTAGGGCATAATAATAACTGGTACATTTGACTGATTTTGGTGTTGATCTCGGTTCTTGTCATGATCATCTAATCAGCTGTTAGAATTATTAAAGAACCGTATCATAATGTAGGAACATAGATTTGCCAATTCTCAAACTTTCTGATGCTTGGTATGTTGTTTTAGAAATAAATTGAGCATTATATGTGAGTCTATGGCTCATTACATCTGATCTGTATTTAATTCTCATCCCTGTTTTGATCTGACACTGATCACCTGCATTACACAGATATGTCAGATTTTTCCAGCTGTTTTCATAAAACAGATCCATCAACAACACTACATGCTTCACTAAGCTTGGCAATTTTCATTGTAAGCTAGATTTGTTTTTATCAAATATGTCTTCTAAGTCTACATTTTCTCTCACTTCTATTCAGTGGCATTCCAGCATCACAACCTGGTAAATCTTGTTTTTTGGATAAGTAAATAAATTGGGTTAAATGAAGTGGGTCGCAGTCCATTTTCAGTGACATCATTATATAAGTCAGCTTTACTCTCCCCAGAGAATCTCCAGCTGCACTGGTTGTGTTTGTTTCCGTTTGTGTGCCAGGCAGGGGGATTTGCCAGCACAGCTCTGCAGACCAGCCAGCTGATACCGGAGCATGACCTAACAGAACCCATCCAGGGCCTGTTGCAGCTGGTGCAGAATCAGCAAGCAGATGCACAACCTGGCATAAACCAGTCAACATCCTTTTCCGGATTTTAGCAGTTTGGAGATGGGATCCACATGGACATCGGGTCAGAGCCACATTTATTCATATATGTGAATATACATATATTTCTTATAAAGCATGTAAATAGAAACTGTACTGGGTACCATTCAACTGAAAATAAACTCAAGATTCCTTGATAAATACCTTGAAATTAGTAGGAGACGTTTTTACTGGATTTGAATAATGACTCTTTATTTTCATCTAAAAAAAAAGAGGGATATGTATTTACATCACTTTGATCTTTTCTGAATTACATGATTTTAGATTTCATTTTCTAACAATGTCAGAATATCGCAATAAAAACCCAGAAAAATGGTCAATGGCATTTGCTGAGAATCCTTATGCAATGTTTTTGCTTATTATGTACCTAACAGTCCAGAATTCAACAAATGCAATTATAATCAGATATATTTTCAAAATCATCCACTGAAAGCTGCTTTACTTCAAGCAAACACATTGAATCTTTCTCTTGGAAATAAAGGGTATGCTGTAAACCTTTTAACAAACCCCAGGTTTGCTGTATAACAAGACTTAAAAGGAACTTAATGATTGGTGTAATCTTTATATACAATTCTGAAACATTTCAAAAGTCATTTTTAAAAATCATTACACTACTTGTTATTTGTACTGATTTATACAATATTTTGTGTTTTTTCCTGGTATTCTTAGTTTTTGTGTTGAGGCAGTAAGACATGAAAACACTTGGGTTAGCTCATATTCCCTTTTTAATATTTGAACCAAATATACATTAGCAGCAGAATAAAAGAGTTAAATATTAACCTTGTGCTCTGTTGTACTCAACCAGAGGTCCTTACAAGCTTCAGCCTGGCCGGGCACCACTCAGACCAGTAAACCCATCTTTTTTCCCCTTCCTTCACTCTGTTGCTAATATGTAGCACATCTGTTCCTTTCAGTAGCAATCCACTTCATCGCTGTTGCTGATCTAAAAAGACCAAGCAGAACTGGACTTAGATTCTGATTCAGCTATGACCCTTAAACCAATGCTTCAAAAGAAAACCAGACAATGAAAAGGTGTTTTGACAGTTGCGAGGGTACTATTATGTCAACTTTCAAAAAGGAGATAAGCAATGTCAAGATGGACAGGGGCTGTAGGAAAAGGAGTGTTTGATCATTTTCTATGGCTGGCTATTAATATGAGAATGTCATTTTGAATTTACTCTTATGTACACAATGAGGAATAAGCTAAGCTTCAATACAAAGACACAGACGGGATAGGGACAGCTACATAATATAGTTTATCCATTAAAGTGTTTGTGATGTGATGCGACTTCTTAATCAAGCCCACCGGGCCTTGTGTGTCAGGAGTGTTGACATAAGCAGATTTCACAGTTTGTCTGTCAGATGCTTCAATTTTGTATTGATAACAGACAACACCACAGCAGTCGTGTAAACAAAGTGGCGCCAACATGATCCCTCAACATATTAAACGTAAAAGATGCCCCTTCTTGTTTTCTGGCAGATGAAGAATTGACGCCTTCTAGCAGGACCCCGTTAGATTGTAGACAGTTAGTAAATTTGTCCCGTCTGAGGGAAATAAAATCAAGCTTCACAGCGGTTTCACTTTATTGAGACAATATTAGTGCACACAAACCACTTGGAAAAAAAACATAAATTAGGAAGGAAACTAAGTAACATTCTGAAACAGGCAAGGAAAACAAAGTGCATGTTAACCATGGTATACACCACTTTGTCTTATACTGTAGTTTACAACCTTTTTTTCTTTGTTGTTTTTGCATTTTTCATCTGTGTGAGGTTATGTGGTATGTTTATGAAATGTCTAGGTGGAATGGATATATCATGCTTTTGTAGTGGGGTTAGGGCTGAGATCCAGGCTGCTTCCCTGAGTTGCGTTCAACAGAAGGGATTACAAGCCTAAAAAAAACATCAATGTTAATATGTGGACGATCAAGGGTTTATTTTTTTGTGCTTTCAATACCTAGTTGGAAGCTGTTCTTAAAGAATGACAAATACTTCTGCATACCCTACATGCCAATGCATTTCACATGGAGTATTGGAGATAAATCCTAAGGAACAAAAACTTTCAAAAATAAGGCCTACTGTAATCCCTGGATTTTGTTGGTTCCTTTATAAAGGAAAAAAATTAAACACTACAAAAAAACCCTGTAAAAATATAAACTCCATTTTTTATACATTACACCAACATATTTTGTGGGTTAAGATATTTAAATTTAATTGAGAACAAGCAAAAGTAATGCTTTAAAACAATCAAAGTCTACATGTAATATGACTGAGAAATCACATCTAACCCAATCCACAACTGTTAGCACCAAATTTAAGTCTTAACTTTTTTGTTAAGTTTGTACAATCTACTTTGTCGACCATACCTTATGAAAATGTCCATGTTGGCAGATATTCCCACGGTTACAGTTGTATATGCTGGATACAAGTATGCTGTGTGGCTAATTCACCTAAAATATTTACAAAAAAGTAATAATAATAAAAAAAAGTTCTCTTAAGGTCCTAGACATAAAGGGATAGAACACCTGATATGTCTGGGCCTTTTTAAAACCATAAGGGCCCCAGCTGATATGTACTGTATGTCTATGTCATCCTATGACAGTGAGATGTCACTGTTTGAGGTATATTTTGCTTGCAAGTGTTGACACGGCTTTCACACTCCCAAATCTGTCATCCGAGTGAGAAAAGTGTATCTGTTTATTATAAAGTGCTAGACATTTCATGAATTTTAAAAAAGCATCAGACTAGAAGGTGGTAATCAAAAGTGAAGTCTTGAATATTAACTGAAAACGTTGTGAAATCCATTGAAATATGCCAAGTTTGCTACTTTCTGACATTAAGTTTGTACATTTCAAGTTGGTCCCCATCCTGTTCTGTGTCCTCATTGGGAGCACTACATTCCTACATGGAAACTTAAGAATATGACATGCCTATCACAAGAATGTATTAAAAAAACACTTCATTTCACATCCAATCCACCAAACCAGACAAAACATTTCTGTAACAACTTGTAAGGAGGATAAAAACATGGCAGGTGTATCAACCAAAAATAGCAAATGCACACCAGGAGTTTGTTTTTGGCTATCTCAGACGATGTCTCCATCATGCTGCAGTGTAAACTAAGTTTATATGTTGGGATTTTGGACCTTTTGAAACAATGTAAAGAGAGAATAGTCAGGGGAGCAGCCTCAGATCAAGGAGAAAGCTTGTTTTTGTTTGTTTCTGGTTGTCAAAATGTTTGGTTTTTTTCAGCTCTTGTTTTGCACTTAACATTTTTGTTTGAATGGTTTGTGGACTGATATGTCTTTTTCAAAAAGGAATGTTGGGTGCCTTTTGCACAGGTGTATGTATGCATGCATTTGTGGTGTTGGTGCATGAATTTGGTTGACTCTCACTCAGTCAATAGCTTGATCTCATTGGCCAGGAGGGTGTTGAAGTAAGCTGGATCGGGGAGGTCAGTGGGAGGTGTGGACTGGCAGGGTGAAGACTGTGAGGGCTCCGCCAGCTCCGGGTCACTTTCACTGGAAGTAGAGCCCACGCTCATGTTGCACACCGCCTCCGGCAGTGAGCTGCCACCTGCAGGCACGATGCACACCTCAGGCTCGCTGCTGGTCTCGCTGGTGCTGGACACGACGGAGAGCAGGGACATTTTACGGGTGAGGCGGCTGGGAAGCATTGATAGGGCAAAGTCAGCAACAATCCCTGCGACATCCATGCCGCAGGCCTGGTCGAAGGCAATGAAGCCCACGTTTGCATTAGCTTCGCAAACCACAAATGAGCCGTCATTGAGCTGAAGGAGATCAACACCGCACACATCCATGCCCAGGATGTTAGACACCTCTATAGCCAGCTGCTTGCCATTCTCGTTCAGGGGGCACATCATACCCACACCACCTAACAATTCAGACACACATGAAGGTAGTTAATATCTTTTTACATACTATGATAAAAATGTTTTAAAAATTTGTTCAAAATGGAATTTGAATTCCCTGAAAAGGGATAAAGTATTTTTCATTTAAAAAAGAATAATATAAATCTAATCTACTTGTAGCAACATTCACTGTTACATAAATTCTAAATAAACCAATGATTGATGTCCTAAATCTGTCACAAAGCATTACGGCCTGAGCTGCACTCCAACTGCTAATGCCCTGACACTGAAAATCAGTCTCATCAGCCGAAATGCTGTGTCACTTGAAGACTCGAGAGTGGATTCAATATGAGTTTGTATATTTTGCAATGTTCCCAAAAAACTTGTTTCAGCAGGTAATTTAGCGTACTCTTGTTCAAAATGTCACTTGAAAACCTGCTTATATGTCCTAACAGATCAGAAATGATCTAAACGGTCCATGCAAAGCTACTACGTGTATAAATATGGACATGCACATTTTACCGTTTCAGTACAGCTGTGCTATTAACTGCAAGAGAAGACTCAATGATTTAATGTGTGTGATCACTGCCTCTTTGGTATGTGCCTACCTAGGGAGCAGTTGCTCTGCATTCGACCATCGGTAGAGCAGCGCAGCATGGAGCCGATGACTCGGCCGCCCACCAGGACCACCCGCACGTCCCGTCCATGTGACTCCTTAACATACTCCTGAAACAGGTAGGGGGTATCATGGCGGATCAAGTGGCAAAGATCTGTCAGGTGGGGTTTATCCCGTGCCAGGAACACAGCCTTGCCTAAGAGAAGGAAGGAGAAACTAGATGAGGGAAGAAAGCAAAGATGAGCTAGTCTTCCAGGTGTTATCACACAGAGCTTTTTACATGAACATGAGATCAACATTCTTTCAAGTTTTGTTTTTGTGTAGTGAAGCTGAAGAGTTTCCTTCTAGCAACAACTCTGCTGAGCAAGTCCCATGTCAGTCTTAGTTTCTCACATAATGGAAAGGACAGTCCTCAGCAACCACGTAGTTGCTTCTCACGTTGGATAGAAGATGCTTGTTTTAATTAACACCACTCAGCTCTTTATAGTCGCGACCTCTCAACCCTGTTCCAAGTAAAATCCTGTCTAAGTGTTTCCATATCCATTGTGCAATCTTAACGCAATGTCAAAGCAATCTCTTGGTGCTTTATGTAACATTTCAGAAGGCACAGAATGGCTTTTTGACTCTGTTTGCCATATTATGAACAATAAGTATTTTGCATTGACAAAGCAGAAACACTGTTTTTAGTGTACAACTAAAAGGTGTTCATTTAACAATTTTCATATCTAAAAAACTGTACAGACAAATCAGGCATCTAATAATATGGACTTCTAACTGTCTAAATCCATCTGTATTTGTTCAGATTCCTATATAAGAAACAGAAGACAAGCTGGATTTCAGTGTCAACGATCAACCACAGAGACTCATAACAAGCCTTGAGATGTTGAACTCCATAAATATGGTTGTGTTAGCTGGTGACGAACCACTGCTTTCTTTCATACTATGCTCTGATGGCAGTGTGTATACCAGTTATTCTTTCACACAATTGTAGAGTGACTCAAGTGTTGAAAACGGCAAATAAAGGATCTTCCCTAGTGTGGACAATTTGGAGGTGTAGTGTGGTGGAAGAAATGAATGACAGGGAGTAATGGTTTATTGTCTTACCTCTGTGGCCTCGTGCATTCTTTACCACCACCGGGTAGCCCAGTGGCTCTGCCTCGTCAATCATCTTACGGAAGTTGTCGTGTCCACCTGAGAAAAATCAATGCACATAAACACACCCTCCACAGCAAAATTATAAGCAGCTCTTGTGTTGATAGCACATTTCAGATATTAGTGAGGAGATGGAACATGTAACATGTCGCTATGGAAACAGGAGTGACTCAAAACAGCAAAGGCCCTAGGAGTGTTGTCCTGAGCTTAGACTTGCTGCTGGGTTCATGAGACTGGAACAAAAGAGTCACTAACCGATTCATCTAATGTAAAACAGCTGACCATATCTGACACGGAGCTATAATGACAGCTTGTTGCAACTTCCTGTGCTTTATCTTAAAGAGCAATGCAGCATATGAAATAATAAATAAATAAATAATACATACATACAGATCAAATTTAATACCAGTTTCTTTCCACATTCTTTCCCTTGTTTCACCTCTCTGTTACTGTCTCACAATTTTCCCCTTCCAGCCTAGTCTTCTATGGCATTTAGCCAATGGAACAGATGTGGACAAGCCTCCTACTTTGCTCTTTCCTGATGCTCTCAATCATTTGTGTTTGCACTGAGAAAAGAAAAAAAAAAGCAGTCCGGGAAAAAAGCGGACACTAAATGTGGTTACAACCGAGTTGCAAACTGTTTGAGTCGACACAGGGAACCACAATGCTTAATTTAGAAGAGAAATCATAAACCAAACATGGGATGGATGTGCGCGCATGGTAGTTGAGGATGGTTACATAAGCTTTCCAGCTGCTCTGCGTGGATTCCCTGGCCTACTGTGCACAGAGACGCATGGAATGTAGGCCAAAACAACCCCCTTCCCTTTTTTCCTTCTCTCTGTCTGTACCCTTCTCTTTTTCTGCACTCACGAACACCAGAGCAATATGGATTTGTGGAAAACAAAAAAAAGGATATGCAGATGCTTGCCTTTGTTTATCTTTAGAAAATAAACAAAGTACAAACAATACATCAAAATAAAAAGGGAAACAGTATCTACTGGTCACATTAGCTGGTGATCATAATTAGTGATTTATGGCTTAAATATCATCATTGCAAAAAAAGCAAACTGGCTTAAATATCAACACAAGTAGAAACATGAAATTTAAGTCCAGAAGTACCATAGGAGAAGGTGTCGGGAAGAGGCACGCCGTGGCCAGCTAGTTCCTGAAAGGTCCAAAACTTGTTGACACAGTTGAGTATGGCCTGAGGCCGGTTGATCAGCCGACAGCCCATCTTCTCCAGGTGGCGCAGCACAGTGATATCACTATCAGACTGAACCCAAGGTGTGGGCACCCGCACCACCACCACCTGTGGATAGGATGTCACCAATTCTTGCTCCACTCGCAGACCTGAAGGGAGGAACGGAGGGACAGAAGACAAGGTAAGTGGAAAACGGATGAAACCAAACTAAATCCTATTTTTGTTGACACTGCATAAGTTGGTTGACCATAAAAACTTTGACTTAACACTTACACACACACACATACATACACACACACACAGAAGGCCCTCGAGAGCTTTCAGAATGTCTCTGATTCACTACAGAGACAACTTACAAGACTAGCTCTTAAGAATGATTGTTGTCAGTACGTAGCACTCTCAGTTCAAGGAACCACAGTTATTAATCAGCATCTAGTTTCCTTTAATACAAGTCATACTGAAAACATCTGGAAAAATTGAGAAAGTTCTTGGCCAGATTTGAAACCACCATCTTTGGCTGGAACAGAGTTCTCCTCTTTGTAAACACTGCTCCAGTTGTCCGCACATCGCTGTGGCTTGGCAGGTTACAAGCCCATGCACAGGCAGCTTACTCGGGTTTTACGTACAAAAGCATTAATATGAAACCTGCAGAGCCTGCTGAAAAGTGATGGTTGCATACTGTCCAGTCCCTTTTTCCGGAAAACCCTGCATAGATAATCCTGGCCTTATTCCTTACCAGAGAAGGAGATATTCTTTTGCTGATATAAAAATACAAGACACTATAACAATTTAGGACAGTAAGATAATGATAAATGTCTGAGATCTCAGGGGAAATAATCCTGAATGTAATTACTCTTAATTACCTTAACAACATGTCATATATGCATTAAACACCACCATTTCCAGGATATTTCCTACTGTAGTCTACTGGCTGTATTTGTATTTAATGGTTATATTTCTAATGCGGTTATGATGTAAAGTCGGTGCAATCCAAGAAATCTATGATCTGAAATTTACAGTGCCTTGGTTTCCAATGTTTCAGCCCGAAACCACGTTTCCTGTGCAAATGAGAGCAAAGGACACTAAAGGACACTAACTGAGGACATTTGAATAGTTCACTCTCTGATCACCCCAGACCAATGCAGCATTTATAAACAGTGGGGGGTTCATAATAAGAAAAAAAAAAGATCAAATTCAATTAATTATAAGGGGGAGAAAACAGTTCATCACATGGTACTTCTTTTTACACAAAAAGCTACAAACTGATCAGATTTCGTAGCTTTATGAGGCTCTAGTTTCTAAATAGCTGTGTGTGCACGAGAAAATGAAAATTAGAAATCAGAAAGATTTATTGGCTTGTTAATTGCAGCACAGACTGCATAATCACCAGCCATGAACACAGATTTGGCAGTATTTTACTGGTGACGCTTTGTCCCTGTGGATGAGAAGGAGAAACAAAACCAGACAGATTTTTTTAACCTATAATAAACAGCTCACTCGGATGGAAAGATGAAGTGATGACAAAACTTGAACACACCTGTATGTGTTCACATGCACTCTAGCTAGAGAAGGAGGAGAGAAGACACTTTTAGTCATTTGGCACAGCACTTCCCCAACCATGACGTGAATTTCATCCATCTTAGAATCTGCACGCTCACAACAGCGATAAAAGTACTAGCTGAGATCATCAGGTCAACGGAAGCCCAGGCAAATAATAACAGTCAGCTACTAACACGTCGGCAGAAGCACCAGTCTGCAGAGCAGGCATCTTTCACAATCTCTTTGATCTGAACAGACAGGTAAAAGGCAGGGCAGGGGAAAGGCAGGAGGCAGAAAAGGTTAAGGATGTCTTGCAGCTAACAGAGAAGAGGGGCAGGGTTGGGAGGAGGAAATATGAGATGCATGTTAAAAAAAAAAGGAGTATGAAGCCATGAAAAGATCTCCAGCCCTGCCTCTTTCTCCTCCTCATCACAATATCAGCAAAGAAGCAGCAGGATTCACTGCCTCCACAGCCCTTTTCAGCACTGTCACACACTGTGCTGATTGTGCAGCCACTGAGGGTACTGTGAGTGGTGTTACAGTGGGAGGTGTCAGGGGATGTGGTCTCATGGTTTTTGACAGGCAGTATTAACAGCACTCGTCTCTGTCTCCAGGGGGACCAAATAGAGACCAATGAGGCAGCTGCATGAATCAGCCCTATTCATCTGCACAAGTGTTTGTGTGCTCAACACTGTCTGTCATGTGACTGTTGCAAAAAGTCAGAGATCACAAGCAATCTGATGGATAACGGTTTCAACCCATTGCAGCTTTTGGTGAGGGATTGTCTGGATATAGTGTGGGCGTGGCCTGCTTATACTTAGAAATGCTGAATAGATCGTAATGTTTCCATTGTTGGATGGACTGTATAGCTGCATCCCATTTTCAATCTGCCTCACAAAGCTTACAGGAATAACATGCATTGTATGCATACCGCTGCAACGTCACAAAGCAGACTGACAAATGCTGCTCCACTGTATATGGCCTGTCAGTCCTACCAGTCCTGTATGCAGCATCACTCTTGGTCAGAGCAGTCTGATCACTTTAAGTTTGTGGGGCTGCATGTTAATCCGGTTTCTCAAGATTTGGTTTCTCTTAATAATGTCTTAACAAGGCTTTTTGCATATCTCCATGATAAAATCAGACAAAGAGATTAAATCTATAGCAGGGTTGTTCAGCTCCAATCCTCGAGGGTCAAAATCCTGCAGGTATTTTCTCATTTCAACTAAATAGCTTCAACTCAAGTTAATGAGCCATTGTGCATAACTTCATAGGCTGTTGAAGCAAGGAGAACACTGAAAACCTGCAGGAAAGTTGTCACAAGGTCCAACTTTGGAGATGCATTCTTTCCAGGTATGGTGGTGGTCACTACTTTTCCATTTCCAGATTTATTTTGATGAAAATCGAGATTTTTTTGCCTCCCCAGCCCCTTTTGGGCCTCCTTACATCATAGTAACATTAAAGTACTCCTGTTGATTTCCCACACATCTGCATAAACACATTAACATGGCAGCAAAGAAGCGCTTGTTCGCTTTATTATTTGGAGTGGTTTGGTTTTGAATACATGGATTTGGAGCAATCATTCCTCACTGCAAAATTTGTTCAAGGGCTGTTGCTACCAAAGCCGGGAGCGCAACAAATTTATTTCAACACTTGAAACAGAAGCATTCAGCGGAGTGGGAGAAATTGTGCATCTACGACATGCTCAAAACAGCAACAGCCTACAAAACCCCACCAATATACAATCCACGATAGGGGAATTATTTTCACATTGTGTCCTCTAAGAGAAGACGGACACGATGGAAAGCCATCACAGACATGGTCTAAAACTAAAAGTTCTTTTTGAAAAAGAATCTTTTTTGTCATTTGTAATTTTTTTAACATTGGGGGAAAAATCGAAATTGGATTTGGTTTAAAAAAAAAAAAAAAAAACTAGAAAAGACAGAATGAAAACAACTGTCATCCAAACACCAATGAATGATTCAAACCACAGATCACATTAAAAACCTGTTGCCTCGTCTTTTTTGTGTTTGGTTCAGATCTGGAGAGAATGTTATTATCACCACGTCTCCATTTCACAGTAGATTTAGTATATTAACACAGAGACGTTATGATGGCCATTTTTAATCACACCGATGAAGCTTTGTTAGGTTTATATTTGTGAATCCTGTGATAAACTTAGCTACCTGTCCAGGCTGTACCCTGCCTCCTACCTGCTAATTGCTGGGATAAAGTTAATTTATACATGAAATATCTTGTGCTCATTCATCTTAGCAGGTGAAACAAAAACAAAACATTTTAAAATCAAGTTATTGGGCAAGTCCAAAATGTATGGGATTAGATTCCTGCCATAATCTGAAACAGAAAAGAAATAATAATTTAAAAAAAAGCCAAAAATCACATTATCGCAACCACGCAGCAGTGTAGACGCAGCTCTGAAAATGTGATGGTGAATTGGAAGTTTGAAACTCTGCAAAAACAGTGTTGCACCCAGAGCTCACATACAAAATTATCTCAACAGTGGATATTAACATTTCAAAACTTTAGTCTCAAGGTTTCAAAACTTTTTTGCAAACATGTACACAACTGTTTTCAGATCTTATATTACAAGGTTTCAGAGGTCTTTACCAAACAATGCCATATTTGAAACTCTTTAACATGTCTATCTGAAGACAGTAAAGGTGCAACAAGAGGTTGGCATCTCTGAAAATGTAACGCATGACACCACATGCTCTCCGAACCAGTTCAGACCAGACAAACTGGAAGGTTTGGCGAACAGTACCATATGAATGCCAAAAATGTGTTTGTGTAAATTTACAGTCCACGTCCACTCCCACAGCTGTTTTCACAGACATGACATAAATCTGCATCAGTAACATAAAGCGAGACAGTTTAGAGTCCTGTTTTCCTAATGCCTAAAACTATGTTCTGTTGGGATGACTTTTTTTAGTTTGACACATTACTCAGTATGAAAAACAGTGGCTAAAACAAATAGTCAAAGTTTCAGTAGAAATACACTGTATACCAGCTGCTCCTCTGTTGTAGGACAGCTTAAGCAGTTTGTATCCAGACACATAGCGTTGCCCATTTAACATTATCAGATGAGAAAGCGAGTCCAGACAGCCTCTTTAGCAAAACCAGCAAAATGCAAATTGACTCATTTCAGGCTGCATAAAAATATTTGCAAATAAGAATGTTGATTTTATTGATAAAAGTTGTTTTGTTGGAAGCAATCAAAAAGCTCATATACTCTTTATTTGTTCTATTGAGGTGTAATTTCTATAAGCCCAGCATACACAATATGTAAAAATGGTTTTGAAACAATGACTTCTAGCTATGTAGTATGAATCAATAAATGTTAATGTAGCTCACATAAACCAAGAGCTATCAGACCCCTTTAATCTATGCCACAAAAGATAAAAAAGCCACATTCAGTAACAAAAAACAAAAGCTTGTTTAATTTATCTTAAAGTATGGAGCGCATATATGTGATGTGGCATTAAAGCTACAGTATCTTTGCTTCATGACTTAATCCTGATAAATTCTTTGCTGGTAAATTAAGATCCTAGACTTGCCCTGTTATTCCATGTTCACTGACACATAAGTGTTGCATTTATCATCACTGGGCTACCAGTGTGTCCACTGGCATGTGCAAGGATCACAAAGGATTGTGACATCCTTTCATATCCGGTCTTTTTAATTTTGTTCAATCATGGGACGTGAAATGCCTCTCTCTGGCCCGTCGCCATGTTTCATCTGAGGGGCCTCATTGGTCATTAAAACAATATGACTTACACGTGTGCTCACCCACTGAACCCATTAACCCAGTACAGACATGAGCACATGAATAAGCATAGAAAATGAGTAACAATTTGAAACTATTTTTCCTAGAAAAAAATTAAATAATTTTTTAGGATTAATGTTCTAAAAGAGTAACTTTTAAACATAAATATTCCAAAAACAACAGTAAATACAAAGTCAGTGTAATATTTATTGTTGAATAAGATTTATAAACTAAGAGGATTGTAAATACAACCTGGACTCAAATAGTTACATGTAGCAGTGTTTCCTCAACTTTACGCAATAAATGCCATAAGTTGCATATTTGCACTGGTATTTCATTAATTGGTCTATTATGTCCTCCAAGGAGGTAAAATTTTCAGGAGAGTTGTGAACAACATAACTAATTCATAAGTAATGAATTGATTTTCATGATTTTTAAAAATAGATCCAGAATGGGAAGATGATGAAGTGATTAAATTTTGTGGGTGATCTGGATCACTGTCTAGATCCAGGAATTTTTAAAAAGTATTTTTTTTACAAATTAATTACGAGATAGGGCCATTTTAACATATGTGTATATTACTCAATGAAAAATACCCAGACTGCTTGCAAATAAATAAATAAATACAAGACATGATAATCCGTGAGAAAATAAGCTCAATGGTGGTCTGCGCGCTCCAAGTCCTTTTCTAGTTTACATGTAGATTAATTCAGATAATGAAGAAATGCATACTGTAAGAGATAAACCACTTCATGCCAGATAGGGATTATGTGGTGAACATGCCATTTCCATTTTGAAATGCGTAAAAATTTTACTTTCAACTTTGTAGTTTTTGTAACATAGTTACAAAGAACTATGATTAAGCAAAATAAATAAATTAAAAAAACACATTTGTTTTATACTGTTGCTTTTTATGCACCACAAGAACCCAGTCATCCAGCTTCATATATCAGGGCCTACAACGTGGCCAGTCTGTCCACTGGGTCGTTAATCTAGATGTCAAGCTGAGGCCGAGAGGACATTTACTGTATGTAAATTAGAGCCTGTGTGGATTACAGGCCACGCTAACAATGCTGCTGTGTACATCACTAAGCTACAGAGCTAAAAAAAACCAAACTATCAACATGCATGGCTTCCTTTTCAATGTGACTTTGGGCATATTATTTACATTTTATGGTTTATACACATGCACTTAGCCTTTCAGTCAGATTATATTGCCACAGCAGCAGAAACAGAAATGTTTGTCACTTTGTATTTGTCATGTGATCCACAAGCTCAACTGTTGGCATGTGAACTCAAATCAGTCTTTGCGATGACTGTGACGTATAGTAACAGCAAGAGGATATTCTGCGTAGACACACCCCTATTAATCCTACCTATGTTCCACCCATCCAGCCTCTGCTTATGTCAGCCATCACCATTTAAGTGTTAATTTACCCTCTCACACTTCTCTCAGTCCCATTTCACACCATCCTCACAAATTCCAGGAATGCCTGTTTGTCAAGAATTCCTGCAGATATCATTCTTTTTATCCAGGCCTCTTGTCACTGTGGAATATTCGGTGTTTTAGACAGATTAAAACAAATTTATAAGATAAAACAGGCTGCTGTTGTGTGATCATGCTTGTAGGACTGATAACAATGGAATAATTTCAATGGAAACTACATTTTCAGCAGAATTAATGTTGACTTGCATGGGTGCAAGGCGAAGGTCAGTCAATGTGTAAGCTAAAAACTCCAAATCACCAACCAAACAACCTCCACTTACTAATAAAAACCAAACATGTAATTACAAAAGCTGTGAATAAATTTAAAACACACACACATTTCCTGTTACCTAAATCTGTTCCACATCAGAGCAGGGGATACATCCGAGTGTATTCAGCGAAATTAAATCAAGCGTCATCGCTCCCCCCAACCCCCAGCAGGCAGTCTAGCTAAAGTGGGTTAGGCGGTCACTGCTGTGCTGTTTCCCTTCCTCGCTAGACGGCAACAGGGCTCGCCCTGCTTTGCAACAGCGTGATCGCCAAACAATAACCGCATGCCTCCAACTTTTTCTTTTTTTTATTTCACATAAAGCACTGAAAAGGCCCACGCACCATCCACTCACATACCAGACAATTAAGCAAAAATGCGTGGACTAAATGGCTGATACTTACCTAGCTGCCCCTGGCTGATCGTTAGCACGATCTGATCCATTAGTAGAGAGCGGAATTCAACATCCTCGTCGGCGCAGCGCTCCTTCAATGCCCGCAGGATCTGAACTTGGGGGTACTCCTGGCTGATGCGCCGGTCAGTCACGAACCAAACCCGAGAACACATTTTGATAGCGTGGAAAAAAGATTAAAAGATGGCGAAGAAAATGTCTAATTCGAGTGAAAACACGCTTTGGTTGAGGGGGGGTGGCGGCAGGTGTGTGGTAGCAGCGCGGGATTCGGCGGCAGTAGAATAGCGGAGATGCTCACACAATGGAGACCTCGGCGGTAAGCGGTGATGTGGCTAAAAGCAGGACCACGAACCCACTGCTGTGTGGACCGAACCAGCCGGGAAGGAAGAGCTTTTATATCACCTTAGTTTCTTGCTTCCAGCCATTTAGTCGTGTCGTAGTGCAGTTTGGCGAATCCCGACAGAAAAAGCTAGTTCGACCTAAAGAGAAAATGACGCTTTTCCCTTTTCCCCCGCAAAAACGTGTCTCCTACAACCGCCACGCAGCTACAGCCGCCGGGGACGACACAAGTGAAACCTTGCCGCTTTGTATTTCCGCTATACGACTCACAACTGCGCCTAAAGTTTCTCTGCAATCGCAGCGGTATAATAGCGGCACAAACCGCAAGGTCGTCGGTTTAGCACAATAAAGTAAGCTAACACATACGACTATCCTCTCCCTCTGTTCCGTTTGGCTGCTATCCACGAGGTATTGGTGCTGAAAATGCACGCGCTTCGTTTACAACTTCACTTCTCCCTGTGCCCGTGCACAGGAAAAAAAAAGGGGGGGGTCTGCCCCAAAACAAAGGTTTGGAGGGGCGTTGACCAATCGCAGCTCACAGACTGTCTTATGTCCAAACAACACACGGAAGGTGCGGGCGAGCCGCTAGCTTATGAACCAATGGTGGTAGGCTGAGCGAGACTAGGGGGTGGAGCCTAATGGAGGGCGCGCGGAGTGATGAGGGAATCGGTGAGAAGTATGCGGTGCGCCACGCACGAGACCGCGCGCTCTCCGAACCGGTTCAGACCAGACTAACTGGGAGGTTTTGGCAAACAGCAGCGTTGTATGAATGCCAAAGTGGCAGGAAATGAATAGAAAAGTTCTTACAAATCAAAAGCTTGATGATTTTTCATGAAGTTTTCCGTTCTGCGTCGATTCTAAAAGGAAAAAGGCGTTTTTATGATTGAAAATTTGTAATTTTGACGATGGCTTTTGTTTACCAACGCCATCTAGGGACAGCTGTCGACAGCGAAGTAATATGAATGACCTACTTCTCTTTCTTCCTCTGTGCTTAAATGACAGCAATGGTTATTGTTGATGGGTGGAATTCAGTCAAACCAGAAAACATGTTTTTAACGATGTTTTTTATTTTATATATATCAATATTGATATTTTATATTTAAAATTTTAAGAGAATAGACTTTAAATCTTTCATTTGCCACACGCCGCTCAGAAAAACACCCCTCGTGAATCATCATAATTGATTGTATCTGCGCTTAATGTAGGAATACAGTTATCAGCACATGTATATAGTGCACAGGGACTTCTAAAACTAATACTGCTTGCATTTTACAAAAGTTAAAGGATAAAATGTATTTAGGCTGGAGCATTAAGTTTTACAATTGACAAATCCAAGCATGTGACGTGGCTTTTGTGAGAATATGGAGCAATAACAATTATAACCTGTGATTTTTACTTTTTATATGATTTCATTATTGGATAAACTCTCTGACACTGCATTATTTCGAAGAAGAACATATCAATCTCTGCCAGTTTAGGTTTAGTTTAGTTTTAGGTTTTACTGTTGCAAACATCAGTAAACTTTTCATTACTGTGATTTAGACCTTTCTTTTCTGTTTGCTTATTTACAAAGCTATTCTTGTTTTTTACAATCTTGCATCATTTCTATCTGGCACTTATTCCCAACAGCACCTCTTCTGTGAAGACTGTTGCTTGAGTTTATGTACCCCAAATGTTTTTATTAGAGCAAAGTTAGGAGGGATACTTGTCCAGGTTTTCGTTTTCTTTTTCTTCAAGGAACTAAATTAAACTAAAAAAATAAATTAGTGCACCTAGCACTGCAGGCAACACCTGTGCCCAAATACACTACAGCAGTTCGACTGCACTTATCTATGAT
>JBAMHX010000015.1:16815425-16825913 GCA_037177515.1 Pseudomugil tenellus
TATCTATCTATCTATCTATCTATCTATCTATCTATCTATCTATCTATCTATCTATCTATCTGTCTATCTATCTGTCTATCTGTCTGTCTGTCTGTCTGTCTGTCTGTCTGTCTATACTGTATATAGGCTATATACAGAAAAGTGTAGTCCTAAAGACAGCTAGCGTGGGTGAGGGAGGAGTTTTATATATATTTACTAATTGATTCCCATATGTTATCTTTTATCTAATCTTTTTATTTAACCACAACTGCAGCAGACGGATGGTATTGCTTGCTGGATTAGTTCTGAGGAACATCTTGTTGCAAGCATCCTCAGCATCCAGATGAGTGCAGCACTGAGCTTTTTATGGACCTTAATGTCTACTGATAGCGTCGCCACACTCCCAAAAGAAAAAAAAGCAGTGCTATTAAGTCTTACTTATCCCCACACGGTTAATAGATAAGCGGCTAAATATTTTACATTAATAGATTTCTTTTAAATGAATATTGTGATGTTTTTTTGCCCATGTTGTGAATCTATTGCACAACATTGTGCGTGTGCAGTTTTGTTTACTTCATCCTCTCTTCTCTTTTTTTCTCTTCATAATACAATTAATTTCTTCTACACTTGATTGCGGTTATGTACCTTAATGAAAATATAATAACTTCTTGTACATGTGACTTCTTTCAGTAAAAGAAAACTCATTAATGTCAGAGTTTTTTTTTTTATTATTATTCTTTATCAAAACTTCTTTTTTTTGTTGAAAGTCTTCTGGCTTTTGTTTGCAAATCTTGTTTTTTGACCCAATGCTTAGTTTTGGGCTCATGAAACAATTGGAGAATGTTCATTACTGTCCATAACAATACTAATGACTAATTAAATCTAATTGTAAAAATGAACATTTAGTGTTGCTATTAATGCCATAAAAAATACTATTTCCTAATTATATTGTTGCACTTTATTACAAGTTATTCAAATGCTTTAAAAACACATAGAAGAAGGCATTTGGTGGTAATCAGGTCTGTAAGGTTTCATGAGGATGAGCAGCAGTTATCCACTGTCTCATCAGACATACATTTATTAATTTGGCAAATCAAATATTTAATCCATGGTGGTTGTTAAGTATGAACCCTGAGATCAAAACTTTGCTGTTTGTGCTTCTAATATCATAAGAATAAGTAAGCTGATGCCTGCATTCAAAATATTACGAATCATTTGATCAAAAACCATTTTCTTGATAGATTATTTTGTGATGATTTTATTAGGATTATTGAGAAACTAAAAGAAGCCTCAAATAAATTATTGCCATTATATAAATATACTAAGTGATATACTTTCCGTCCAGCTAAAGAAAAAGTACCTTTCTCTGTTCACAAGTTTATTTTAGTTTAATTTTATTTATCACAGTATGCATTAGCTTATCAAAAACTGCCAAAGTATATTTTAGCATTGTGATGTCACAACTAACCCAAAACTAGCATCTCTTCCTTTTTTACTGACCCTGAAGCTTCTATTATGCTAAACTCTGCATTTCTGTCCCTTTAAAGTGACAATAACAATATGAAGACTGTGATCCAGGTAAAAAAGAAAATAAGTGTTCCGATGCAGGATCTTTTAGGGTTCCATAGGAACACAGCTGATGTAGTGGTAGCTCCACCCTTTACCAGCATAATGTCTAGTATGTTTACTTATAAAACATGGATAAAATTGCCACATCTTTAATATATTTAGCTTAAACATATAATTTCACTGCGACGCTCCATTCTCCTTTCTTCATCTATGAAACAAAGAAGTAGAACATCGCCTGCCGCTCGATTCTTTTTCTTCTGGCTCGCTCTGTAAGCTCTTCCAGCCTTGATGTTAGTCGCCTGATGTGATCGTCCATGATTAATAATCCCATCATGCAGACAAACAACACTGTGGCCTCCTCATTCTCCATATTTGCCCCATAGTGATGTTTTCTTCTCTCCTCAGTTTTTTGCGGGTTAGTTTTGTTGTGGAGTGGTGCTAGAGTGGAGGCAGCCTCCCTCTCTGCCTTTAAGCTAAACCTTAATCTTTCTTTCATGTCCTCTCCACCCAGCCACTCAAGGAAATTGGCTGCCCTTCCTGAGTCGGGTTCTGCCTTCCTGTTAAAAGAAAGTTTTCCTTCCCACTGTCGCCTCATGCAGCTCAGGATGGATGATTGGGTCAAAGTCAAGAATCAATGCAATCTGTAGGTTTTCCTTGGCTAGGATATTTATTATGAATTGGCTAAAATTGATGTGCCTGTAAAGCACCCGGAGATGAAACTGTTGTGAAGTGGCGCTATACAAATAAAGCTGAATTGAACTGAACATGAAGCAGAAATGTTTTAGACATGAGAAGCTTGTAACTAAAACAATGCTGCTATTAGCTGTCAGACTGAGACCTCTACAATTCCCACCAAACCTTAAAAAGACTTAAGTTTACCGCATCCTCTAAACCTTTTAAGATAAAAATGCATCTAAATGGTACTAATTACCTAATTTCATTGTCAAGGTTTTCAGCAGATTTTAAATTCAATAACATAACTTATTAAGTAAAGGGTCCATTCACATTTACTTACCAATCTGTGTGTCCTTCCTATCTGTGTATTTACATCCTGTGTAATTCTCATATCTTTTAACCTAATTCAGGATGGCAGAAGGACCCTGAAGTGGAAAAGAAGCGAGAAGGCCATCTTGCCAGTCCTTAACTGGGACTATAAGGTAAGTATTTTCTACATTTGTTACTTTTTTGTTTACATTGTCTCAGATGAAAATAAACTACTTGATGCTGTTTGATGTAAAATAATTTTTGTGTCTCTCTGAGATACTTCCACTCAGTTCCTACAATGTCCCGACTGAGCGTGCCTCTGTATATAGACACATAGCTTTTCAGCAAGACACTGCAGCAGAAACTGGTTTTAAAAGACTTGCTGTCTCTTGCAAATAAGTTGCACATGTTTGTTTAGGATGCTTTTTTATACTCATGGATAAATCAAGAATATACCTCTTTGCACATTACAGAAAAAAAGCTACAAGAATTGTTTACAAAGTAGGATTCAGAGAACACACAAATCCTTCATTTTTAAGGGCAAAGTTTTGAAGTTAATGGATCTAATAAAGTTTAGAACGGTTCAAATAATGTATAAAGTCAGGAAGAATGTGCTTCCAGGCTACATTTAAAGCATATTTAGAGACCGAGAACGGGGTTACAGAATCAGGGATTAGTTTAAATTTTAGAAAATTAAAGTAACAACAGTTTGACAAATGAGTTTTTCTATTCTAGAGGAGTACATTTATGGAATGGGTTAGAAAAAAAGATTATTGTAATTAAAATATTATTGTAATTATTGTTTCTCACTGGGATATAACCTTTTTATGCAATATTAGTGTTATTGTTTTTATTGTCTGAACTAAATTATAATATATAGAAAAAAGTTTTGTGAAAGAGGAGTGGGACCAAAATAATCTTTGCTTCTTCCTACTCCCTTTGGGAACATTTGATTGTATATATTTTTTAAAAATGTAAAATAATGTGTGTGTATGTCATTTTTTACAACTTTTTTTTGTAATATATTCTTTGTATGTTCAAAAAGAAACCAATAAACAAATATTGTTCATGTTCAAAGGGAAAATACGTCACTTGTAAAAATCAAAGTTTGTATTTAAATGGAAAAAATATGTATAACATGTTGCCGCAAATAGAGTCAGCGATTAAACGCTGAAATGTGCAAATAAATCACTGAAATGTGTCTAAAAATGTTCAATGTCATCATTGTGCTGTGGCTGATCTCCTCTCCAGGTGGGTGCGCTGTGCCTTCACATCAGGGTTCACTCTGTATTTAATTACAAATTAAATACGGAGAAGAAATTGGACTGAAGAATGCATCACCCTTAACGAAAAAAAAAGCTCCACATACACTATCACATCTCCAGCTTTGTTTGGGGGTAGAGTAGGGTGGGGGGTTAGCTGTCTTTAAATATTGTTCATACAAACTTCCTTTTCTACTGTAATCGTGTGTTTTGGGAACTAGGTGCACTCAACTTTTGATTTAGTTTTACTCCTTTAAAGATACAAGCAAAGTCACTGCAATGGCAGAAATGATGATGATTAGGGTCTATATAATTGAAAAAATAAATAAACTTGACGTAATTTCTATTATTGCAAAGCTAATTATAATTATATGTGTGGTATGTAATTATAACATGTTATTTTGCTGTTATTTATGGTGGGCATGTCCTAGCAGAATCTCATTAATATTGAAATTGGGAACTAGTTAAATGGATGTGATTTCATATTTTCCCATTGTGGTGCATGAATTCATCTTCAACGTGCTCCGGCTGGCGCTGGAAGTAGTTCCGGTGGCTCATCAGCGGAGCACTGAGACCCGGTATTTTCTGTCGCTGAGCTCAAACGTGAATAGCCGGTCGTGGCTTTCCGTAACGAGTGTCAAATGACCACAGCAGCGGTCAGCTGGGTCTGACGCCTGCAGAGCACCAAACCTGCAGTTCGGGTGACAGCGCAAAAACAACGCGCGAGCTTGTGTCTTCGAGGGGGGAATTTTCAAGCATACAATCATAGGCGTCTGGAGTACAAAAAAAGGAGCCGGTTTATATTCATGCACGACGGTGAGTAGTGCGCACAGCATTTTTTTGGGTGTTAGTCATGAAGATATGTTGCAACTAATCCTATATTGTAGCTTTATTTTTTGAGACAGAGTGGTTCTACTTAATGGCTGGCCATGACAAGTTCGCTGCCCGTTACCATATGCATGCACGCGGCCGCTGGAGCTTTTGTCGTTACGCGGCGTCCGTCGGTAAAAGTCAACTTCTGCAAGTTTACCATCAAAGGTTTGCGGTGACATTAACAAAGCGAGGATGTATTTACAGATGCTGCTAAGAAAATTGGCATTATTTAAACGGCTCCCAAAGCGGGGACTTATATTTCCAGTGGTGGTAAAGACTCCAGCTGACAACCAAAACAAGCTGAGGAAGGAGATGTGACCCCAACCCAGCCAAGTGAGGTCACACCAAACTTATCTTCCTCTCATGACAAACTTTTCTGCATTTTTTCACTCAAGTTTCAGCGTGTAGGCAGCATTTATGGTTCATCCTGGTGGATGCTGATGAGTTGAACATGTTTTTATATTTTATTATTGCAGCATTCAGTCTACGTGCCTGTATGAAAGGTCTGTGTTTATTCCATTTAATAGATATGTGTCTAAAATTTATTTCATTTTAAGCTGATTTGCAGATGTTATATTATGCTGTTTTTTTTCTTTAGTTAAATTTGATAAAGAAAATACATTTAAGTTGTAATGTGCCATATAAATGCAGTTGTTTATTATCAGCAAGCTACAGATGGGCTCGTCTTTCCATAAGGTTCCTTTTTATGAAGCCATGTAGCTTCATTTCTTCAAGAAGAGATCCTTACCACAAAATGCCACCATCATCTGTTGTAAGGGTACATT
Source organism: Pseudomugil tenellus (assembly GCA_037177515.1). Taxonomy (NCBI): domain Eukaryota; kingdom Metazoa; phylum Chordata; class Actinopteri; order Atheriniformes; family Pseudomugilidae; genus Pseudomugil; species Pseudomugil tenellus. The sequence goes on from JBAMHX010000015.1 coordinate 16,820,878, forward strand.
ATCTTTCTTCATGCAGCGTGGACAGCCAGTCAGTGTTGTCCAACTTCACCTCACTAAAAATATACAGACAAGAGGAGGTGTGTGTGAGAGTCTGAGTGTTTGTGAGAACACCCTGCTCCTGATTTGGATGCGTCTCTAATTCCTATCAAGATGAGAGCTGTCTGAACAGATTTCTTTCATCATTATTTGCTCTGAGATTTACTTGTGCTTGTAAATGGTGTTGATTGAGGGTAATTTGGCTTTTTAATTGCTGAACAGCTGCCACACTCACTGCTGATTGCCATTGTAGGCTTTCTCAGCACATCACTCCTAGAGCCCTAAATGCCTCATTAAAACGTTATGCAGAATCTCATGAAACGTGAAGAGAAGGAACCATCATAATGTTTTACTGATTTGTGTTTTATCATCGGAAAGGTCGTTGTAATTATCGTCAATGTCAGCAAATGCAATGCGAAGAAGCGAGCGGAGTAATGACTTTTTGAAAGTTGAATGAAGGGTTAGTTGTGGATGCACTGCAGGCATTACGCTTTCTTTGATGAAGATGAACTCTATATGCTAGCTTTTTTTTTCTAAAGTCAGATATGGTTGTGATATTTTTGTGTTGGTAATGATTACTAATATGTTCTTTTTGTGGGAGTTCATTAGTAATAGTAGGCAGACGTTCTGCTCACCGCCTGCCTTGGAGGTTTTACCTACAAATTTATACACGATGGAGTTTAGACACGGAACTTGCAACAAAAAGTATTGTTATCAGATAATGTTTGTAAAGATTGCATTAAAATGCCTTTTTAAAAATAAACAAAGTAAATGTTTACCCCCTTTTTGAAATTTTAAATAAAATCCTGTTCAGGTATATATGAAATCAAGACTCAGTCCCCCCCCCCCCTGTCGTCTGTGCTCTATTAACACAGTGTCTGTTTTATTGAAGAACACAGCATGATCCACATTAGCGTGTATCAATCAGAAAGCATTAGTAATCTGTGAAACGCTCTGCAGCAACGTTCTGTCCGTTTTAACTTCAGCATCGTCTTCTTATACTGTAGCTGGTATAAATAATGTGTTTAACCTTGAAAAGATTTGTTTACTTAATAAGAAAATTAATAAGGAACAATATGCTTTTAGCAACCGCGTACGCCCACAGCCTTCTGTTGCATGGATTGATGCCTGGAAGCTGTCTGCTCTTCCTCATCACGAACGTTTCCGCTAAAGGGGCTGTTGGTTAACTGCCTTTCTGGAAGATGGCATAGCAGGGGCTATTAAAAGACCTGAGGATGAAGCTTCATTTTAGCTGGAAGTGCTCTAATCTTCCTCTAATTATCAGGACACTGTGGGTCATCGGTTCGCTTTAATTACTTCAGGTCATGTCATTTATCAGCTGTTTAAAAAGGCCCTTATTGAAATGATCTCATATTTGCCACAGCTGTGTCAGTGTGTGGACATGGAGAGCTTTGCACCAGACTTATTTATTCCAAATAGACAAGTTGAAATCCGATATTGATTTACATACAAAAAGACATCTTCTGTCATCAGCTCATAAATCTGACGGCACATTAGAGGAGGCATACTCACTTTTCAAGTACCTTTAAGTTCTCTGAGTGCTCAAAGTCACTGTGATTTTTTTTTTGTCATGTCCTCAGGAAACTACACATAATTTGAATTCTAATGCAGCAAATCCTTTTATCTTGTCAAAATCCTGTTTGATTCAGTTTGCAAAGCATTGCTGTGATTTCAAAAAGGAAGATGTGAGAGATAAGATAGCAGATGATCACCTTTAAAGGGCTGTTATTTGGATTGAACTCAGCAGATGTGCTGCCAGCGACAAGAATTCAGCGCAAAGCTTCCATTGTGGACCTGATGTAAAAGCTTGTCTTACACAGGGTGAGAGTGCTGCACTCTTCTGGTTGTGTTTTAATGAGTAACAATTGTTAGCCAATTTGCATGTAAAACAATGCAATTATAAACAAGCATCAAAAAGCTGAAATACTTCTTAAAAAATGTAAATGACTCTCCATTATAAAGCGCAACAAAACCTAAGTTATGCCTCTGAGCCTGGGCCTCGAGGTTTGGGATGTTCACTTCCATTATTAATACTATTCACAAGCCAAACTTTTTAGGTTGGTGCAGTTGGGTGCTTTAATCTATTTTTGCTGTAAATTAATGAATTTTTAAAGAGGACTAGTCCTCGCTGAATAAGACTGGATGTGGGAATGCAGTTTCAGTCGCGGTGACGCAGTGCTATAGCCTCCTTTACTGTGCAAAGCATGAGTTCACAAACAGCATCCTATCTCTCTCGGGACTTCTCGTTGGGGAAGTTTGCCGAAATGCTGCACTCCTATGTTTTATTTATGACTAAATATGCCTTTTTAACTCCGCCGTTGTCAGAATCTCGAGTTCTGATAGTATTTTCCTGGTTGGTAGTAGTGAGTCTTGTGGATCGTTTACTCCCTCTACCTTGGCAGATGTTTTCAGGTGTTGCAATCCGTGTGGGCTTAGTAATTTCAATATTTTATTCCAGGCCCAGAGGGATTCAGCTGAGCCTCCTGATTTTTGTAGCCTTCTTTCAATCAGATTTTCTTTCAGACCTGAGAGAAACGATGTGAATGATGTGTTCAGTTTCAATTGAGATGCTTCTGGATGGACTTGGTTGACACGAATCAGTTGAGGATGTGTTCTGTCATTGATGAAATATCACACCATATCATACTGATTTCTTTTGTCCTTGTTTTTTTCCTTCAAATATTAGTTTGACTGACTACTCTCTGAAGGACTAAGGCTTCCAAAAGAACTTTGCTTTAGAATAGTAAATTGCATTGATGCTGCTCCAGGTCTCTCGTAAAAAGAAAAAAAAGTATCAAGCGATAATTGCTTAACCCGACTCCATTTGAGGATGAGCAAACAGTCACCATGAGGGCAGCTGATTTGCCTTGATATTTTATAATTGGACCTTTTCAAGGGTATGTTTTGCTAAAGCAGAAAGTAATTAAGACGCTCAATACTGCTTTTTGGACCTTTTCCTCTCTCCTTTGAATGGCCCACACTTGTAGACTTGTCAGCGCTCAGTATGCCCACAGACTTTCTTTTGACACGTTAGCCTTACACTTGACAGAGCAGTCCTTTCCAGAAACCCCCTCTGCTCCGCACGCTCCGGGTGGGTATTTTGTTATTACTTCATTTTTTTTCTGTGAAAATATTTTGATGCCTCTTTCCTTTGGCTCCCTCCTCCCCCTTCTCTTTCCCATCCCCCGTCACTCCATTCAAAGTTCTCTATTAAAATGCAGAACTGTAAAGCCTCTCTCAGTCTAAAAGCCTGCTAGCAGCGGGGGACTGTTAGCTGTTAGTGATGCATACAGCTGAGTGAGTGCATCTCAGCTACAAAGTCTAATGGGTGAATACGTTCAATCACACACATTCCCTCAACTCTTTTGAAGAGACAATATTCCCAGTCATGAAAGAACCATCCACATTGGTATGTTTAGATTTTTTTTTTCATTTTTCTTTGAGAAAAAAAATTTCTTGCTCATCAACGTCCATATCCTCTTTTTATTTTTATCATATTTTCTTTTAATCTCTTTGGTAAGTACCAACTAAAATTGCACAACTGTCAAGCTGAGAAAGTAAACTTTTATAAATATTTTTCATATAATGTTACAGGAGGTAAAATAGTGAGATTTCATGCTTATCTTTAATAACAATTTGATCAGCCTGTCATACCTGCTAATGTTAGCCAAACATCCCTGACAATACCCTCTCGTATACAGCGAACTGTTTAAACCTTGCTTTTCTGTATGAACTACCAGGACATCCTTCACTCAAAACCTGTATATCTTACCCAGCTGCAGATCTCTGACTCATCTGAAAATTTTGTCATTTATCAAAGTGTGTGCAGTATGTGCAGGAACTGGCTGCTTGCATTACCGCACATGGATATCAATTGGTTGTTTTGGTAGCAACGAGATCCTTTTTTTAGGAGGATCGTTTTGAACTGACTTTAACTAAATTATTATATTTGTAAATAAGAAGCCATTTTGGATTATTACACGAAGCGCGACTGCCATCTGGCAACTGGTCTCCTTGTCCTGCTAAAATTTTCATGACTTTAAATGATGAAATGATTAAGGCCTTTGATGTACATCCATATTTAGAATATAGACTTTAAACTTCAAGAAATAGTGTGTTAATCAGTCATTCCCATAAATTTATATATCGCCTGTTGAAAGGGTTTAACTCCTTGGCAGAAACATAAGCAGACTGTTTATTCAGTCTACTTCAGACTAGGTGTTTGTATTGCCAGGAACCTGAGGAAGTCCAGTGCCAAAGTTGAAGTCATTTGGATGAGAAATCCCCTTTGGCTAAGATTTCCTTTTTGTTGTGTTTTCAATATTATCGGTTGCTTGCATGAGAAAGATGTAGAAAACACAGGTCAATCATAGTCATGTAGAAATATTTTATGGTATAAAATCTGTAATTATGCTGCTTTCTTATCAGGATGGATGCATGCAGGATGGAAAGTGTCCCTAGTAGCATTATCTTAGCTGATCAACCACTTGTGACCATCAGTAATGCCCACAACACATACTGTAGACAACTTGTCCTGGAAAACTGTTTAGCAGATGGTTAACAGAATGACATCAGTTTAGGAGCCTTATGGTCGGACCTTTCAGCTAGACATTAATTAAGAGCAAGGTAATTAAGCTTAAATATGAAATTCCCCAGCATGATTCCTTCTGAGGCAATGGAACCAGAGCGAAGACGTCTTTGGATCAGAGCAATCCGTAGCAAAACAAACAGTTTCAGTGGGCCACCCTGGGAATATAAGTCTGATTATTCATAACACAACACTTCGTCAAAGATGATTCTCTACTTTATATTATATTTGAGTTAGTTTTGTAACGTAACATTTTTTACAACTTGTCGTGAAATGACACTGTAATATCAGTGTAATGCCCCTACCGCGAAGGGGGGTCTAAGGACAGGAAGTCCGGGATCTGTTTAGTTTAATGTAGTCACTAATTGTGTGTATTGTAAGTTATGTCTAT
>JBAMHX010000015.1:16849058-16868961 GCA_037177515.1 Pseudomugil tenellus
TATAATCTAAATGTTCTCTTGTGAAGTTTTTGCCCCTCTTTATGTGACTGAAAATCTTTTCCAAAGCAGCTAAATTTGTTGACTCTTTAGTAAACGTGTGAACATGTTCACACTACACTGGCAAAATCTTACATTAAAGCATTTTCTTTTTTTCTGTGGACTACTGCTATCAAAGGATCAGAAACTTTATTTGTGATGAATGGTTCATGTTGCTAAATTTAAAGTTTCTCATTTATGTCCCGAACATGGAGTGTTGGGGATATAATGTGTCGGGGCATCTGCCGCCGTCTCACCTGTGGCCGCCGCATCCGCCGCTGCCATGAGATATCCTTCGTGTGTGTGCGAAGGATTTTACACAATTCGATTCTGATATTCAGTAATCCTGTTTAGGTACCCAAAAGGCTAAAATGTCCTCATTTTGGGATTTATAGTTTCCTTACTAGGTGGCGCTTTATGCACGTTAAATCAGATATTTGTCTTTATCTCTGAGACTATTAACAACTTGAGTTTGATACTCTGTGTACCTGTTTAGATCCCCAAGAGGACGACCTGTATTGAATTAGACTATTACTTGGATTTACGGTTTCCCCACCAGGTGGCGCTTTATCCACAAAAAATCTTATTTTTTGCTATATCTCTGGAACTATTCGTCTCAATGACCTCAAATCAAGTGCAAATAAAAGGTCATGTCCTCAGGGTGCATCCTGTCCTGATGCCATACTGCGCTGGTTCAAAGTTTCCACACCACAATATGTGCAGCTTTTTTATTATTGTGTCTACTCGAGGGTTCTGGGATATACCCGTAGTTGTCACTTATGATGACATAGGCCTTGTTTAAAATTAGTTTTGGGTGTTGTGAAAGATGCATTTGCATTATATTGTTAAAGGGCAAGTATTTTTCAGTTGCCTTATGGGTCAGCTGGGTGTGACAGGTGTGATGTGAAGTGAGTGTAAGTTAGTACTTCAGCACTAGTTTGTATCAACACAGCAGAACAGAACTTCTGCCTTTGGTATGAAATATTGCCGTTAGGGATCTAATTTAATGAAAAGCTCAACCTCTGCTCATTTATGAATTCATTGTCAAAACTCTCCTTTTCATCTGTGTGTTTGCTGCCAGATCTTCCTCTGCTCATTTCCCTTTGCATCAGCTTAGAGTATTTTTAAATTCTGTTGCATACTATGCAAGAAGCAAGAACTTTTTTTCTTTTCTTGAAAGCTTGAGTTATGAGAACAAAATAACATGACTTCTGTTCTCGTGGAAGTGGCTGGAGACATTTTCAGGCATGTTCTCGACGCATTCGCTGAGAAAAACTTTCTTCTCGCACCGTAGTGTTGTAGGACTGCTCGGACATTTGAGGAAAAGTTGATGCCAATACAGATTTTGTAATGCAAAGTTAAATGGATAGTTGTGAGCAACAGCTGGGTGAGGTGGTGAGAAAATAAAATGAATACAAAACATTTAAAGATGGGAACACAACTGGCATGAACTAAGTTTATCGTTAAATCTGACCCAATTGCTCATGTAACGCAGCCCTCCGCCCACACACTAATCTCTCCTTCCCCCTTTTTTTCTGCTTGACATGCTTTAATTTATACAATGTTAAAGCGAGTCTAAAAGAAATGCTGTCTCATGTTGCCACTTTGTGTTTAACTCAGCAGTCGTGACCCAAATCATCCAACCTACCCGCTTATGTAACGTCACTCTTCTCCATGTGACCTTTTTCCTTCCTGGGACTGCACAAGCATTCATTCGAACACACTTCCATCTTCTAGCTTATGGCCAGAATATCCCACTGAATGCTTCAACCTGAACCTCTCCATATCCATATAACCTTTCCATCCGTTCCTGCCAAGCTCATCAGTCTGTCTTTGATCACATATCATTTACTCTGTCTGAATTGTGCAGACTAAGTCTTGCACTCCATTCCTTCCTCTCCTCCTCACCCAAAAGCATGTTTCTAAAGCTTTTTGTCACACATCACATTATATCACATTGCATTTTGTTGAGAAGTCAACCATGCTTAACAAGCCTGCTTTTATGTAACTAACCTGGTTAATTTCAGACACAAATCTTAGGTTGACATGACTCCCAATTCATTTCTTATGTGTAATTCTTAGAAAATGCCATTTCATTTAAATGACAGAAATATTCTTACAAGATAAAACACAATAAGTTTGTTTTGTATGAGAAATCAACACTGTTGTGAAAGCATGAGGAGTCAAACTTCAGCACTTCATACTCGAAATTCAGCATCCCAATAGCCAGACAGGCTCAAACACATCGCCACTGACTGTGTGATCCATCAGCTACTGGGAAGAAATACAGTTGCCCTCACCTGGCCCCAAAAAGCTTGTTAATCAAGCAGGAGAAAGGAGCGGTTGGAAAGAGTGCACAGTGGTGAATTTTATTATTTTTCTTCACAGGAATGCTAATAGGTACATTTGTTGATGGTCATGGTTGTCTCCATTCACTGAGGGAATGATGCAAAGCAAAAATACTTTCCTTTTACTATATATGCATATGTGTGATGTTGGTACACAAGCAAGCTTGGTCTGATTCTTCACATGTGGAAGGACAGCCTCCTTTTGTATGCCGCTATACTTAAAGACACACACACACCCACGCACTACTCCCATGTCCTTGCAGCTCTAACTGTGAAATTGCTTCTTTTCTTTACGTCTTTCTTTTTTTTTATTCCAGATTCCTATCAGTCACAAAAAAAACGTTTTCTGTGTCATTGACCTTTTGGATGTGTGTGGGTGGAATGGAATGTGCAATTGCGTGCGTTGGTATGTAACCCATTTTATGTTTATGTTATAGATTTGAAGAAATTAAAGTTCTTTCAATATTGGAAATTTAAATACTTGTTCGTATAACAATAACTTGTTTGTTAAAAGTCTAATTACCATCTTCTAATTAATATTCTGTTTATCTCTTTTGTATGGGAAATTAATATTATGAAAGATAAATTTAAGGTATTATTTTTTCACACAGCAGTCAAACCAGGAAAACGCACATTAGACTGTATGAGCCACAGTTGCAGCCTTGCTTGTGTTGCTACAATACCTGTATGTATTTTTTTAGCATTATTTATGTCTTCACAGATATGCAAGTTACCAATGCATTGAGTACAACCCCCCAAATACCTTCACAGATGCTGATTTTTATATTTTGTGCTTGTAACCATCCTGATAGTCCTTTTCCTCTTTGTAGTCATAGCGACAAACTGTGTTGGCTGACAATGGTTTTCTGAAGCCCATGTGGTAATATCCTTCACACAATGATGGGTTTATCACAGTGGGATCAAAGTTTTACAGATATTCAGTTAGTTTTCAATTTTCGCATTTGCGTGCAGAAATATCTTAAGATTCTGTGAATCTTACGATGATGATATTAGACTGTAGATGCTAAAATCCCAAATTCCTTTCAATTGTACGTTGTGAATAGTTCCTGTTTGCTTATGAAGTTGTTTCCAAACTAGAAAATTTCTTCCCTTTCTTATTAAAGAACTTTCGAAGATGCTCCTTTTATGCCTAATTATGATATTCACCTATTTGCAATTAACCTGCTCAGTTATGGAACGGTCCAAACAGTTGTTTTTGAGGGTTCCTCCTCCTTGCCGGTCTTTTGTTGCCTGTCACAGCTTTGTTAGAATGGGTTGCAAGCATCAAATCAAAAATGAATATTTGCATTAAAAAAGAAGTTTATTAGTTTGATCATTAAATGTTTTGTCTTTGTAGTGTATTCAAGTGAATATAAATTAAATTGTTTTAGCATTTTGCAGATTCCAACTTCATTGGAATGGGGGTTGTAATACCATACTTGTTCATTGCTACTTCACATAAAAACATACAATATTTGAATAAAATTTACTAAAATGTTTTATTTATTAATCTTTTATGTTATTTACAAACTAAAAACTTTGCAAACTCATTTTTAAAATCATATTTTGAAACCTATACATGTGGAAAAAATGCTTTGAAATGGTGCCACACAGCCTTTATGTTGTGTCTGAATGGTGGGAATGTTTAGAGCATGACACATCAAAAGACCAGATTAAAAGCAAACCACAACTAACCATCACTGCAGACAACGTACCACCTAAATACCAAAAGAGGATAATATCAGGAAAGTTACTATGTTTTGACTTCTGATATGCTGGGATGTCAACAGCTTGACTGTATTGTTTCTGACGTGCCAAACAACCTGAAGAGGTTCCCAAAAAGAAACATCCCTTCAGTTTAGGAAAAACTTAGAGCCTTTTTCAGAAGAGCTGAAGATGCTATCCTGTTTGCAAATGTTTGATCAAAAGCGTCCTCTTCTGAAAATGATGTCAAAATATTGAAAGACAACAAAACAACACAAAGACTGTAGTTGCTCTTTACAAACAGATCTGTTGACATGAGTCAGAATGCATAACATCTGACAAAAAACAAATATAGTGAGTGATAAAATAATTGTTCTCTCTTTTTATAATCATGAGTAACAACATTTGTGTTGTGTACGCTCTCCTTTTTGTCAGTTTTATTTCTGCGTGAGTAAATAAAAACTAAAGGACTATATAAACTGATGAGGTTGATGTAATAAGACAGGTTCTTTAGACCTATATGCATGTACAGGTTATGACTCGCTCTGGATTTTGTCGTGGATGTAAAAAGATTGAGGACAACTGTGTAACATAAACCTTGCAGTTCCAAAAGCTCTGTTTGCATGTGCGAGTCAGTCTGCATCCGCTATGGGATCTTAGTGCGTGCAGTATACCTCATGTCAAAGTTTTTCAAGTGGGTTGAATTTGTCTTGAATACATTTACTGTCAAATGTATCAACGCCTCCTTAGTATGTTAAGTGAAAAGTTGAAAGCTAAATCTAGCTAGCATGGATATTACCTTCATATTCTTTAGGATGTTGGCAGCATAAACATAGAGTGCATGTTTAGTTGTTCATACTGTATGGCCTTACAAAAAATATTCTACAGAAGTGGCTGCACGCCTAGCAACTTCGTGAAATGTTTCTTACCAGGCTTTGTCTGTCCTATTTATGTGACAATAAAGCTCCATATGCAGATTTAATATATTTTTCCGATTTCTCAGACTTTGCCTCTGCACTGAAGAACACTCAACCTAGTTTAACGAAAAGCTTCACTGTCAAGGAAATTTCTGAAGCAAGTTACACAATCCACGAGAACAATAAGTTTGTTCCCTCAAGGTCACAAGAAGAAGAAAAAATGTTTGTTTTGATCTCATTAATTCTGTTTAACTATCCGTTTAACCTCACAGCAGCAAAACTACTTTATGCTTTTCCTTGTTGACGCTAAAAGGTCTGACCAATCAATTGATACTTTTTGGAGTCTCTCAATAAAAAAGTTATGCTTGGCTGATGCGTCAGGAACAAGCCACAAGATGCCCCCAATCACATCCGCAAGAACAAAAACGACAAGAAACCCAACAAGACTTGGTCAGACTCTGCTCCTCCTTCCTGACCTACTAAATGGTTTACCAACCTAAAGTCCATGTCCATGGCTGAGTCGGTCAGTTCCTTTTAGGTATGCAATGGAAACTCTGAAAGATACCAACCGATTTGTCCAGCATGCATGGGACAATCCCTACAGGTTTTTGGTTTTGCCATCAATTTTTGGTGCTTTAGTTTGGTGCTTTAGGCAAAAGCCTGCCCCTGCAAGTCACTGTCCAGTCGCTGTTGTTTCCCCTTTTCACTCATTCTTCTCACTGCAACTTGTTGTGGCTCATACACACACAGACATGGGAGTCCACAGACCTTTAACAGAGTTCTTTATGTCATGTAATCAGTTTTATATTTATAAATAAAACGAAACCGTTCTCTTTACATGCAAAATGTATAGAGAGACCAAAACAGAACCAGGGATATAAAATAAAGGTACTGTACTGTTGCACCTTTAGTATCTTCAGGTGATCTCTTGGAACAGTCCGGAGCTTTCAGTGTTGCATGGAGGGCAATGACAGGTCCTGTGGAGTAGCAGACTGGATTGGTGGTCCTCCACACTGTTGGAAAGATGACTCGGACCACTTATCTCATTTATCAATGCTGTTATGACTGTTGAGATATGCTAGACAGGAGCTATGGGATTTTTGCGCATGCTGTGAAACATTGGACCAGATATTTACCTTTACACAGAGTGGACCAAGTGTTGTGTGTTTACTATGTGTGGTGACTACCAAAGGCTGTCCATTGGCTGATAATGTTAGTAATCTTCATGAACAGGATCTTGACATGTACAACAATATGGATGTGTAAGTGCAACTTTATTTCAGTGATAATGACAACATCTTGTACTTGAATATCTTGTATTAATTATTCAGAGATGAAGTTGCCTTCTTTAGAAATTAATGACATTAAGGAACAAATTCAGGTCAATGAGATGTTTATTTTCAGAGTTGGATATTTTTCAGCACTCCTGAGGCCAGTTGAGAAGACACATCCCCAAAAAGTGCCAGTTTGCAAAGTCTGAAATATACAAGCTTCTGCAAACGTTGCAAGCTGTGCACAGGTGTGCTAAAACTGCTAGGATGATATAAAAAAGGTAGGGCTTTAAAAAAAACAAACAAACAAAAAACAAAGCAACAAGAAGTAGGTAGAATTTGAAATTACAAACGAGGGTTGCTGAAGTGAAGGCACTCTGTGAAGAACAATGAAGTGGCGCCATCCACAAGGTGGTTTTCAGAGCAGATGTTTGCCACTGTGTGGTGAGCTTGTGGCTTGTCTCTTTGCCTTTTTTTATCAGCTGACTTCCACAACTTTACTTGATGGACAGCCTCAAACAGCCAGTGATCCGCTAAGTAAGTCTGCTGAAGCATTTCTTCAGGCAGATTGGGGCAAGGCAGAGGTAGACAAGGCTGTTATGATACGCTATAGACAGTGAGAGGATGGTTTTTGTAGGAGAGACAAAGCTGATTTTGGGCAGTAGGAACCAGGGAGAAGAGGGAGAGAAATTATTCCAGTCTGTCTATGTTCTCCCCTCCTCCTCCCCAGTGGTATTAATTAGCAGCAGCAGATGAGTGGAGAATGGGAGCCTAAAGGGAGAACAGGTTCGTGTCAGGTTAGCTTGTACTGTTGTGCCCCCCCCCCCCCTTCTCTGGCCTTCTCTCTTTGTCTTTTTCTCTCCCTTCTCACATGTACACAACACACACACACAAAATACGAGGTGTTACAGATCGTAAAAAAATACCAGCTTTCTTTCATTATGGCCAACACTGAATGTGTTATGTGCTTAACAAGATGTTAGTTTTAGTTATTTCCAGTTTAAGTTTATCAGCTTTAGTTTCAAAATGCATATTGAAAGAGTCAAAAGTCCTTCAGAATGGGACTCTACAACTATTTCACCCAGATCCCATTTTCAGCTTCACATCGGCTTGCGTTATCCACACTGAATGTATTTCAGCATTTTTTAATTGTCATTTTTAGGTTTGTCTAATAAAAGAGAGATGTTTCAGTTTTAATCAGTTAAGTTGATTTGCAGCTGCAGAGAAAAACGATGTATTTCACTGCTGCAATACTGTCAAACACTACAAGTACAAGAAAGTAGAAAAAAAAACCTCTTCCAAATACCTCCTGTAATAGTAAAGGTTCAAACTAAAGCTTAATTTAGGATAAAAAATTATAGAAATGATTCTTTCAGTAATAAATTTGTGTCTCTTTGCAGCTCTTTATGATACTCCTATCTTGATAGATGTCTATTTATCAAATATCAAAGTAGAGATTAAATTGATGATACCCTTCTTTGATAAATGTCCACAGATTTTAGAATGGTAAGCTGATAAAAAATGAGAAATATTATTTAATTTCTCAGATTTTTCTGTCTTTGCCTCACTTTTGTTCAAGAACTGTTAAAACTTTGTTCTCGTAGAAGTGATTTTGTGGCTTTTTCTCGATGCATCAGCCAAGCTGAGCTTTGTTCTTGTGAGACTCAGAAGCATTGGTTGATTGGGTAAGCGCTTTAGATGTGGGTGTTGTTAACGTGGAGAAGCATGCAGCAACTATTTGCCATTTCTGATGCAACGTTGAACGGATAGTTTTCATTAAACAGCTGATTGAGGTGGTGAGAAAGCATTAAATCTAAACAACACCTGGGTTCTTTGAGTGCTTAACTCTGCTCAATGCAGATGAATTGTTTTGTTAAGTTTGGAATAACCAGATCAATTGTTCATTATAAATAAAAACAAAGACTTCCCATTTGCTGCAATTTCAGCTGTGTTGCAGACAAAGTTTCTTGTGAGTATGAACCGGACCAAAATGAACCTTTTTTTTCTTGGTTTTGTAGCCTCAGGAGCAAGAATAAAGGTTTCATTTTCTGTGGAATATGTAACAAGCTTAACTTTCTGCTGCTATCATGACAGAAATGTGTTTTCAGAGGTCTCTGAAAAAAAACATGGTTCTCGTCTCTTAATACGTCCCGGTCTCTATGGCATCAGTAGAAGCTTCTTTCTTCCTGATTGTAACCTGTCCACCTGTCGCCCCATTTCTGCAGTGTGACTGTGAAGATGGTTGAGAGTTTTCTTATCGTTTTTCCAATATGAGTGTTACGTTTCCATATGAAAAAATTCTATACGTAACATTTCTCAACATCGATAACAAATCAAATTTCCTGAGATGTTCTGCTTCTATCAGTTTTATGTTTCTTGTAAACTTTACTTTAATAAAACTAAACATTACTCACTGCTTTCCTATGAAGATATATCAAAGCTGCTGCTGTTTTGACAAGGGAACATTCCATCTTTTTCTGGGAGTATACAAAGAAAAATGGTAGATTTCTCTTTCACATTGCTATTTTAACTGACCTGGCTACTTTACAAAAAAAACAAATAAACACAAACACTTATTATGTACAGTTGCAAGAGAGGCCACACCTCCAAAATAAGCTTAAGTAAATAGAACATTCAGTTTTCCTGATTCAGCAAATCCCTTATGATTTTCTATCATTGTGTCCAGAATGATATTTAACTAAACAAACACCCACTTCTTTTGTCAGTTTGTTATGATATGTCTGTTCTAAAGATTAGATCTTTATATGATTTATAAACTAAATGTACACCATCTAATATGCATTAAAATAAATAACTGAAACAAAATCTAAGACGCCATAAAACACTGAATTTCCTTGCTCATGAAAGGCTGCTTAGATATAATGAATATAATTACCTGTTTAGCTCCTTATTGGGACTGGGCTGTGATGCGTTTATTGCTAATGATGCTACAACTGGGGTGTCGGAACGATTTATTTTCTCCCTTGATTAAATCATAGAGGTCCATTTGCTCCACTTAGTCTGTTTCTTCGGCACCTCTGGCTGTGAGCTCTGCAAGATGAATTTTCCTGAGATTGAAATTTTCTGAATCCCATTAAAATTTAGCTGCTTTAGTAGATATTATAAATAGTTGACACATGCCAAATATACACCAAATGTAGTTTTATTCCAAAGATTTTTTTATCTGGGACAATCTGCTAAAACAGAAAGGTTCCCACTGTGAGGGAAGTGACAGACATTATTTAATCTTGAAATTCTGCATAATTATAGGCGTGTCCTTTTGATGGACAAGTATCCAATATCCGTGTCAAGAAGCCAGAGTGTAGCTATGGTTTTTAGCCAGCTAACAATGTTTAATAAACAAAACAATATTAAAACAAGTATAATGGTAATAAATTGAACTCTCCTACCTAAACTAACTCTATACATCAGCTGCGAAAGCTGTGGACCAGAAGGCTTATTTTTTTCACCTACTTGTTTTATTTTTATTTTATTCAAAATAATATAGAAATGATTCTGTAATTGTATTTTTGTTGCTGAAAATTAGATTTAGTGTTTAACTTTTTTCTTTCTTGTCTTGATCCTCTCCTTCCTGTAGAATTCAATACGACATAACCTGTCCTTGAACAAGTGTTTTCTCAAAGTGCCTCGCTCCAAAGATGACCCTGGAAAAGTAAGTACATCCTGAACAACAGCTTAGCTCGATTTGCAAACATTTATATCAATGTTTTAAAAAAAAAATGCAAAAATATATTAAAATGAGGCTTTTTGACTTTTCAAATGTTTAAACAGTAATGTACAACATATATGCACATGTGCATCAGTGCAGCAAAATACTGGTTCTGGTTTTCTCTTTTCTTTTTTCTCTCAAACAGACATATGCATGTATAAAGTTTCTGCCTTTTTAAAGCAGTTTGTAAATCCAAAACTGGCTCTGCTGAATGCACAATGCTGCTGTCTCTGTCTTCTCTGGCTCCCGGGATATTGATTCTGCCAAGTAATAATGTGGCACAGGGAGTGATGAATAATAAGTGTATGTAGGTACACGCCCTCAGATGCAAGGCCTTTCAATCATCTGTTACACTTTATTAGTGCCCGTTTCTCTCATTCCCTCTCAAAGACACAATCACAGGAAACTTTAGATATCTTTCACCTCTGCTGTGGTCAGGAAGCTGAGTTACCAAGGCTACTCAGCAGTAACGGCTTGATGACAACAATTTGTCAAGTTCTTGTTTGGGCTGAATCGAAGGACTTGCTCAGATGGAAAAAGTATATAATTAAGGTCGATCGCTGATGCTTGTCGTTACATAATTTATTTATTTTTTTAAAGTTAAAGTGTCTGGGTCAACTCATTACAAGGTTAATGCTGAAAACAATCCACAACTTCTTTGATAGAAGAAATAGCTCAAATAAATCTGACAAGTCAAAACTTTCTTTTTTATAATAAGCTCTCCAAACTCTGTTCATTTTGTTTGGGGGAGATGAGGTAGAGTAGGGAGTTTCTCCTGGCTGTGGGGATTTAGGAGCCATTGAAAAATAAATTAAGGGGGAAGAAGGTTTAAATAATTCAGACAAAATCCTTGGGCTTGAGTGGAGGCCTATAGTCTGGAAAGACACAAAGAGAGCGGCTACCCCCTGATTAGCCTGACTTGGACCTGACCAGCACCTTAATTCACGCCGTGGATCGAAGTGGTCGATACCTCGGCATGGGAGGCGAGGTCATCTGTGTGTGGAGATGTAGTATGTACATGGTCTGTTTGAAGCCACAGAGAGAGTGGAGAAGCTAAATCATGCATGTGCTAACGTTAATTGGCTGTGTACTGCTCAGTGATGTGGGACTGAGAGGCAGGGGGAGGAGAAGAGGCAAGAATAGGAAAGGTAGGGAGGGAGCTAGATGTTGAGGGTTGAGCTGTGTGCATGTGTGGCCTAGATGAACCTCTCAAATTCAGTCTGCAGCTTTGGACCTCCTTCAACTGGAAGAAGAAAATTAAACACACGGAAAAATCCGACCAGGAAAAAAATAACTTCTGAATATATTTGATTCATTTCTCTATCATTGCATGTATTTATTATGTGTAGTAACACTGCCCTTCAAAAGGATTTAAAAAGATTTTCTAGGGTGTGAAGCAGACATGTGCACCAGAGGTGAAACGAAAGCAAACTGATATGATTCAGCAGCACAGTTGATATGGATCAATTATTTTGAAACAGGAAAGATGATCTATAAGAAATAAAGATGCTTCAACCGAATTAATGGCTATAAAAATACATTATATTTAGCAATGCCTAAATGTAAAGACGCATTGTTTGTAGATATCAGAGTATTTGTGCTTCAGCAATGTAATGATAATCAAAGTTGGTCAAACTTACCAACTTTCAGTGTAATCTACCAAGTAGAAATGATACCGTCGGAGGCAACAGCTAGGGGTTTATCCCCGAATGCCCCCAATCTTCAATTTCTCCAATCCTCAAATACATATACAAATATAAAAACATTCAGGTATAACGTCATTATGTGACACATCATCAGGTCATGACCTTTCACTTGCATTTGATTAGAGGTCAATCGCAGGAATAGTTTCAAAGACATAGACTAAACCGTTTTCAGGTTTGAGTGCCTACTAGTGGCCAAGCTGAAAATGATAAGTAGCTCAAAATGTAATCAGTTCATCTTCTTTATGATGTCTTTGCGTATGCAAAACATGAAAACTGTAAATTGAATATTATTCAAGTTATTGCGTTAATACAAAGGATTTGCGGCGGTTGGGGCGAAATAATAAAATCAACATTCTGTTTGGGGATATAATTATAGACAAATGTTATTCTTAATTATAGCAATGCTTTAAAAAAGGTACATCTAACTTTTTCTTTATGAACAGCCGAGGTTTCATTTTTTCTATAAAGAGAAGCTGCATGACAGTATATAATGAACTCGAGCTGAACTGTATGATTCTAAAGACGCCAATGTCAGCTGTTTACAAATGAAGTGTTTCTTAAACAAGTGTCAGGTTGTTGTAGGGGTTAAGTATTAGAAACTAAGTCATGACCTGGATTTTAAATTTACTCACTTTCTGTTGCTATTCAGTATGAAAAGAGCCAGTTTGGGTTTGGAAAAACTCCATGGGAAGTGTTTAAGATTTGCACATCTGAGGAGGCCTTCCGGCACAATCTCTACATAGTATAGAGTCTTGGCTGGTTTGGGAAAGCCTCCCAAAACCTGGTCAAATATGAATCGGCATGTTAAGGTAGTCATGTGTTCTTCTGTTTGTTTCTTGAACATTGCTATTGAAAGAGAGCTTTGTTTATTATTGGTAGTTCATATACAGGTTGCACATCCACTTTTTGTTAAGTGCTGATTTTTTTTTTGTCTTACCCATTAAGGGGCGCAGAATGATTATCTGTCATGCTGAGCAAATTTGCTTTGTCAAGAGGAACTATATATATATATATATATATATATATATATATACACATACAAAGGTCCTCTTGATAATCTGAATTCTTTATTTATTTTAGTTACATCATAGATCAACAGAATTTCCAAGTATTGCTGGACACGACCCGAGGGGACAGAAAAAGGATGAGAAAGCAGGAGAAAAGGAAAGAGAACACAAGCAGAACATAAGGGAGAGACAGAAACACACCACAAAGGAAAAACCACAATCTAACCACCCATACTAAGCCATCTGTCACACCTGCATTAAAACTAAGAGAAAAAAGAGACCAATTAAAAAAACTAAAATCGTGATCTTATGAGCTCCTGCAAGGAAACAAATGGGAATAAGAAAGAATTGCTTTTACTGACTAATCTAAAGGTGGTCTTAGTAACTGTCATCATGCAGAACTTACGAGGTGAAATGTGCTCGCAGGAAAGTGAACATGCTCAGGCAGCCCCCTCCACTCAATAGGTCAGAGGCAGGCCAGGAGAATCCCAAGACCAGGGCAGATGGAAACCAGTCCCAAACAAGGACCCCAGCCACCCCACCCCAGAGCTGGCAGAGCATCTGCCCAGAAAGCGGGACCGGGGGGTCCCGGCTAGAGCCCCCTGCAGTTAAGGGGAACAGACCCCGGTTGGCCAGGTCGGCTATCGTGGACCCCGCCAGGTGCCCAGGGCTAGCAGCACGAAACCCCAGAAGCTCCCCCGCCCCCCCGAACCCAGGGACAGAGGAGCCAACCCACGCCAGCGAAGGACCAGAGTCTCTAGCCCGCCGCGGAGCCAGTTCACCCCTTGGCGCAACTCTTCATACCCACAGATATCCGCAATCACCCTTAGTCCCTTTACCTATAGTTCGCACACCCCCCTATGCATATAGACACACCTGCATACACACCATGACCAACCCACCCTCCTCTCTCCACCCACCATCTTCCACACCTACTCATACCCATATAGACCTATCCCCTTATTTTCTGCACACCCAACCATTTACTCTTTAAATATTCCCACCCACATATCTACCTCTCCAACTAGCATAAGTACACACTCCCATCCGTTCACATCCTCCCTCCCTGTCACCTATCAGCACCCACCCTTCCACTCATCCACCCCACTCACATCTATCTCCTCCTTTTCATGAGCAGAGCCAGCCCGCACGGTACCACAGTCTACCCAAAACCAAAGCCCCGCCGGCACCACCCTGAAAATGTGGATTGTAAAAATGACCTCACTCCTCCCACCCATTGATGATTGTGAGATGTGTCTTGTCTCTAGTTAATATTAAGGGACAAAGACCACACCTTGCTGGGGGCAGGGCTACCTTAGCAGCCTCGCCCACCATATATTCCATGGCTCGCCCCTCAAGAACTGTTTGTATGTCGACCATGATTGATTATGTTTAGTGTATAAGTGTAATTAAAACTGAGAGGCGATCAGACACTGAGACACTCTACAACACCACTGTTAGGTGCTGATTAGTGGCAAGAAAGGTTGCTGTTCCAGCTCTGGCATCAAGTCCCTTCACTGCAAAGCCTCCCCAAAGTACTGGAGTCTTCCAAGTCCATCTTCTTTTATGTTAAGGAAGTCTGATTACATTTTTTTTATCAGTAGAGCTCTATTCAGTGCTATATAGTATCTAGGTATGCTGTATTGTTTGTATATGACTGTATCAAACATCAAACCTCACAAGAGAAGATGCAAAATTGTGACAAAAAGCTCTGAAGCTTCAGATAATGATTAAAAAGATACTAATATGTGTAGATTAAGCCAGAACAATAGTAATCTCAGCAGGAATATGCAAACCAGCGTCCAACAAGAAGACTAAATGGTGTTTTGTTGTGACCATTATACAGGGCTCCTACTGGGCCATAGACACCAATCCTAAAGAAGACGCAGTACCCAGCAGGCCGAAGAAGAGACCTCGTTCTGGAGAACGGGTAAACTTTCATATACTTACTAATTCTCATTTGATTTTGACGGTAGAGTTTGTTGTTTTGAAAGCCTTACATATGACTTTGCATTTCAGTAATATCTCTGGGGCAGGCTACATGTTCAGAGTTTGTTATATGGTCTTTTTTTTATTTATTTTTCATTTAACTTTTATTTAACTAGGGGAATCCCACTGAGATTAAAAATCTTTTTACCAATGGAGTCTTGGCCAAGAGACTGTAAAAAAAAAAAAAAGAATCAATTTATGCTGTCACAGAGTGAAAGACAAGGATTTTGCTGTCACTGTAAGCATTAAATGAGGAAATGTTCACAACATTCTGATCATTGCACAAAAACAAGAGATGGATCAGAACGGCTCCACACTGAGATATTACAGCAATGTGTAGCAATAATGCTCAAGTTTCTCTGCAACATTACCAAAATAACTAAAATCTGTAAAGATCTACACTAAGGTCTACATGGGTGTGTTTTTGTACATTTTGTTTTACATGGTTGAGAATGATGGAACAGGTTTTTTTGGCAAATTTTTCCCAACCATACAATTAGAAATACAGCCCAAAGTGAAGTTTAATGCTGCAAGTAAAACTTCAATGGTTGTGCACTGCATCTGTACGTCCTTTTGTAGAAACACATGGAGTTTTGAAGGTGATGTGTGTCTGTGTAGAGAAAGCTTAGGACCATGAGCAGCATGCTAGCAGAGCAGCAGCAGTAATTGTACCAGAAAATCACTTTTTTCTTTTTTTTTTTTTTTTTTTTTTAAAGAAATGACTTATAAAAATTTCAGTCCTATAAAAAGCAGGGTTATCCTTGCTGAAGGCTATTTGACTAATATTGACTCACTCACTACTGACCCTTTTTTCATAAGTCGCATAAAATGACTACATCATACCTGGTCAAAGACACATGTGGCTTTTCATAACAGAATTAGATCATTTAGTACTAATTATACAAATCTCTTAGATTTGTATTCTGCCATGTTAACCACAGGCTGCGGGATTTGCATATGCCAGGCAGGAAAAAGCTGGAAGCTGGAACAGAAGAAATGAAGTTTGAGGTTTGAGAAACTGATTGACAGCAATGGAGGATATAAATATACGTAACCCTGCATCAGCTCGGCAAAACACGGCTGCTGTTCAGTCATTAACCTGCAGATCTGAATACAAACGTGGAGTAGAACGAGCTCCATGATGTGTTGCACATCTTGTGTCACCTCAATCTACTGTCATCTGTTTTTTTGGCTCTGACTTCAGTATGTACATGTAGTTTCTGTTCCCTTTAGCAGATGCTTAGAATAGCCAGAACTGGTTTGAGTTATTGGTCGAAATGTGGTAAATACACACTGAAATTGTTTTCTGATTATTGTTAGAATTTAGTTTAAACAAACTCACTTGTGCTGAACAGTGGTGCCGCTACCATTACTGAAAATATGTGTTACTGTGAATGCAAGATTAATCAACAGTAGTAAGATTAGGGCTGCTTTTTCCCGTGGTATTTAATTTCCCTTTGGGGGATATGACCTGTTCACAATCATAATCAGACAAATTTATGTGAATTTCAAAGCTATGCCTGAATCGTAACAATCAGCAGCCAAGCAGCTGCCTTTACATGCACATCAGTTTTAACAGTCCATGCCCTCAAAGCAGATGAAGATGAGTGTCGGGAAAGTATTTTCAGGCTGTTTGCTTATTTGTTTGTTTTAGCTTTTTTATAGATTGCAAAGTGAAAATGGCTTTTAAGAATTACTGCAGTAGACCCATCAAAGCCTTTACTTTAATGTAAAAGGCTGGACTGGTGTTGATCTGCCTTTGCGGTGCTACACCCGCATCATTATAAGGAAGAGTCATCAGAAGAAAAGCTTGTCTGCATCCTCTGCAACATTCAGAATTCAGAGAAATCGAAAAGTAAACAAGACTGGTGCACTTTGGTGTCAAATCTTGGAGGATCACTACTTTGTGGTTGCAATGAGCAAAGATAGATTTTGAGAAAAGAAGGTGAAGAAAATCATCAGAACAGCTCTTCAAATGCCAGGCAGGTAAATCCGTTTTGCTGTAGATTTGCTGCCAGTAGCTACAGAAACATTTTACCTGTGGTGGAAAAATTACATACTAATTTAAATGCCAGAAAGCAAGTAGGTAATAGCCACAATTATCTGATTATGCCAAGATGTTGAATTCTACAACAGCATAATGTCCTCAAACGTGCTTTATAATTCACAAAAGACTCACTCAAAAGGACTTAAATGGTGATTTTGCCTTGGACACAATTCAGTTTCCTGATCAGCCTCAGGGTTCTGTGATTATATCTGAAAAGAACAGTACATACAAAAACTTCTAAATGAATAAACGTTTTCTCTAATTTAATCTATGAAATGCTAACAATATGTTATCTGATAATACCAGGTCATAATTTGACTGTTAGCTTCTCACCTACAGTAGCACTTTACCCTAACTTGAAATGCCACTATATATTTCTTGAGACACGGTTGCTGTGCAGAAGTTACTTTTCTCCTCCTTAAGAATATCCAGATATTGAATTGTTACACCTGTATAGTTAACACAGCTACTTGCACTGCAGGAAAGATATTAAACTTATAGCTTAAGATAGCTTTAATTCAGTAATAAATGTTGACATCTAGAATTTCTTGAACATTAAAGGTGATATCATCCCCTTCAGCCAAGGTTCAGTGACCAATTAATGAAATCAGCAACTCTGCAGCATCAAAACATTCAAATGAAGTCTATTTCACAGGAAAGCTCCATTCCAATCTGCATACACCTATGTCTTTTTATTACATTTTTTTAGATCAGACTGACCCACTGAGATTGTTCTGAATGTACAGCCGTCTGATGTTCAGCCGGTTTTCTTCAGTGCAACACAAACATCTTTCCTCCTTTCATCCAGCGCTGCTGTCACTGTTTGTTGCTACATGATCATTATCTTTCTGTTCATCTGCCACTTTCCTCTCCCTCTCTGTCTATATTGTTGCTTTAGCGTTCTCGTCTCAAAGGAGCTCAGGCAGGCGACAAGCAGCAAAGTGCACAATCACGGTGGCTCATTGGAGGGACACTGGAGGTAGAAAAGGAAAAAAGGCTTGATAGAGAATAGAGAAAAGTGTTAAAGAAGGGATGCAGGGATGAAGAGAAATAGACTCTGTGGCAGAGAGAGCATAGAGAGAAAAAGTCAAGCTGCAAGGAGAGAAAAAGAAGTAAGAGGAGGGAGGAGGGGGTATTCTAGGCTTGTGTTCCAGTTAATTACCACAGAAAGCCCCGGGGCTGCCGTTAGACATATTTTCTTCACCACCGATTTTTAAAAAAAAAAAAAATTTTTTATTACAAACATTAATTAATTCAGAGCCTTGTCATCTCGTCTTACATGGATGGGCCCTTCGACCCTTTTTCTTACGCCTCACTTGCAGTGCTGGCAGACACTGTGGGCTGTCACATGGGCTGAGGAGTAACTGGGAGATTTATGGCAGTATTACTGTGTGGAAAAAAAGGTGGTCTAAAATGCCTAACTGTTTTCGCTGGGATTTTGTTCCACCTTGGCTACACCGTCAAAGGATTCGAAGTTGTCAGTAAGGCTAATTGTCACTCACAGGAATGCATTGTGTTAATGCGCATACAGACTGTGTATGTTTAGGGTAGTACCTGCGTCTCCATCAGAATAATCACTCTCATTCATTTCATGTTTGCCTATCTATCCATCCGCCTGTCTGTCACCACTCAATTATCCATCTATTCTCCCTCTCCCCTTTCTTTCACAAGCGTTTTCCACTCCTCTTCACCTCTGTGTTGTCTTCTTTGTAAGTGCACCCACCAGGGAACCGGCAACCCTGTTTCACTGGGAGTTTATCATAAATTAAAGATTGCATTGTTACCAAGCAATCCTCTTACTGTAAGCAGTTTGGGAAGGCAGGGAAGCTGTCTTGAACCCTGAAAGGAGTCAGACAAGGAAAAAAAATTGCTCATTTTATTTATTTATCTACACACACACATTGGTGTCATTGATCTTTGAATGGTTCTTCATGTCTTCATACAGAGTTGACCCTGATTTGGCTGCTCATTAAGACAGCGGAGAATGAACTGCAGCCAAATAGATTTTAGATGTGTGAATAATTCACAAGGATGGTTTGATTCATCTTATCCAGTCCAAGTGATGTGTCCACTTTCCAGGCAGCTTAAACTGTCCAGCAATTTACATGAGGCTTGCTTCAACTAGTTCACACGGTTTTGAGCCCGGGGCATGGTGGTGATTCAGGAGGCTCATTGAGGAATCATGAGCTTGAAGCAAAGAGAAAATTTTCATAATCTTTGTCACATTTAATTTCCTTCCTCATTTCCAAACTGCTATGGATATTTCCAATCAAGAGACTGAATTTGAAAGAATTTAGCATATTTATTAGCAGAAAAGCCGTGGATTTACTATTTAAGGTCTACATGTGAGTATCCCGTACTATCTGTTGCTTGACTTTATGCAATTATTGTCTGTCTGTCTGTCTACACAAGTGTGTATTTAAATAAAGTTGCATTATTTTTCTTGTCTATCAAATTAAATTGATGCAATTAACTTAGTTTAATTCTGTGCACCACTTACACATAAAGGAGATTCACAGTCAGAAAGAACATGTTAAAATAATACTGTGTGGTATTTCTAAATTATGTATGTTCAAATACTCAAAGAATTACATCTCATTTTATTATTTAAACTGATAATATGGATAGAACAGGAGAGTAGATGTTTCCTCTGTGCGCTTTAAAATCAGGAAAACCCAGAGCAACTTGTCCTTCCAAAATTCATCCATTTAAAATATAGGAGGAAAAAACAAAAATATATTTTGTTGGTAGTGCTAACACTTTCTTTTATTAATCCCAATTTGTGTGATTGCATGAAAAAGACGCTTCAGATCTGATGCAGCATGATTTACTGTATTATATGCATTATGAGTGACATTGCATACAAAAACTATTTTTGATTTATAGATCTTCCCTTTCGCTCCTTCCAGGCATCAACCCCTTACAGTCTTGAGTCAGAGTCTCTGAGGATGGACTGCATAATGTCAGGAGGGGCGTCCCCGACTTTGGCCATCAATGCTGTAACCAACAAGGTAGGACAGCAGCTCAGCATTTAGGAGTGATGTATTTTTCATTCATACGAAAAAAAGAAAAAAGAAAATATGCTGTTGTTTAAAAAAATAAGAAATTACCTTACACACTCAGAGGAACATCTTGTTTTTCTTCTTTG
>JBAMHX010000015.1:16880315-16898750 GCA_037177515.1 Pseudomugil tenellus
ATAACCATATTTAAAATTTGTGGGAAGGTGTCTTTTTTTATATTTTTTTTCCAACAAGCTTTATTTTGTCACTTTGACCGGCCAGCTACGTTCAGCTGGCATTTTTTTTTCTTTTTTTTTTTTTTTTACAAAACGAAGATATAAGATCATTTTCTTTGTATCCCTTATGTCTTTCTCCTAAAGTATTTGTTTCTCTTCTGTCTTTATCTTTCAGGTGAGTAGCCACTCGGAGCCTTCATCCCAGTCCCTGAGTCTCCAGCAACCCCCTCAGCCTCCGCCACCCCCTCCTCCACCCCCACAGCCCCAGTATGGCTTACCTGTCCCAGAGTCTCGGGACAAGCAGCTCTGTTTCTCCGACTTTGAGGACCTCAGCTCTTCTTTCCGCAGCCTTTACAAGTGTGTCTTTGAGCAGTCCTTCTCCCAGCAAGGTCGGTGTCACGTCTTTGTGTGGGTAATTTTAGCTTCATGTGAGCCCGCCCCACATCCACTATAACATGTTCCGTTAGCATAAAAACTATTGTAAACCTCTATGTCAGGCTTCATGCACATAATTAACAGGCACGCTTAAACTTGCATTGAAATTCAAACAATTCAACGTTCCTTTCATTGCAAGCATTCCAGTAGCTATTAACCCCCACCACACACTGCTTCAACTCTGTTGTATTTAAATAAACAAACAATCTGTTGTTCCGCATATCTGCATTTTACGGCTCGCTCAGTCAAATGAGTAAAGGCAATTAAGAGCAAGAATTCAACAGAAGGAGGAAAAAAATCACCAACACATCTGTGGCGGAGCAGAGCAAGGGGTTCTGCAGCTTTGATAACAGCTAATTAGATTGGTTCTAAAGTTTGTGAAGCATCTCGCTAATTGCTTCCTCAAGCTTTCAGGTCACCAGGCCTCCTCCCTCTTGGACCCCCCACCATCCCACCACCCTCCTTTCACCTTCCTCCTCTCACTTTCTTTTCCCCCTACACATTCATGAATGTTCTGTAACAGAGGAGATTGATGCGCTCTGTTGAGCTTCACAACTGCTGCTTGGATTCACTTTCTGACAAGGTCCCCTTCAGTTTGTGGTCAGGGGCTGTGCGCATGGAAAAATATCAGACAATGAAAAGACTAGTTGAGGGGAAAGGAAAACGGATGCAGCACAGAGATCCTGAAGGAAAGTGAGAATGCAAATTGAATTTGCACATGCTTGAAAGAGGCCTTTTAGGTGTGACACTTTTGCAGGAAAATGTCAGAAGTCGTTGCATTTATGAATTGAAATGATACAGCAAAACCACAGAGCAACTGAGTCAGGTAGTGTTGCATGTGAAGTAGAGACAAAAACAACTGAAGAAGGTTCACCTTCTAATGGTCAGATAAATTCATGTCTGAAGTTGCTTTTTCTCTGAGCTACATGTTCTGGATCCAGCTACGTTTGTTTTAAAAACAGTATGTTCTCTTGAGAGGCTGTGCTGCACCATAACGAGTAAAGTGGATGCCACACTGCTTTATTTGCCACGAATTTGGTAGAACAGGTTCAACTGTATAAATATCAAAGATTTAATCTGATTTCAAGTTTTGATAAGCTTAAATAGTTTTTTAAATAACTTTTATCAAATGACTGGAAATAGACTCACAATTGTAATAAATTCGTCTGATTATCTTTTATCCATTAAACTCAAGGTTATTTTAGGCTTGCAGCTATGGTTTTGAATTTGAAAATATTTCTCAGATTTCAAAGAA
Source organism: Pseudomugil tenellus (assembly GCA_037177515.1). NCBI lineage: Eukaryota > Metazoa > Chordata > Actinopteri > Atheriniformes > Pseudomugilidae > Pseudomugil > Pseudomugil tenellus. The sequence goes on from JBAMHX010000015.1 coordinate 16,882,045, forward strand.
ATAGTAATAATCCTGACTCAGTTGCTTAACTGAGTTTAAAACCCTTTTTAAAAAACAACCTTGTAAGAATTATTTACATTTAAACATTGGTTAGGTTAAAGTTTGAAAAGCAAACTAGTGTTTTAGTTTTACCAAAAGCATCGAGAGAACAACCAAGGAAAAGTACAACAGTGCAACGATCTTTGAAAATTTAACAAGGAAGCTGTCAACTAAAAGTTTCTGCAGCTGTCAGTATCCATGATGAAAAGTAAAGAAGATAAAAAACCAGTCTTAGGGCAACGTGTTTTTGCAGGACTTTTCTGCTGTGTGCTGCACAAAAAATATAAAATCAATGGGTTGATGAGGAAGACTGTGTACATAAGTGTGTGTCAGAAAGAGATTTTCATAACTAGCATCAGGAGACCTACTGGCCTGACCTCATTACATTGTTAAGGGTGCAGGTTTGCAGTGTATCGCACACAGCTAGTGTTTGTTATCCCTGAAAATCCTCAGGACAATAGTAGGAAGAACTAGAAACTTTTATTTTTTACCTGCTTAATAAAGAATCAAGGCCTTTTTATACATTTTACTTTTTTGATAATACGATACCAAGGGATTTATATAGCACCTTGAAAAAGTATTCACCTCTGTTCTTTTATCCTCAACACAAACTGCAATCTTAATATATAGGTCTTGGGATTAAATGAAATGAATCAAGAAAATTGGTCCAAATAGGTAAAGTAAATAAACATTACCTGTAAAAAGTTAAAGTTAATAAAGAATTAGACTGAACTGGAAAACGTGTCCAAATTTTTGACTGAGTGAATGCATATGTAATCATTTTCTTTTGATTTGAAGACCTTAATTATAAAATAGATTGTCAGTTACCTGTGAAAGTCAAGCAGTAAATTCAGGTAAATCTATCTGTGTGCAATCATAGAGTTGTATGATCTCAGCATGCACAAACCTGTTTTGAAAAACTAGAAAGTCGACAACACTAATAAGCAAAAGGCACTGCTGTAAATGCTGAAGAAGTATAGATTAGAGCTGAGTTCTAAGAAATGTATTAAAGAAATCTCAGAACAACTTAAATCTGTTTTGAGAAAATGAGTACAGCACCACGAAAAACCAAAACTTCGCAGAAGAGCAAAGTAAGGAATTATCACTGAAAAAATAAGGATCCAAAAGTGAACCTTCTGTCTATCAGACCAAATTACTCTGTCCTTGTAGAAAGATGAGCACTAATTATATCCCTGAACGTGGAGTGTCGGGATATTATGGTTTCCCCCGACTAACTCCGCCAGATATGTTTCATGTCACCACGATAACTAAAATGATTTTTACAATTGGACTTTGATACTCAGCATACCTGTTTAGGTCTCCAAAGGGACGAGCTAGCTTGAATTTCACGATTTTAGGATTTTAGGGATTGGGTTTCCCCACCAGGTGGTGTTTCATCCACAAAAATCATATTTTTGGCTGTATGTCTAGAACTATTTGTGTCATTGACCTCAAATCAAATGCAAATAAAAAGGTCATGACCTCAGGATGCACCCTGTACTGATGTCATACCGGGCTGATTCAAAGTTTCAACACCAGGTGGAGCTTTGTGACTGAACATTTGCAGCTTTATATTAGTTTTGTCTATTCGAGGATTATGGAACTGGAGGATTGGAGGAGTTTGAGGATATACCCCTAGCTGTTGTTCCATTGGCATAGACCTTGTTTAAACATCTAAACAAAACAAAAAATGTTTAGTAAAAGGTCCTACTGACTCTCCAAACATGAGGAAATAAGAATGAAGCTTTTCATTTGCATTAGATCTCATTAGCTCCATCACAAATAGAAGCATGGTGGTGGCGGTATTATGGTGCGAGGATATTGTTTTTTTTCATCCTGGGGTCCAAATATTGGAATAATTTAAGAATGATGTGTTGTGGTATCATTGAAATTCATGAAGAAACCTGGTTCACCTACCAAAGAACAGGCCCTGAGCAGTTCATTAGGCAGCATGTTACCAGTCCTAAGTGTACTGCCAGAGCAGCATTTAGGTGGTTTAAGGGAAGATGTTTGGATGTGTTGGCTTGGCACAACCAATCCCCTAACTTTAATATAACCACAACAGAATTAATTTAGCCAGAGGGATTTGACGCACTATTATTATAGTGTCTTAAAGAACAGTTAGAGAAAAAGAACTAAGTTGCAACTTGTTTCAGTCTAATCAAGACATAATAGTCAAATGTGGAGGTGTGCCTGTTTCAGTAAGGTGCTTTACAAGTTTTCAGTGATTTTTTTTTTCTCTTTTTTTTCTTAATGATAACTTAATAGTGTCCATTTTCAAAGTGGTGGACAAGAAGTGTTGATTTAAATAATGTAAACGCCACACAAATGAATCTTAATTCCTAATTGTAAGAAAACAAAATAAGAAAAATGTTGACTGAGAGAATTACTATTGAAAGAAATTGTAGGTATGCTTTAAGAATGCTAAAATACCTCATCTCGATGAAAGACCGAGAAGAGCAGGATATACCAAGCCTCTACCTTGTTCATTAAATTTTTTTTCTGGCTTTGAAGTATTTCTGCAGTTTTCCATCTTGTCTTTTTATTTCACCAGGTCTGATGAGTATCCCCAGTGACTCCAGTCAGCAGGCTCGGACTGCCTGTTCGTACCAACACTCTCCTGGTGCAGGAAGCAGCAGCAGTCACCACCACCAACACAACCACGGCCAAACGTCACACCACACCCACCACCCTCATCTGTCTTCTCACCAGCACCAGGTGCACGGTCAGCACGGACAGCATCAGCAACACTCTGCTCTCTCCCACCAGAGTCACACAGTTCAGACCTGCTCTTCAACAGGTGAGAACACTGTTCTGAGCCCTGTTGTTTTATTTTCCAGTTCTTTCCGCCATTTTGTCTGATTCTATGAAAAGGAAGTTTTCGGTTTCATGTACACCATAAAAATGATTCAACTACATGAAGCCAGTTCAACTAACACACAGGCTTTTCTATGCACACTGATCACATTTATTTGATTTCATTTTCTCTGTCAGGTCCCAGAGCACATCATTTGATATTATGAGGCTAGACTAATGCAAACAGGCTTCTCAAAAGCTTTACAGAGGCTCTTCTTGCTAGCATTCCCTGTCTTTGGTGTTTTTTCTCTGTGCAACGCAGCTCTCAAGCCAGTGAAACTGTTCAGACATTATTTATCCAACTTAGCATTCCCCTCAACCAACATCTGGATGAATGAAAGCAGCTGTGTTTGATGCACATGTTGAGAAGTTACTGTTAGTTTGTGGTGCTGAAGGTGGTGAAGATTCTCCTTTCTTTCCCTCCCCCCATTTTTTTCTCCTTTCCATTTTACAGCTAATCTCCAGCTGGATTTTTTATGGATGAACTCATACCACCTAGTGGTTGTTTGCAGAACAGCCAAGTTGGCAAGATCTTAAAAATTAGGCATTAATAAAATTAATACTAACCTTGAAAAAAGGTTTGTTTGTTTTTTTAAGACGTACCAAATTACAATGTCAGTAATCTCAAGGCATTTTGAATTTGCTGTTTTGTTCAATCTAAGAATAATTCAATTTAATCTGTTTCACTATAATTCTATTAAATCATTTTCAGGCCTTGTGTCCATTAAATTTTTTAATGGTTTTATTAGCTGTGTAATCACTTTTATAAGCATGTGTTCTTGGTAGTCTGGTTGTTCTCTTTTGCATTGGCATTCAAAAGTCACGTAGTAGTTAGCACTGTGGTCACTGGGGTTGCTGGTTTGAGTTCTTTATGCGTGGGCTCTCCGGCTCCCTCCCACGGTCAAAAGACAGGCATGTTGGGTTAATTGGTCACTCTTAAATTGTCCCTTGAAGTGAGTGTAAGGATGAGTGGCTGCTTGTCTCACAGTTGTGAATAACGAGCAGTCTGTCCAGGGTGTCGCCTGCCTCTCACCTGTTAATTGCTGGAATAGATTCCAGCTTCCCTGCAACCCTGAATTAGATTAAGTGGTATAGAAAAGAGATGGATGACACTCAAAGCCACCTTCTCAATAGTACAGCTTCCCCATGTAGTAGTACATTTGTATGGGCATGTATATTTATTATGGAAAATTGATTTAGAAATTAAAAAGCTTTTCAATAACCTGCAAAAGTCCTACAAGTAATCACATACATATATACATTTGCTTTATTGAACAGCACTGCTTAAATTATGCTTACATCAAATCAAAACATTTATTTTTTATCTTTAGTGCTACTTTTGAGCAATAAATTAGCAAAAACATTTTAATTATTTTGTTTATGCAAATACAATTTGCAAGGGCAATAATTTAGCTTTCCCTTGATTTTTGAGTTCTGGAAAGGAGTGTCTGTTTATCAGTATTGTACTATGCTTTTCTAATATTTAGAAATGGTTAATATTATCTTGTCTGCACAATATTTGGGCTGTTTCTCAGGTATGTCTTCAGACTGGTATCCCAACCTGGACTGGCTGAAAGAGAGCTGTCGCATCGCTACCAGCTACAACTGGGCGGACGTTGACCTCTCCCCGTTTCAAGGTACAAACTGGGCCTGTCGCAGTAAGCAATAAGTCCATTGATTGCACGCTAAGAAAAAGTGAGCGCAATAAGTTGGCTGGAAGCAATAATTTTAGATTTGGTTTTTCTTTCTCTTCACCAAAGATTGCAAAATGTTTCACTACGGTGCATCATAGTATGCAAGAGCAGTTCAGAGGCAGTGGTGCTTTTGTCTACAACGTTGCCTACGAGATGACAAATTTGAGATCAGACCTGCATCCAGTGTTACTCTGGCACCTTTTATATATAGTCTAGTTAAAACATGAGCCTTTTTATGCCTTTATATGATCAGACACTGTGTAAGTGTTTTAGACCAAATATGTTCCAGATAACCAGACTCCTGAAACCCTGGAAGACCATAAAGTTATCATATTAGTTGAAAACTATGTAAAAATTACATAATCGCTTAGCGCAATATTATCGTTAATCGCAATAATTTCTGAGACAATTAATCGCACAGCAAAATTTGTTATCGTGACACGTCTAGTAAAAACAGACTCGCATAATAAGAAACCTGGTTGCATCACTGTAAACGTCTGAGGTAAAAAGTGATAAAGCTGTCTGCAGCAGTCTGCCTCATCACAGAGTAAACTGATGAAATGCTTATGATGCCGATCAGTTACTTTGATTAAACCATTATGATTCCTCTCTGTGCTTTCATGTACACTCACCCTAGGGCACAATATCATAATATCCAACGCTGTAATAGTGCTGGCCTAATAAAAGTCATTATCCTGCATCGGAGAGGTTGCCACTCTGCCTCTCTGTCTCTCACAGGCTGTCTCACACCCTTCCAATTAAATGATGCAAATAATCCAATTAGGTCCTGGCTCTGTAACAGCCTGTTATCATGGTCAGTGCACAAAGCCGGCAACTTCCACACATGATTGATGATGGCTGGTTCTGTAACATGCAGGCTGCTTCTGGCTCTCTGGAACTCTCCTTTTTTGGGGGCTTGACCTGCCTAACAACAGCATACACTATCCTTCACCATCTCTGGCTCGCTCCAAAGAGCACATACAGATTTTCTTGTCTCTGTTGCCACCAAATGCAAAGGATAAATTTGATCCGGAGAAACTATCAGTCTGCATTTTCTTGTCTTATTCAGTGTAATGTCTACATGTAGCCAGGTGTGTTTTTCAGGCATATTCACTGTTGTGTAGTTTGGAGCAATAATAGCGGTTGAGCCATTATGTGATTCTTTAGCTTTACAGTGATAAATGACAGTCCATTTAGCTTTCTTTTTCTTGAACTTCTTATTTTTAAAATCTTGGAATTGGCCTTAGGATTAGTCCATTTTGATTTAATAAATGTCTAATTTAAAAGGGTTGTAATTTCCTTGAAAGTTAAGGCAACACAATTCATCATGCTGGAGAAGTGGCTCCAGCAGATACCTGGAGAATCATCAGGCATCTTTATCAAGAAGAGCATAATGCAAGGAACAGCTAAGATGCTGCTATCATGTCTCATCTAAAAGGAACTCTAATGAGTTCATCTTGTATGGTTTTTGACTCTGTATCTGTGTTTAGGATAAGGCTGCAACACAGAATTTAATAACTGTTTTTATCATATCTATCAAAGTGTTGTGACAGTTATGCTCAAACATCTGAATAATGATTTTTTTATGCCAACACGGGATATAAATATTGAAAAAAAGACAATCTGAAATGCTGCAAGGCTGCAAACTGTAGTAGCTCAAAAAAAATATATTTGAATTTCCCTGAAAAGGGAAAAGAGTATTTTTTTTTATTGATTCATTGATTCAAATGTCAAACTTTTCAGCTTCATGCAGTTAGAACTGTGAATATTACTGACATTGTTTTAAAATTATTAAGCTACTTAAAAGTAAATTTTCTTTGTTTTTTATTTATTTTCAAAAGTGACATATTGCGCATTAATGAATATAAGAAAAGGGAATACAAAATGTAATGGTCTGCCACTAGTGTTCTTGCTAATTTTCATGTGTTGTCTCAGGAGGTCAGAGACAAACCTCAACAATACAATACATATGACATAACTGTGTTTTAAAGCTGTCCCTTTTTTTTGTTTCTGTCAGGTTTAAAAGAGAGCATGCGACAGGCTGAGCTCAACAACTGGTCTCTGGATGCCGCCCAGATGGCCGACCTGTGTTCATCAATTAACCAATTCTTCACAGCCACTGGGGTCATCCCCCCTCAGGGCACTACTCTCCCACAACCTCAGGTCCAACACGCAACAGCTCCGTCAGCAACACTGCATCCTGTTCAGCCTCATGGAGCCATGCACCCAAAGCCTAGCCAACACGGTCAACATGGTCAACACATTGGTACGAGCCAGTCCACACAAAAATGTTTTAAACCACCATAATATTAAATACTTCTTCAAATGACCACACAAAAAGCATAATGGTTCTTTTCACAAGGAACTCTGGACTCAGATGAATATAATGGACTTAAACAACCTAAACAAATTGCACATGAAAACATGTAAACTACACTTTTAGTGGCCATTCAGAGTTATCCACAGGGCCATTTTAGCACTCACGGGCTCTGATGGTGAATGAAACTCAGGCCTTGAAGCTAAATACAGACTCTCTGCTCAATGTGCCATCAGCTCATAATATATTTACAAAGGAATTATAGATGTCAGTTTCAAGGAAACTATAATAAGGATGTAAGCACAAACGGGATAGTTTCACCTGTGGGTGAAATCCCCAAGAGTGACAGCAAATTCTTTTCAATTTATCTGCCAAAATAAATTGACTAAGATGGCAGTGAAATTGTGTGTGCATATAACAGCTCGTGTTCTGCAAAGACAAATGTGTGAAAGTTGGGATACTGATCTGACACTTAGTCATTGCCCTTTTGTCTGTTCTCCCACAGGGAACATGTACATGGACTCAAGACAGAGCATCTCCTCTCTGATGGGCCCACCAGGATATCCTCACATGCCCCCTATGAGCAACACAACTCCTAACATGACAGGTAACTCTTTCTCAAGTTAGAAGAAGATGGTAGAAATGAATATGGCAAATTTTTACTTATTTTTAAAAACATTTTTGAGCAAGTAAGCTCGTAAGTTTGCCACTTAAGAGGTCACTTAATATTCCTTTCTGTAAGTAAAAGTTTCATAAAATGTTTTATGGAAAGTGGACCTTCTGGAGGTACTCTGAATAGATTAAGCAGTTATAAACCTGCTGGAGAGAGACAAAACAGGATAGTGGAGAACATTTTTCTGATTTGGGGGGTTACTGTGCTGTGTAGGAGAATTGGGAGGTTGCAGGCTTGGAGACCGGTGTGTCGGCCAAAACAAAAAACAAAGAGGACGTGGTGAGAACAGGCCAACAATTTTATCTGAATAGCTAACTCAGCTTTCAGAATATGTAGGGCCTACTTCTTCTTGCACCTTCCATAGTCATATGTGAAACAAGGAGCAGCAGCAGCACATCGCAAGAGCACGTCGCAACAGCAGCAATGGGCTGCAACAGAAACAATGCATTGCAGCAGCAGCAATGCGTTGCAGCAGTAACATGTCGCAGCAGCAGCAGTGCGTCGCAACTGCAATGTGTCTTGGCAGCATGTTGCAGCTGAAGCAACACGTTGCAGCAGCGCATTGCAACAGTAGCGCGTCGCAGCAGCAGCAATGTGTCATAGCATCAGCAGTTCACTCAGTCTGACACACTGTGGTAGTGGACATATTTCAGCTCCTCAAACAGATAATAAGGTTATGAAAAGGTGACATGAGGAGGAGATGACACTTAAACAACAGAGGCTCCCTTCAGTTTTAAAACTGAAGCTTCCATGTTTGTTCAAACAGTAATACATCATTTGATTTTGAAAAAAGTATTGAAATAAGTAAATTTTTCTTATAAAAAGAAATAACTCCATGGATTCAGCTCGGAGTAATACGTTCCTGACATCCGCTCAGTGCCACAGGCCTACATCCAGTCTGATAAGATTACCTGCAGAGCAGATACTTACTTTGTGTCTTTACACTAATCAATACTTGGAATAAAACAGCCACTGTGAACTTCTAATGAAAAATTGACTGAAAAATATTTAATAGCTGAGATTAAAAATAACATCAATAATTCACATTTATTGTGACTGATATTTAACTGAATCATTGTAAATGTATATGAATCCACGCGGAGTTGTTTTTCAAGACAAACTAACTCACTGATCTCATGTGTAAATTAGTTATTCCAGAAGATTCTACTACAGAGGTGCCAAAATCTGTTCCTTGAGATTTACCTTCCTTCAACTTTTAGATGAATCTCTTCTCAAACACACCTGAATGAAATAGCTGTATTTCTTCTATGTGTCATCCTGCTCTGCAGAGGTCTGGTAACATTTTTTTATTCAGATGTGTTGGACAAAGGTTGCATGTAAAAGTCGCTGGATGGTACAGGGTTCCTACGGTCATAAAAAACCTGGAAAAGTTATGGAATTTCAAAATACAATTTCCATGCCCTGGAAAAGTTATTGAAAATATTTATCTTGTCAGAAGTTTTGAAAATATCATGGAAATATATAATGTTTCATCAAATATCCACCTAAAATTGAAGAGCTGTAATAACATGCAAATTGCAACGGACTGTTTTTATATTTTGGTGGTGAAAAAAAGTTTATGCGCCTTTGGACAGCAGGCATGCCCACACGTGTAGAGGAGACCTGCGTTTCCTCTACATGTGTGCATGTTGCATATTCTGAAATTAAAATGTGGAAAAAATGTACTGAAGTGCACCTGTCTGGTGTTTTTTGGTTTTACAGTCACCATACTGTGCATTTTGGATGTAGATCTAATAGAGCCTAAGTCACAATTTTTCCAGCAGGGCCCAAAGCACAGAACTCTAAGGAACACAGGATAAAACATCTATTTCACCCCCTATTGGGTCTGTTTTTAAGAGATCGGTGCTTACGTCCCATGGGCCCTACCGGAAGGAGCAAGATTTAGGTTCTCTGTCTTATGTAATGTCATGATAATCTGTTTTTGTTGGTCATGGAAATTCCGTAAAAGGTTTTGTAGAAGTAATGGAAAAGTCATGCAAAACCTCTGGTGAAAAAGTGTAAGAACTCTGATGGTAGATCCCGAGGACTGGACTTGAGCACGTCCATTTACCATTAAAGAAGACAGCAGACTCTTACTATAGGAGATGTGTGTGACATCTCAGGGGGTCCAATCTAAAATCTACTCAGACAAAAAGAAAAACTTACAAAGGTGGATAAATACAATAAAATCTTTAAAATGGGGAGTATAAATAGATGACGGCAAAAATAAAAGGACATGAGAGGGGGGGAGGTCCTATGATATATATTGGTCTTTATTTTGGTCTCTTTAGATGTGTGAATGATAGCAGTCTCTCTATGGTTCTGTGTGTTTAGCTTGTGGACCTGATGTAAGTTATTTAATAAAACAAGATATGAAAGCATGGATACTAACTAACTAATCCGTATTATCGTTTTGCTTTTAATGTTTTTTTCACCATAAAAACTGCATGATTGTAATTAATGAGCAATATGTTAAATTTATCCAGTTTATTCCACATGTAAAAGAGGTGGGCTGGTCTTAAATATAAAACTCTAGAGCTTAGAACGGGTTCCACTCCGGCCCTGGTAGGTTGCAGTCATAGGTTTAACTAACTCTACAAACTTTCCTTTCAAACTTGCAAAGACAAAATGGCGCCATCTATCAGGAATATGCTGTATAGTTCAAGAAGTCTTCAACAAGAAGAAACGCACTTAGAAACAAACTACGACTCAAAAAGAACAATTGGTAGTCTGAAGATTGATCATGCTGTAAGAAGGTTTACAAAAGGCTGTGCAGTTAGTAAAAATATAACTGGAGTGAGGAAGAGTCTAAACTAGGATTTAGCTTACATGACACTCTTGGGCAAAAATGCATAACTTCAGTAATTAACTATTCCTATTAAAAGGATCCATACTGGCTTTTTTCAGTGAACATTATTAGATCTGATGGTACTTTATGCTTATTTTTATGTTTATGATTTATAAACTTGTGTTTAGAATGACTACATCTTTATTCCTATGGACATACATGTTGTGTTTTCACAGAAATCAAGATGTCAATCTAAAATCAGATTGACATTTTTAAGACCAATTAAGGACAAATTTATCAAGACCTAAAGGATAACATTTTAAAAATTGTGTGATATACAGTATATTTATATGTTTCAATGAGATGTAGAGCCTCACTTTTGTCCTTTATTATGTGAAGGTCATCACAGCCAGCTGAGTCAGCAGCATGCACTGCCTCAAGGACACTTTCAAGTGAGACGCATGCTCGCAGCGGATGATATCCAGGACGACTTTGACTGGGACTCCATTGTATAAACTGAGCCTCTGGGGAGATAGAGAAAAAAGGAAAGGACATAAAACAAAAAGAAGCCACACTGACTATGTGGGACCAATTCAAGTGGGAGGTATGGAAGTGGCCAACCTGCTCTGTTCACCTGTGTAAAAAAAAAAAAAAAACAGATGACAATCTTAACAGGAAAATATGAACAAATTTAGTTGTTTTTTTGTTTTTTTTTAATCATGCTGGCTTTTTTGTTTTCTAATACAAGCAGCTGATGAGTCTGAAGACAATCAGTATTTATGTGGACATAACTGTGTGGGATGCAGCCAAAATATAAACACAAGGATTTGTCCTGCGTGCCAACAGGGTTACAAGTCAAAGTATTGTCAAAATATATTTTTTTTCTTTTTTATTTTTATTTCTATCTACAGCTTGTGTCCTTTGTCTGCAAACGTCCACCAACTGTTTAAAACTACATGAAACCTCCAAAGTTTTAAAACACATTTTACACTTAAACTTTTCTCTTTTGTTCCAGATCCTGGGTCTATTTTTGCTGCTGTGATTTTAACTAAACTTTGAAGAAGAATCATTAGAGCATATTTACTTGAGCACCATCAGCTGATTAAAACAGACACAATCTTTAAATCTTTAAAATCGTTATCTTTAAAATGATTCATGATTCAATCTGTGCTCTCCTGATCTTTGCTCTCACACTAAACATTTTTTGTTTTTTCTTGATTATTATGCTAAACTGTTCTGTGTGCAGCATGCCATGGTGCCATGTTCTCAGGGGGGGGAGTTGAAATACATCTTTAAATCTGTGCCATTTGGATGCGAGGTTAACTATGTGGTTAGCATTCAGGTCCATTTGGCTAACAGCAAGCATCCCTGCATCTGTCATTAAAAAGGTGAAAATCTTTATTTTTCAAATAAGTTAGCTACGTCATACAAGAGACTCGAATATACTCGAACCAGATGAAAACAAGAGGCAAGCTGGCTTTGGACTTTGAAGATTAAAACCAATGAGACATCATTCAGTTAATCAAACTCTGAAGTTTTTGGGGGTAAAGTGCAAAGAAGGTTGGTCATGATTCAAGATGCCTCCTTTAGGGTGAAGATGAGCAATTTTTGCACAAGCTGGATCGGATCTAGTTCATGTTAGACATGAAAGAAAAAAAAAAAAACAAAACATGAACTTTATTTCTTTGTTTAAAAGACATTTAAAAAATCAAAGGGAATAAAAACAAATTTCTTTACTTTGTTTTGTTCACTGTGGTGTTAATTTTGTCAGTGTGTAATTGTGTATAGTTGTCTCTGATTTCCATGATCACACAGCTCCATAAAGCTAAAAAAAATTAGAGAAGAATGAGTAAATCTCTTTCTATCAACACTTTAATGTCATATTTAAAGTGATGTTAGAGTTGAAGGATTTAAGGGAATTTCCAGGAGTTCGAACCAAGGTTTTGTTGAGGGTAAATAACCATTATTATCATTTGGTACTGTATAACAGTGACCAGCATATGTATATCCTCTGTTTGTGTGTTGTCCTTGTAAATAACAGTATCTTTACTCATCTGTTTGCTCCTGCAAAACAGATTCATAAAACTCATAAAAAACAAAGTTGCAAATGGAGATGTATTTTGTTATTTGTCTTTCTGGAGATACATCGTGTACATATCTTCAGTATATTGTAAATAAGTGATTTAAAAAATGAAACTGGCATTGGCATTTTATGTGTCATAAATATTCTGTGTGTGGAGGTTCAACGGTTAAAATATGTTTAAGTGTTTATTAAAATGTCATGGACCATTTTTACAGCACTAATTTTGCCTCAGCTGCATTTATTTCATCAGCCGTTTGCATCTTTTGCTTTTCCACTTCTGCAAAATTCCTCTACTGCACAGCCCACCATGCACTTCTTCTGGGAATAATATGTTCAGGTAATTTGGGTAAAACAAAACTAAAAGAATTTGTTGTGTTTTGTTCTGTTTTATTTTTTACTTTTCTTTTTTAGAGGAAAATACAAAATAAGGGAAATGTTCTGCCTTGGCCATGTGCTGCTTTGCTCCATTGCAGCATGTTGTCCAACAGGTGTCAGCCTAGCACCAAGCCAAGGTTTGTTTGTCTTCCCCTGCATCTGCAGGACCACCCATGCCTGCTTGTGTGAAAGTTACAGTGTTCCAACTGTATTTACAAGTACTTTCAGTTAAAAAAAAACGGTAAACTTTTTCCTGTCTGTCCAACTCACACTGCCACTTTTCTGTGAAAGAACAAGACGCATGAATTTAAGGATCCGTGCAGCTGTGTGACAGATGCTTCTTTTATAAACAATTATATTTATAAACCACATCCTTTCATGATGTATTCACAAAGCAAAGCTCCAACGCCAGAAACTCATTAGACTCTTAAGTCTGTGATTAAGGATTATTTGAGGTGACCCACAGCTCTGTTTACGTCTCTTTCCATTCATTCAGAAAGTATTTAAAGGGAAATCTCTTTAGCTGCCCAACGGTAGTTTGAACCTCCTTTCTTTTCAAGATGTAAAAGCTTATCTGCTTATCTATTTTACAGTGTGTGTTTGTGCGAGTGTCTGCAATCTGTTGATACTGCAGGGTTTGCCGGCCTGGTTGCCAAGAGGAGTGTGTCTTGAACATGGCTGAAACCACCTTGCTGCCCCAGTTCAGAGGAGCCGCCTCCCAACCCAACCTGCCCCTCGCTCCCCAAACCGCCCAGCCCACTAGTACCAGCCCCCCTCCTTCACGCTCAGTCACTCAAACGCACCCTATTTTCTCTCCCCTGCTGTGTGCCATTCCCTCCCTCTTACACTTCCTCAGTGACCAGAGCTCCTCTCTTTTCTCTTGTCCTCTTCACATCCTTTCACCATTCGTTTTCTCTCTTCGATCTTTCCATCCTCACCTCCACAACTTATACCAATCTTAGACTACTTATTTCCCAAACTTTCTCCAAAGAAATTATATTCACTCTTGACCCTTTTTTTTTGGAGGGGACTCCATCCTCCTCTGCCTCTGTTGTGTTTCTGGAGTGTGTTCAGCAGCGTGTTTGAGGTCTCTGGGTTCGCGCTCTTTGCCCTGAGGGAATCCCTGAAGCTACTGACAGGAGAGAAGATTTGAGAAGAGTTTTCACCACAATGAAAGTTCTGCTGCTCCTGTTGGCCCTGGTTGGCCCATTCTGTCCCTTCACAAGTGCAAGTAAGTGCAGTCTTTATCACTGTCCTGTTTTTAGCACACTGTGTCCCCTCTGCCTCCATGTGCCCACTCCACACCACTCTTTGTCTGCTTTAATCCATGCAGATTGAACAATGACACTCATGAGGATGGATACACATTTATTATGTACTTCATTATTAACTTCATATGGTTTAAAAGAAATTGTTATTGAAATGCAGTACCTTTTAATCCCTTTTCTTTATTTATTTAATTAGAAGAGCGTATTTAAAAGTGCACAAAGTAACTAGACTGGAGTTTAACGCTTGTGATCTGCTTGAACAGAGAATCGCTGATGGGAAAGGCAAAACATTTGGTTAGTAGGTTCATTAATCTAACAAAGTACTTAAACACTATCCCAATTTACCACTTCTATTCTCCGCCTTGTCATATTTTCTTGTTTTCGCACTGTTAACTACTTCTGAGCTCTAGACGAGGGAAAAAGTTTGATTTGCAGCCATGAGGGAAAAAAATGATGTAATAGCAGAAGCTCTGCTGCCTCGTGTCTGCAAACTCTTGGCACCGCAAAAGAGACGAAAGGAATATCCTTTGGAAGCCTCCCAACACAGTGCTCATATGCAGGCAGGAAGGGAGGGGGTGTGTGGTGGCTGTAAATTAACGTTCACCACGCACTTTTATTCCAAAGCCCACCCTGAGTTTCCTCTCATTTTAGCCTTAACTTAGCATCTCCATCTTCTCTTTCCCTGTAAAAACCTTTTCATTCTCGTTTCCCTCCTGCTTCTTCTCCTTTAAGTGCCTTCACCCACTCAGTTTGCTCAGGGAAGTAGCCGCCACTGAGTTTGGAGGGGGGGTAGGCTAGAGGGAACTGTAGGGCAGGGCTGTTCAGGCTTGTGCGTGTATTAATAGTGAGACGCTCTAAATTTAAGAGCGTCGTATGGATGAGAGCAAAGCAAGAGACATGAAGAGCTTTAAGAGGTGCCCCACCCTTTCGCCTATGTTCTTAAACCGTGCCACCCCTTGGTGTTTACCCATCTTTTGTGGGGTGCCAACCTTTACCACTTCAAATCAGCTACTTCTACTTTGTTCTCACTCACTAAAATGGCCCACCATCTTTCTCCAGATCTTACCCCCATTCCTCCCACTTAGCAGCCGCTGACTAACTCTTGGAGCGAAGTTGGAGAGCACAGACGGGATGGGCCGGTTTTAAAAACAAAAATGTTCTCTAACAGGATGTTCCTGCATCATTTCTGTTGCTGTTTACCTAGAGAAAAGGAAGTACAGTATTTAGCCATAGAAAGATTCTCAGTCCTGCTCGTGTCCCGTTGCAAATGAGAAAAGAAACAAAGAGTCACTCAAGTCTCATCCAGACCTCACAAGTGGGAACTTTTAGCTCCATTTCATCTGCTCACTTAACAAGGAAACCCCATGAATCCGGTAAAAGCCTCCGCCCCCCCTCCACCACACCCTTAGCTCGCTCTTAATGACTTTTGTCTGCCTCACTGGACCAATAACATCCTCGTCACATCTGGCTGCTGAAGAAAGAGGTCAATGCCCTTTGTCCATGCACGTTCCTAGAAAAGACTCAAATGTTGCGCTCATACTCCAAATATGAGGTACATGCCGGTAAAGAAGGAACATGAGGAACAAGCTTCTCTCTCGTCTCATTTTGAGAAAGGGGGGGCAGGCACAGTCATGCTTCCAGATATTTCCGCTTGCAAAAAGAAACATCTGTTTAAGGAAATGGAGGCTGAGGCTGTTTGCGATCTTCATCAAGAGAAATGTTCCAGGCTGCTACATGAGGTTTTCTTGGGCCTCCTCTGTGAGAACAAACACAAATGTGTCATATCGGTAGCACCTACATACACAGTGAGGTGAGACTTGGTGTGAGAGAAAAAAAAAAGGCTGCTGACTAAAGAATCACTTAGAAGCAACTGAGTAAATTCCCTCGTTGACATTAGCTGGAAAAGAAGTGCTGAAGAGATTTACTTGATGAAGTTGTGGAGGTTCAGTGGTCTTGTTTTAACCGGCAAGTTAGAACAAAAAGACTAAAACAGAAAATCAAAGTGATGGTGCAACATAATTATTTAGCTATTTCTACTCTGGCTACATGTTTATCGTCCCTTTTTTAATTCATTACTTTGCCAGGATGTGATCAGATCGGTAAACACTTGATCTGGTGCCAGCGGCTGCCCCTGGTGATGGAGTCCTGATGGAACTTGCTGAATGTTCTCTTTATCTCAACCAGGAGGAGAAAATACCAGTTCCTGCATGGGCATGGAAGCTCATTGTGCTGTTTGTGATAACACCGGCTGAGAATATTCCACTCTGGTGCTTCTCATTTAAGATCCCTCCCTAAGAGCATTACATGGCACAGCTGAGTATCTTTAGAAATTACTTGCTGGTTCTGTGGGGGAGGGTATGTGATATGGCAGCTCGTGTTAGTGCTGGGAGTCAGACGGGATGCCTGTATCACTCTCATTTCCCTCCTTCAGCGTCATGAAAACATTCCTGAACTCCAAAGGTGGACATACTCACACTTCTCTCACATCACCTTTCCCTCCCACATGGGACTGTGAATTAGCTCACATGCACATATGCACACACACACACACACACACACACACACACACACACACACACACACACACACACACACACACACAAAAAAAAAAAA
>JBAMHX010000015.1:16898850-16911402 GCA_037177515.1 Pseudomugil tenellus
CACACACACACACACACACACACACACACACACACACACACACACACACACACACACACACACACACAAAACAAACAGAAAAAAAGAACATGGGCCCGTTGGGGTAGCTGATTGTGATTGTGTGGGAGGACAGAAGCGGTTACTCCCTACTTTGCTGTCTCACTGTGTGTATTGTTGTGCACCTCCATCCCTTCTTGACTCTGTAGAAGTTATATTTATATGAGGCCGGAGTGAAGCTTCATAGGGGGTGCCAACACGTCTCCCATTACTTTTTGCTGTATTTCTATAGCGCCTCTCACTTTTCACTCAGTGGCTTTTACTTCACTCTTCCCTTCCTGTTTATTTGCATCATTTAATGCCTCTTAAGGGAAATTACAAACCCAGTCATTTGAGGTGATACATAATTGTGTTCCATTAGCATCAAAATTACTTTCACAACCAGTTTAGCTTTTTTTTTATCTCAGTATATTTGGGTTAATGTTGGTATTAACTCTGATAACAGGTTCACATACATTGACATTCACATGAACACTCTCTCTCAGCAATATTCTGGGACATGTTTAACATTGAGCAAGGGTGTGTAGTCAAAATTATGATACGAGGGATAAAATTCTGGAGGAGTTAATCATTCTAAAATTAAAGATAAGAATCTGTAACTACTTCTAGCTTTACAAGAATAAAATTCTTGCAGAGTTTCAGTCTGAACCCCTGGGTTTTAGCTTGTGCTGGGCTTCCCTGAGGGTCAACAAGTGCAGTTTTACAAACCTTACATTTATCAATTGTCCTTTAAAAGCTTGACCCAGATGTGTTTGTAGACATTTTAACCCAGTTTTTGGGTGTTCAGTTTTAGGCATTTCACCCTGCTCTTTAAATCATAGATGCACAAATACGTCTTTATCCTCTTCACATCAACACTGCAGTCACTCATTTTGCTTTAAGTAACTGTTCACATGGAGGTTATGTTTCAGAGAGTCAAATCTTTCAGCAGCAACAAACCCATCATCGGGGAGTGGCATGATCACAGAAGAGGAAGATGAGCAGAAAGTCAATTAAAAGGAAAAGAAAAAAGAGAGGTTTTAAGCCAAAACAGTGTTACTCACTAATGCAGCTGTGGTAACCCAGGAGGGTTAGTTCTGTGGGAAGGAAATACTACTCTGAGCTAATTGTGGGAACTGTACACATAATGAAACAATTGTTAGTGGAGTTTGAGGGGGTGATTATACATAGTATGCAGCCATACTCTGTGAAGCACAGACCGTTTTATCATCGCTAACAGACGTTCCAAACAAACAGTCTGAAAACCCCCTTCAATAGTCGGCCACAGTGGGAACAAATGTTTTGTTATATTTACCCTGCCTGTTGCTAATGAACGCAGGCCATTCAGAGTTATTTTTGCCTCGTAAAGTATCCTGTATTATTTCAAATATTGAGAGGAGCTGGATAAAAAGGAGATGGAGAGAACATGATGTCAGGCGCTAAGTTTAGAAGACTCGCTTCATGCGCTCACCAGAAAAAGCTTTGAGCGATGAGCAGATTTGAGCGCAGATAAAGGGATTTAAGGCCAACTTTTTGTCGGTGGAAAGTTGATTGCAGACTGTAATTTTGGTGCCACGCTAAAGTCTACCCTCTTTAAATTGGAAGCAGTGCCGTACAGGCTGGAATTATGCTACATTTGGGGAAAATGGGCTATTAGATAGAAATTAGGTTGACTCCAGGCCAGTTAATGGTGAAGGATGCAGGGATAAATACATGTCTCTATTCCATTGGGATGAAGTGGGAGAGTATTTTACTTTTTTTAAGCTGTATGGAAGTTATTTAACATACTTTTTTGAATAAAGAATATGTTTTTTTAAGGAAAACTGGGCTTTTTCTGACATGTTAAGGCGTTGTCGTTGCAGCCCCACCATCTGATAACAGGGCATATTAAGGGGGGTTAGAGTTAACAAACCTTTCCCTGCTCTCCTAACACATGAACTCCCTCCACAGGAAATAAGGCAGCAGATGTCACATTCCAGTGCACAAAGACATAAATTTAAAGAAAAGATGGACTGGTGGATAAATGGAGGGATGAAGGGAGGATGTACACTTTATGAGGTCACTGGGTGGGGTATATATACTGCCATGGTAATTATGCACTGATGATGTGTTATGACAGTGTGCAACTCTGCTCTTGCACCCAAACTGGAGACCTTTTCTTATTGTGCTTGGAGTCACCATTCAAACAAAAGACAGAACAAAGGAAAGCCATGCTCTAGTGGGTGTCTATCATTTGTATATCTGTGTAGCTCCCATAACCAGATAAAAGAATTCTGTTCACAATTGTCTTGTCAAAATGACACATGTGCCCAAGTGTGTTAAACAGATACAGAGTTCAGCAAGAAAATAAAAAAACAAAAACTCAACTGATACAAGTGGTTTCTGCCTATTTGAGATGACAGGAGATAAGAGAGAGAAAACTTGGATTAAAAGTGTTTCTGATCATTCATATTTCCCTTTTCAGGTCCCACAATACTTCCAACAGACTATGCTACTGAGCCAGTTGAATTCACCTCTCCTGAAGCTATTAAAGGTCTTCTTCCATCCTCACCTCAACCTCTTCCTGAGGAGAAAGCGGAGTCGAGTGCACCACCCATCTTTACTGAAAAGACCGAGGTTCCTTCTGCTCCTGGAGTAACAACGATCTTTCTTCCGGAAGCTCCTGCGGAGGTGACTACAGCTCCTGCGGAGGTGACTGCAGCTCCTGCGGAGGTGACTGCAGCTCCTGCGGAGGTGACTGCAGCTCCTGCAGAGGTGACTCCATCCCCTGGTGAGGTGACTCCAGCCCCTGCAGCAGAGACTGCGGAACCGGCTGAAGGTCCCACTGATCCACTGGAATCTGAGGAGACAGGGGAGAAAGATGGTCATGAAGGCGTGTCTATTCAAGATAATGTAGAAGGTGAGAAGTGAGCGATGGAAGCTGGAACAATGTTAGCTTGAATTAAGAAGTTGCAAAATTTACAAAAATGTTTTTTTTTTCTTTGTTGTTTCTTTGTTGTTCATAAGTACTTGAAATTACACAAACCAGCCACACGTCTCTTTGGATTTGACTATATGAACCTAATGAAGTGAGACAGTAAAAGAGCTTGGAAACTATAATGGGAACTTCAAACTGGCATTTCTTAAAAAGGTGTAAATCTAACAAACAAACCTACATTTGTCTCACAGAAGGCCTGAGCTCCGGTCAGATAATCGGCATTGTGATTGGTGCCCTATTGGCAGTGATCATCGTCATCGCCGTGGTGATTGCAGTGGTGAGAAGGATGGGAAAATACTCGTGAGTATCTTAGTGCTATAAATGGGCAAAAATGTATACATTTAAATATACTGTTTACACAAAGAGCTTATGTCTATGCTAATGTTACAGCAGTGTTGTGCACAGTTATCATGCATCCATACAATCATTTTGTTATTCCTGAATTATACTCTGATGAAGGACACTGAAATTGACATAATGCCAATTGTTTTGTGTCATACGATTACTGCAGATGCTCATCACAAACTGCACTGCATATACTTGGTCTCAGGCTGTTGAACACATCCAAACACAGACATTACATTATAATAGTAAACCAGTTCTCTTCCAGTAGAGACCATTTCCATAGACCAACCCTCCCCTGTGAGATTAATAATAATGATTATTGTTTCTTTTTTCATCACAGGCCTACCAAGAGCAAAAAACCTGCCAAAAAAGAGAGCGTTATGGTTTCTGTAAATTTCTCTATTTGATTATTACTGCTAATTTTTTTAACCCTCGCCCACCTTCCTATGGACATGTAACAGATGTCTCCTACCCTCCCCTACCCTTCCCAAAGCATTGTGGTGTTGCTCCTTTAACTGACACATAGCTTCATGCTTCTGGGATGAAAATCAGGCATTCATGGGCATAAATGGCTCTTTGACCCAAAATTACCTTGTTTATTGACTCAGTGTCAGTTTACATCGTCACCAGTCATCAGGCAGGCTGGTTTTATATTAACAGCTTAATTTGATTCAAAACAGAAACAGCTTGTTTGTTGGACATGAAGCTGCAAACCACAATCTGCAATTTCTGTTCGTATTTTTAATCTCAGAAACTAATTCACTGTTATTGCTGTCATATTTTTAAAAATCACATCATATACCATCTTGGAGTATTTCTGTTAAGCAATATTAAAAAGGAGAAAAACAGCCTTAAAGCTTATGTAAACCTTAAACTGTCTCCTCCTTGTAAATAATTTAAGACTTTTAAAATCCAACTTCCAACCATTTTTTTTTCACCACCCATTTTCTGTTTACCCCTACATGCCCCAAAAGAAAAATATTCCAATTAATTAACTTTTTAAATGGACACAAACCATAGATATGGTACTTTCTGAATAACTGACTGGTTTTCTTTTTCTATCCCACAGCCCATGAGGAAAAAGTCGACCAAGCAGCAGGAACGAGGAAAGTTCAGGAAATTCTGAACTACTGAACTGTGACGTTAATTTTGATAATTGAAACAAGCACGATACCAGAACTAAACTAATTTAACCAGGGCTCTGAACTGATGCCAAACAAATATGGGGTGGGAGGTTGAAGGAGGGGGGATGTGTGTTAATGTATATACTGCATGTTCTGTATTGTATCTGAAACTAGAGGGACACTCGTGCCAACGTCCTCACACCCGCTTGCTAACTTCCTGATCCAGAGGAGCCGCTGATCTGTCTTCTCTTATTCCCTTGAAGGGAACAAAACATGGTGAAAGGATTGCTTTTTGTTGGATTAAGAGTGAGGAGGCAGACTATTTGACATCCGAGAGATGGGGGGAGGGGGGTATATTTATCTCCTTTCTGGTGATGAATCAATTGATTTCAATGATGAAGTTGGTATAAAGAGTGCATGAATGGAAAATACTGACAAGGCTAAAAAAAAAAAAAAAAAAAAAAAAAGGCTCAAATACACACATAAGCCTGGGAGCAGGAAGCAGGAAATACTGTTGGATATTCCACAGGATGTATGTATATACAATGCAAAGGCACTACATAGCATAGAGCTGATGACTTTTCATTTGTTACAGTTGCGTAAGCTAGCATTTGATTTTTTAGAATTCTGTAGGATGTACAGACAACCATAGGCTATTGTGGCTTAAACACCCCTAAACACCACATAAAAGAATACCTGACATGCCGGCCAGCTGTATGAAGCACAGCGTGCAGAGGTTGTTCCGGCTACACTTGTGCGCTCTGAGGGGCCGTAAGAAAAGGAAAGGGCACCCAGACCTGCAATAGTAACGTGACTTTCTTAACACTGACATATAAACACCTAATGCATATCTGTGAAATTTAGCAGAAGGGTTTGTGCCACTGTCCATGGTATTCTCTTGCTAGCTAGGAGGATTTATAACTTTTGAAGTGCATTATTAATGTGACTTGACTCTTCTTTTTGTAACTGTCACCCATTCCAAAGACAACTACATGGTTGACTTCTGGCTCTCAAAATGCAAATGGTTGTTGGACATAAATGAAGCATTGTCATGACTATGTATTCTGTAATTTGTTACCATAATAGCCATCCAGTTCTTCAACCCCGATTAGATTAATAGCTGCACAGAATTTTGGTGCAGTGCTTCATTGTTTTTGCATTTGCTAGTGTGCTAAATGGGTGTACAAATGATGAAGTCTGAGCTTACCCATGCTTGCTTTATGAAGTTATTTAATATGTGCACTGAATGAGTGGTGTAATGAATAGGCTTTTGACACTGCAAACGTTTGCAACGACATGCTTGTTCCCCCTCTACTGCTTTGCCTCTAGGTCTTTCATTTGTGCCGTCTGATTCGTTCAAACCTCTTATTTAATTGCAGTGTCTTTGTTTGTACTGTTTCAATAAAATGAAAACGAAAATAAAAATTTCCTCAAATTGTTGATCGAGAATTTCTTTGTCTCTTCCTGTCAATTAAATCCTATTGCTACCATGGAAACAGAAAAAGAAAAGTGATCTTGTTCTTGACCAGCACTGTATTCCCTCATTTACTTGTGACCGTTATGGTCTCATGACGCTGATTTCCAAGATCAGCACACAAACATTATTAAGAAGTTGCCAGGGGCTGCATCCAGCTGCCCGCTCTGATTGGCCAGTTCAAGTAGAGCCTGAAGATTTTTTTTTTTTAACTTTTCAGGGAGACAAACAGTACCAAATATGGAGGAGCATATGGCCCTGGAACGTTGAGTCAGTTGAGCCCCCTGACAGTTAGGTGTGTTTTTTGTGTCATGTTGTGGAGTTTTTCATACTGTGCTGTTAAGCTGAGGCAAAGCTCCAACACTGGGCTGCGAGTCGCACAGAGATGCTCTGTCTGTCTCTCTCTCCTCCGTGTGGTTTTAGGCAGCTGCCCAACACCCACCACCCTAGTCTCTGCCCCACCGCCAAGCTTCATAACTGCCTTTAGCTCACTCTCTCTCCTCAGACTTCTGGGAACAATGGAGTCTTTTGAGAGGGGCAAATGGAAGAGGCTATGAGCTGTGGCTTGCTCACTTTCCTTTAGCAAGGGGGAATTCTGTACATCGCTGCAGGGTGGAGTCACTTCCTGGGTGGGCCTATTACCCATCATGTGCTTTTACACACTCATGCGTCATAGATATTTTTTAAAGAGAGTTATTAGCTGTGTGGACGAAAACAACTTTTAAAAAATCATTACAACGGTCTTGCAGCAACGACATCTCAGCATAGCCATCTATTAACACATCGAGTGTGTGATTTGCTGAGATTTAAACCACATGCTTTTTAACTGCACAGACAAGGGGTTGTGTCATCTCTAATGTGCCTCCTTATGTGAAGTTATGAAGCTGACTGCACAAAGTTTTCATTCCTTTTTCTGTGAAAAGACTAAAATAAAAAAAACAACCTCTTTTCTTGGTTAAAGAAGCTGTTCCTGCCTATTCAGCAAAAATGAATCCCAGTCTGAGAAGAAAGACAGAATGTAAAACAAAAGGGGGATAAAATGTATGAGCATGAAGCATCTGGTTCATTCTGTTAGATTTATTTGCAAGGGAAGCTGAATCTTCAGACATAGTCAAGTAGATATCTTTTGTATTTAACTTTAAAACATTGAATAAATGAAAGTTTGTTATCTAATCTTCATCAACCTAGTATATTATCCAGTACTATTAGATATTTTTTGTCACATTTGAAATATATCACTTCAATGTGATGTTTTTGGTTTTTTATTCTAGCTGTTTGTTTTCTCCCATGTGCGGTCTCAGATGAGCAATAGACAACATATTTCTTGTAAAATAATGTGTCTATATTTTTTTACTAGAAGCAGAATAAAATGCAGAAAACATGTTTGAGAAAGGCTGCCTGTCAAGATGTGCAGCTAAACAAACACATTCATTCAGATTGAGGAGTCATGTTATAGTTTTGATATCTCAATGAGATGTGTAAAATTTATATAAAAATTAGTGGCCAGAGCGACAGATTAAAATTAGAAAAACACATGGGGAAACACAGTCTTCTAAGCAGCGTATTTCCAGCCATATTGTAAAGAATTATTTCCTGTGAAGAACATTTCCTTCCAGATCACATCTAAATCAAAACTCTTTTCAAAATCAAATAAATCTAGATAAACAAACAACTTCCTTGGCTGAGGTGATAAACTGTTACAAAAAACCCTTAAATACCTAATGATAGTCTTGTGTATTAAACATTCTTTGATTAGAGATACTGATAGTGGAGGTGAAAAAGTCATTTAGCACTACATGAGTTCTTGTTCTATTGCTTTGGTGTCCTGACTGCATGTCTCCATAAAGGGATGTAGAGTCTTTTACAATCCTATATGCAAGCAGCATAATGTGTAGCTGTCCTGCAGAGTGAGACTTCTATATTTTATAATATATCAAATATAAAGGAAACAATGACCTTTTGAGACTCCACAAAACCAAGTCTACATCTGTACAGAAACAACATTTTTCAGCATTTACAGGAAGACAAAGCTGATCATCATCAAGAGCACCAATAACGTATGAACAAAGTGGAAAAAAAGACAACCTACAATAAATGTAGTAAAAACACGCACAGAAAGAGACCTTCCAGGAAAAACAGTGACAGTGTCAGCTTGTAGATTTTTGGGAGTGAAGAGCACTCTAAGGAAAAGGTGCTCATGCAAATGCCAAAATAAAATTATTTAACAAAAAAAAAACAAGGTGAGATTTCTTCTTCTACATGTGTGTGAGTGTAAGATGGATCAGAGTGGAGATGGCATCTTCTCTTTACACTGTGAGAAAGCTGCTGCGGCTCTAGCTTAGTTAAGCAACCTGAGATGATGTGTACGCTGCACAAAACCTTTCATGGATATGGATATTGGAGAATTCGGGCAGCAGTTCATGAAGCATGGATTTGGCTTCTTGGGCTTTAGCAATCCAGCAATGGTTTTTAAACAGATGGGTGCTTTGGCCTGACTGAAGGAAAAATGTCAGTGAAGACGTCATTCAGCAGCTCAGCCAGACTTTCAACACTTCCTGGTTTATGATCCGGACCAGTAGCCTTCTGAGGGGTTAATGGAGGGGAATCTTTCTCTCTGCTGTCAGTGCCTGGTTAGGAGGTCATGCCTGTGTTTGTACAACCTCAAACTGGGAGAAAAATCTCCCGAGGTTATCCAGAAGTAAGGGGTCATTGTTTTTGTCTATAGCCTTGTAGCCTGTTGCTGCCTGGAATTCCTGCCAAAAGTGCCTTGTGGCCTTGATGTCAGTAAACTGAGTAGACAGCTTTTTCCTGTATGCCATCTTAGCCTCTCTGATTCCTCCTTTAAGGGCGTCCCATGCTTTCTTGTACGCATTAATGTCCTTAGATCTAAATGGCGCACCACAAAACCCTCAGCAAACAATGAAGCTCTGTCCACCCACGCTTTTCTAGTGCAACACAAGTTGCTTTTGTTTGTTTGCTTGTTTGTTTTATTAATTGGATTGCTTACACAGCTACTAAATATTCATCTAAGTTTGTAGAATCCCCAGATGTTACAGCGGCTTTGCAGAAGCTTTACTGTGTTCCAAAGCACCCCTGTAAAGGTGGGAAAGTCTCCTGTTGCCATTGTAGGATTCATTTCACTACTGCTTTTTCACTCATGGTCTCTGCAGAATTCAACAAATGGTCAGAGCTGCCATTAGCTGAATAAAAACACTTGT
This sequence comes from Pseudomugil tenellus, assembly GCA_037177515.1. Lineage (NCBI taxonomy): Eukaryota > Metazoa > Chordata > Actinopteri > Atheriniformes > Pseudomugilidae > Pseudomugil > Pseudomugil tenellus. Next base: position 16,908,025 of record JBAMHX010000015.1, read on the forward strand.
GTATGCATTCTGGATGTGTGTGTACAGCTGGTCCAGTGTATTTTCCCCTTTTGTCACACCTTTCATGTGACCCAAATAATGATAATGATAATGGTGCATCTTCTCCGTGTGTAATCAGCTCTATTGGAATTTTACTTGTCTGGAGCATTTTGTAGCTTGTTAAGATAATGTAGAGTCTCTATCTTCATCATCGCATGCCATACCTCATGTTGAGTTTGAGGCATCCGTATGTAGGCTGACACATTCACACCCATCAGCAATAAAGAGCTGCTCATCCACCATGCCTGCATGTCTGTTACTGGGAGATGAATCTGTGGAATGTGAGAAAAACACACTCACACAACACAGAGAGAACATGCGAGTGTCACACAGAGGGGCCTTACCAGGGCTGGGCCGTCAGCTGTTAGGTTACACAGCCTACAGCTGATCTCCTTATCAAGGAAAGGTCGGACAACACACCCACAAGACAGCTCGTTTGAAGGAAAAGCCATCCGTGACATTGAACATTTCAAGTGTGTTCTTCAAAACCAAGCATATGCTCAAATATTTGCATTAAAATGAAGTATAACTTGCTTCAAACTTCACTTTTTCAGTGTTTGCAACTTCTGTTCTCACTCTGCGATATTAATTTTGAGTTAAACACAATTCTACAGTGACAGAAGCTTCACAGCACTGTGGGTCTGGCCTGCCTACATAAATACCCTTCAGGAGGCTGTGATGTCATCAAGAAAATGTCAGCCCAGTGGCTTTTGAGTGGCATTGACAGCTGTGCCCAAGAGTGGAGACGGGTTGGACGGTGCAAAGAGTTGGATGGCTGTCATAGATGGCGTGTTAGTGGTCAGACAAAGCATGCATATTGAAGGGGTTAAATAAGTCTGGTTGTGTTCCGCCAAGGAGGTGGACACAGATTTTATGGTGTTAGGTGATCTGAGTGTGTTTAAAAGTGAGCTGTGGCAGTTTGGAGGACACTTTTGTCTGTACTAGACATTAGGGGATTGTTAGCCTGTGAATGTGCTGTCAGGAGAAGTGGACCACAGTTGTGCTTCCTCATTTGCAGCATCATGTTTTTTCACTGTACAGTTTGTGCTTGTGTTCCTACATTCACATCTACATATTCATCCCTGCACATCTGGCGTCTGCAGCACAAAGCAGTAAATTTCTATTTGGTCCAAGTGACATAACATCTTGTCAGATTACAGTCAAGGCTTTGTCTGCTGTGTGGCACACATCTTCCACAAGAGACCCTTTTTGTTTCATACCAAAGTCCTGCTCAGTGATCTGTCTGATATACAGACACATTGTGGACCACCTCTCCCGCTTTCCCTCATTGTTTCTGTTGTCTATGTTCATGTGGATGGTGAATGTTTCATTTGTACACAGAGTCGTTGGCACGAATTGGCGCCTGATGCCGCAGGATCTGGGACGCATGATTTCACAGTCACTCAGCTTCCTGTTTGAATTTATTGTTGTCTTCAAGAATTTTAATATCACCGAGACCTTCTATTAAAATAAAAGGATATTTCATCATATATTCAGTATTTTATTTCCTATTGCAAGGCTGATCTTTAACACGGTGCCCTTGTGTACTAAATCTAACATGAACCACACACATTCATATCTTACCTGCAGAAATAAATATCCACATAGAAACACACCCTCTCATGTGAAAACACCGTAACATAGATGTGCAGATTTATTCTGTAAAAGTTTACAATTAAGCAAACAATAATATTTTTTTCAGTATACTATATTTGTAAAAGCTTTTTCTACCTTTAAGACTATGTGTTGTTCAAAGCTTAAGAATTTTGTTTCCGCTTTCATGCTCACGTGTACTATCATGCAGTGTGCATGTTGATCTTTAACTTGGCAATAAGACAAGTTGCCAATGCATTGAAGGCAGATGATGTTTCTTCCATTAACTTCTCAGAAGTCACATGGGAGCGAATGTATAAACGTGACATGTTACTGCAGCTTTAAACGTGAATTATTTTAATGTACTTCAAATAAGAATGTAAAGAATTTAAAAAATGCAGTATTTTGCATGGTGTTACTGCAAGATCTCTTGTTTTTAAACTCATTTAATTATCCGTAAATACTTCTGCAGGGGACAATTCACTTCCTACCACATGCTGTTTTTAATTGCTTCCAGTATCAGCAGATCTTGCTCCTACAAATTTGACTACTTCACTGGGTATTTGAAGTGACTTCCAAGTGATCAGCACCTTATGCGATGACTTGACACGTAAATGACAAACAAAGCCAGTTTGAAGCTGGTCATTTTAAGTTCACAGCTGCAGTTGCCATCAGCTGTGAAAGACATGGTGGACATGTCTAGAGTGGCTCTCCGTGACATGCTGTAAATAAACACAATCTAAGTTAACTTGCCACTGAATGCACTATTAAATGCACAAACATTTTGTTCCTTATGAGTTAAGATGCAGCATACTATATGAGCAACTTATCTGCAAAGTTCAGGCGCTGTCTCTTAAATACAGAGAAGGGAAAAAGCCTGAATAGAGAAGGTTAGGCTTGTTATTTATGATCTTTCATTATGACTCGCAGAGGTGTGGCATGTGGTGTCACAGTGAAACCCCACTCGGCCCACATGCAACATTACAACAAGAGACATGCCATACATGTGCCATGAGAACACCACCCATGTGCTGCGCGATGTCACAAATATACATGTGGGGTCCGATAAACTCCTACAGGTTGGAAATAATGCCTTGCAAAGCCAGATGGTCGCTATCTGTCAGTGTAGGTGTGAGAAATATGATCCAGCGTCTTGTGATTCAATTGACAATTGTTGAGGAAAATAGAGAACTGGTCAGGAGAAGAAAACACATACTAGAGCACATCATTAATCGTCAGCTCGTCCGCACAATGTGGCTTCTGTTTCCTAAACAGCTGTGAAACAGAAATGACAGTTATTATCAAAACCAAAAGGTTTTGATAATAACTTCTATCCAGCAAGGGAATCAAAATCTAAATATTTAATTCCTACTCATTCACTAACATTCTTTAATAAAATCAGACTGAGTAAATATGCATTCAGAGATATTTCTGTAACATATTTGCTGGAAGAATTCTTCATAAAAGTGTTAGTTTTTAATCTAAATGGCTAATGTTACACTCAAACACAGTAAATACAAATGCTCTCTGAAGATAATAGTATTAAAATGTTACTGCTCATGCAATAATTATGTAAATATGATGAAGTTACTGTAAAACCCACATTGGGCAGCAGCTATGCTGACTTTCATTGTATTTTAATATTGCACCCTCTAGAGGTCAAACTAAAATGCTACAGCAAATCTCTCTCTATCTCTATCTCTCTCTCTCTCTCTCTCTCTCTCTCTCTCTCTCTCTCTCTCTCTC
>JBAMHX010000015.1:16913120-16924738 GCA_037177515.1 Pseudomugil tenellus
TATATATGAATGATCAGCTATTTGTTTTATGGATATTTAATTTGCAATGGATCATTTTAGACTGATATGTTTTTTACATATCATAAATCATTGTGAGAATCATGCACCAGAGTTGAAAAGGATTTCTTGACCAGAGCAACTGACCATCTGTGGACCTTCTGTGTAACTGTAAAAAAAGAGTTACAATTTAATTTTGCAGTTCCACATTTAAACATCCTCTTTGTCGTAAATTACACTTTCTGTTAGATTTAAATGTAATTATGAACATTATGATATAATAACTTCAAAGAATATATTTAAAATTTCGGACATTTAAGAGGGGCAGAATTGAAATGGCATAATATTTGTAGCATTTGAAAAAAATCAATGGAATTAATTACATAAATATAATAATTTGGGTTATGATTAATTTAAAGTAAAATTAGTCTAGAGGGATGCATATTTTTAGATCCAGAACACTATTAATCCCAGAGGAGAAATCTGTACTCTTGTCGCTACACTGGTATATTAAAATACGGGATGATGTTGATATGATTCTTGTGTGATGGGTAGTAACTGTTATAAGAGACATGCAGGGATAAATCTCTTTATAGTATCATCTACTTCAAAAATCTCAGCAGAGAATGTTTTATTAGATTATATCGATTAAAAAGTCTTATCAAAGAAAAAGAAAACAAGATTATATGAAGATATCTTCCAATCAAGTATTTGCAGGTGTAGGCTTCTACGTTTTGTAAAACAAACAAACAAACAAACAAATAAACAAAAAAAAATTAAATCAATGTTTTCCTATTCTATATTAATTAATTTTTCTATTCTGTTGATGTGCCATTTGTTTAAGTTGTATCATCAAGGTAAACTGTATTACTTTGAATAAAATAAGGAATTTGGCTAGAAATAACATGAACAAACTATCAAGCACGAGTTTAACTATTTGTGTTATATAACTTTAATTTCAAATGCATCTATAGCGTTTTATAATTCATTGTGCAGTAAAATGTTTTTTAAATTATTTGTATCCCTTTACGTTCATAAAATTCTATTTTTGAGAAAACATTTTTTGTGGAAGTTAAATAAAAATAATAAATAAACACTACGTGAACAGAAAAGGATGTTGATTTGCACTTTTTTTTAAATGGACTACTTCGTTTTAGTTTTCTTTTTAAAATATGGGTCCAACAAACCTGCTGGTGATTGGTTCAATTCTGACAACTCGTTCTCTGACCAATCAGAATGTCTGAATTTTGTTGGTACACAAAGAAGGAAGAAAAGACAGCTGTCTGCAAGCCTTGCAAGAGGATCGTTTTTATCCTTTCTATAAAAAAAATGGAAGCAAGCACAAAGATGTGCTGGGTGTGTAAGTGCAGTTTTCACTTAGTAAGCAGAGCTTGTGATTGTTGCGTCGAAGATCTATTTTAAATGTAGCCGAATATTACCAGCTAGCATTGTTGCTAGGAAAATATTCTTGATACTTAACAGCGGACTTTTTTAACTTAATGTATAAAAGCTTTGCCATATGACCTTTGAACGAAATTAATACAACTTGTCTGCGTTTCTTTAACAGATGAGTGAAAATAAATGCTTTAATACTGTAAAAGAGCTGACCTTAAAGTAGACAAGCTAGCTATCTCCGTAGCCAAGACTAATGTGGGGACGTGTTTTGTGAACAGTTAGCAATGGAGCAAGGACGTGGGAGCGTCACCAACCCAGGTGAAGCAGATGCGCGAGAACCTACGTCGTAGTCAATCCTATTTTATAAGTTTGTCTTGTAAGAAATATATTGTTAATTCTTTATATTAGAAATTGATGTTAAATAAACTTGTTATTGCTCAAATTAATGCAACTTAAGAAAGTGTTACAATTATAACAAATAATTATGTGCTAAAGGCCGCTCATTGGTGCCGATTCTGCTTATATGATGAATTCACTTTTATCATAACAGCAATAATGCACTAAAATTCACCTAAAAATATTAAGGCGACGCTACAGAACGTCTGCTAATAAGTTATTCTTATATTTTTCCTCCCGTTTACATGTGCTTGAACTGTTCTAATGGAAATAAATAAAATATGGAATAAAATATGTAAGCGGGACAAACTAAAAACTAGAAATGCAAACCATGAACACAATAAACTTTAATTTTAGCCAAATGGAAGTTAATAAGTGCAGATTCATTCGGGATGCTACGATAATTCTGGCAGACAGGTCTGCCATTTTGTGTAATCAGCACAACATTAATGTAAAAATACATCAATGTAGTCACATTTTTTATATTTGTTTTTAAGTTTCTATCAAGAGACTAAAGGAAATCATAACTGTTTAAATGAAAATGTATGTCTGCCAGGTGAATGTGTTAAATCTGCTGTGTAGGAGGAGTAAGGGTACCATATGGGTAGATAAGGTCATTATGAGGGAGCGTAGCAGTAATTTTGGATGGAGCTCTCTGTGGACGAATTAGCACATTTTACAAACAGGATATCCTCGAATAAAGTTGTATGAATTGTTTTATTTTTAGAAAAACACAGTAAAGTGAGCAGATGTTTCACTTTGTTCATCTTGTGCTTGCTATGATTATGCTTGTGTTACATTGAAAAACTGTTTTTAGTAAGAGTATTTTTAATCTCTTCATCTTCTAACAGAAAGAAAAGCCAACCCTTCCTTTTACTGTGCCCGACAAACCTATTTTCTCTGATAATTAAGATGGTAAGATAATCTATTGTTTGAATTAAATATTGAGTAAGTCCTGGACTTTTTAGTTACTTAGCTATTTTGCTTTTTACGGAAAGGTGTTGTCATGTGCTGGAAATCTAACCTGTTTTTGATATCAGAAATAATTAGGTAAAATCAGTTTCCCCAATGAAAAGAACACATAAATGGAGACATTAACGGTGTCTTGTCTCCTTGATTCTCCTTGAGTCAAAGACGAACTACACTGTTGGACTTTTATTGAGGAAGATCTTTATGAGAGAAATGTCAGCAGACGAGGATCCTGACGGAGCCTAAAAGGGACTAATTATTTTGAAGCTGGTTCCCGCTGACGCTAAAAGATTAGCAAAACAATAAACAGCCACTGTTTTTATTTATAGAAATATTAATGAACTATTTGACTTTTTCAGTTCTTCAAATCACAACTATGATTCAAGTCATTATATACGGTAAAATGTCATTCTGCAACTTTTTGGACCCTGGATGACCAAAAATCCACTGAGGGATGTTCAGTCAGTTCACTTGACTGTTTTTGTGGTTATTTATTTTGTGCTTTTTAAAAAGCCGTTGTTGCATTTGAAACAATACAACAAAAATGTTTTCATGTGTTTCAAACCTAAATCTGGTACATTTATTTTGGGAAATAAAGAATCTTAAATCATCAAAACTATTCATACTTTTATGAAATAATGGTATTGGTCTACTTATTAATATGCATATTCACACAATTAATTTTTTTTTGGTCAGCTTTCCCTTCTGCCTTGGCCGAAACAGCTGTGCTCTCTCACATCGTACAAAGCATGCTTATTGTGATTGATTACAAAGTTCAAGCTCCATCTGTGTTACAGATGGCAAATTTATCAGTGAATTGACCAAGAAAATGTGGACGAATGCTAAGTAAGAGCTTAGTATTTGTAGTTATTTAAGGCAGATCACAATTGGAGTGGTAGTTTTTCTGTCATTGTTTCATTCGAATTGTCTAAAGTTGAATGTGCACATACATTTGCTAGTAATAGTAAATATTTCTTCTTGTGTTACTAGTAATGATGATTTCATTGCCTCTGCTATGCTTTGTAAATAATTCAAACAGCAGTGAAACAGTGTTACTGAATTGACTTGTGAAATGTGTGAATAATTTTGCAGATTTTTTTTATGGTAGCAATTTAATTAATGTAATTCTAATACCATTTTACTGAACGTCTGTATTTCCTTCCTCTTTTGAATAGGTGTGACAGCTGCGAAAACCCTGTGACAGATATCCTCCAGATTACTGGATGCAGCCCTCACAGAAGATGGAGGACTCTCCGCACTTATACATCTCTGAACATGAATACAGTGAGGAGCTACAGGAGGAAAAAGGTCTCCATCAAGAGGATTCACCCCTGAGTTCTGAGTTCACCCAAACACAACACCCAGACCAAAATAATGGAGGAGACTCTCTTCTCTGCCAGCACTGCAAGAGACATTTTACCAGCAGACAAGTGTTGGAACAACACATGCACGTCCATGCTTGTGGGAATGACGGGGCACGTAGCTTTGTTTCAAATGTAAGTTACATACAACATGACAATGTGATGCCTGTTAAGTCAGTAGGTTCAATCATGCAGCTTCATACATCCGACTCCACCAGCTCTCATACTTGTGGAGAACATCCAGCTCAGCCTCACGAGCCGGGAGTATCACTGGATCATGATGCTAACAAGTATCCTGAACAGCTATTGACAAAAAACGCAAAACATGAGAACAAGATGGAGGACAACCACCGACAACCTATACATGTGGAAACAACACAGTTGCTTGAAGAGGAAATTCCCCAGAGATCATGTCAGCTTGAAACAGATTTTGTTAATACTGCAGCTACAGGTAGTCTGGAAAAAGAAAGTGAACACGCTGAACAATACATGCTAGACATCTCTAATAATATATCAGAAAATTTCAGCTTTTACATCGATGGAAATATAGTGTCAACAAGTACAGTCAGCAACGTTGAAGTTGGTGAAGTTCACTCTGAGTCTTCGACTGTAGTTGCACTGGATGCCCTGATTGCGGACTCTGCCCACATCAGCCACATGTTAAACACAGATACAGACCAACCTGGTCAACAGCAGGCCAGGAGAAGAACTGCAACACCACCTCTCTTACCACAAATTAAAACTGAGTTGGAGTCTGAGGTGCTTGTGTCTTCATCCTCCTCATCACTTGTTTCTTCTTTAATAGAGAATCTATTCCCTCACAATACAGAGTCTTCAGTTGGCCAGAAGGAAAGAACATTGTTTCTGTCTCCTAAGTTGAAACAGCTCGTGGAGAAAAAGGATGGCCTCAAATCTACGCTTGCTCTCCTCACAGATAACCAGAAGCCATCGTCACCTGTCTCCGTCCTTCCTTCTGGTACAGGAAGGTTCAAAAGAAGAACCGGCTCTCCTCAGCTCAATTCATCAGCAAATGATGAAACAAACATGCTGGACGGAGATTTTAGTGATGGAAGTCTTGAGTCCCAGCATAGCTCACCTGTGCGACAAACTGTTAACGATAACGGTGATGGCGCTGCATCTGTAACGGAGCCAGCCGTGAAGCCTGTTGTGCCAGAAAGCTGGCCTCCTGTGACTGGTGGAAATTCCTGCAACCAGCAACCTTTGGATCTTTCTAATACAGTGAAAAGAAATGAAGACGTGGCATCAGCTGATGCTGTGCTGGATTTGAGTTTGCAGAAAAAGAACACAGGTGAATCTGAGCTGGATTTTAATTTAGCCTCCCCGGCACTTTTTAAAGGAGAATCAAATACGGGCTCGGTTGAAGACTGTTTATTGAAAGTTGGAGAAGAAAATATAAGCCTGGGTTATCCTGAGACTCCAGTAGGGACAGACTTTACCATTTTCACCGGTTCAGACATTGTGACCCCAGCAGAGCCTATTGCAGAGGGGCTTGTTTATGGACTTACCCTACCCCCAAGTTCTCTGGCTCAACCCCCCACCTCCATTACTCCTGTTTCCATGGAGCCGGCGTCATCATGCACCATAGCATTCGCTTCTCCAGTTGCACACACAGTGCTTTCTTCGACGCCTTCTTTAATTACAGTTTTAGCATCCCCGCCGCCGATTTCCCACCCCTCAAGCCAACCCATCCAGATACTGGCCCCAAATATATCTCCTGAGCCATTGGTAATCTGTACAGAAAATACATTAAATCCCTCCAAATGTGATTTAACATTTGCCAGTACAAATTCTGCAAACATTGTTGCCCTCTCCCAGCCCCTTGACCCACCTCTGAACCTACATGGCCACATGTTTCTCACTGATCAGGTTGCACTCAATCCTCCTCTGGTTGAATCCACTCCTGTTTCAGAAGTGCCATTCACACCCACTGTGACTTTAAATGATCCCCTACTCAACTCTTACAATATTGCCAGTAACACAGTGTTAATAGAGTGTACAATAGCGCTTGAAGGCCCAGGTGGGGGTGTTCCAGCAGCAGTCTCCTTACAAGAGAATATGGCTGAGCCTCCAGAACCCACCCAGGTAGTTGTTAATCACATAGAACAGCAGCAGATTGTGTCAGTGCCCAGTCCTCAGACTGTAGACCCCACTATTATTGTGTCCTCCATTGCAGAATCTGTAACTCTGTCCACTAACACGGCGGTGACATCTGACTGTCCTCCTTTAAGTGACTCAACTCCTGATCCAGAGTCTGTTGTTCATACAAACCCACAACCCACAAAAGAAGAAAGTCCTGCTGACATTTCTGATTTTAAGTGTGTAATTACACCTAAAAGCCCTCCTCCATCACCTGAGAAAGCCAAAGAGGAAGAGGTCTCAAGCAATTCTGCAACTGATGAACAACAGCAGACATTCAGCAAGAATTTCATCTGCAATGTGTGCGATAGGCTTTTCCATTCAATGAAGGAACTCGGCCATCACGTAGGCGACCATGCTGACGAATGGCCCTACAAATGTGAATTCTGCGTGCTGCTTTTCGGTAAACCTTCCACCTTGCTCGACCATAGATCAAGCCTTCACGGCGTCGGAAAGACTTACGTTTGCAGCGCATGTACTAAAGAATTTGTCTACCTTTGCAATCTGAAGCAGCATCAAGAAGAGTTACATCCTGGTCAGCAGTGCACACATACAGAGGAAGAAAAGGGAAAACTAAGACCTCAGAACTACAACAGCTCAACTAAAGTCAGCACTGATCCCTCAACTCCCGACTCTGTGGAGGAACACAAGAACTTGGTGAAAAAGGAAGAATCTGAAGTGGATGTAGCTGCTGATGAACTGTTCACAACAATTAAAATCATGGCCTCCGATGGAGGCAAAAGCAAAGGGCCTGATGTTCGTCTTGGCATTAATCAACATTATCCCAGTTTTAAGCCGCCTCCTTTTCCCTACCATAACAGATCACCTGCTGGTTTAGGTGCTTCAGCCACAAACTTTACCACCCACAACATCCCACAAACATTTAGTACAGCTATTCGGTGCACAAAGTGTGGAAAAAGTTTCGATAACATGCCAGAGCTGCACAAGCACATTTTAGCATGTGCAAATGCTAGCGATAAACGGCGATACACACCTAGAAAAAATCCCATTCCTTTGCGCCACTTTGCAAAAAGCCAAACTAGAATACTGTCAACTACAAACGCTACTAATGGACTAAATGCATCAGTCAGAGTCAGTCAGGCAAACAGGTCCAAACCTGGCCAAGATCCACCTGTAAAGTTAAAAATACTGACCAAAAGGAAGAAAAAGTTTGTCCAAAGGGTCATGCCGCAGAGAAACAAATCAGTCCCTTCAAATAAAGTGTCTCCTGCACAGGTGGATGAGAAGCAAGAAATCTTTGTCTGTCCACACTGCTGCAGGGAGTTCACCATGCGCCGCAGCAGAACCAAACATATGGCCGTCTGCCCCAAGAAACTGAAGGAAATGAAGAAAAGGAAGGATGGAGGGATCTCTGTTGCAAAGGAAAATGATGGACACTTGCATACAAAAGAAAGGCAGCAGGCATCACCTCAGCATAAAACAAGACTCCAGACATCTGGCACTTCAAAAAGACCCGCCATCCTACCAGTGCAAACGGTCTTCTCAAGCAAAAGAAGTAAAATCATCATAAAGGAGAGCGCTCAGCCAAAACAAGAGGCGCCCACTCTGACTGAAATCCCCATTCGCACCTTCAATCCTTCCATGCGACAGTATAGCCGAGTGCATCACAGTCTAAAAGGAGTTCCTGTTAAAATTACTGTGGTAAACCCGCAGCAGAGTCTACCAGAGAAAGATGTGGTGCCCCCCCCAGCAAATGGAACCAGCAGCAGCCGCTCAGAGCAGAGGGCCTCCGTTTGACAAGTCGGAGAATGATTTCAGATAAGTGTGAGTGCTGTAAAATTTAATTTAAAGAGCAAAGATTATGAAAAATTTCAGTTATGGTTTACAAAAAGATAACTAGTCATTGCACACTTAGAGGAAATATCTGGAGATTTTTGTTTAGTTTTAATTGTAATGGAATAATACTGGTGAAACAGACAATTATTTTGGAATGAGTATTTGGGAAAAGTTCTTGACATGTATCAAAGAAACAGTGAAGTAAACTACGTTTTGAGTGACATGGATAAATTATAATGTAAAGTTGGACTGATTCAGTTATAAAAGGGAGAAAAATCCATAATCACGTGTATGCTGCAAATAGACTGTATGTTAAAATAACCAAATTCAGAACAGATATAATGGACAAACTGGAATGAATGAGTTTAAACGTTTTTTTTTTTTTTAAGCAGCTTGACATTTCGAGGATTTTTACTTTTCCTTTGTTGTGTAAGCTTGCTGTCAGCGGCATGGACTTGCACTTGAAGTTAATCTGCTACATGCCACAAAATGAAGAGGAAGTTGGGGAACTGAGCTCACTGCCTCTTGATGGGTTCAGAAAGGATAAGAGGTGGCAATCATTTTCAGCATGCATTTGCACTTTGTCTTGTCTGTAGTATGTGGCCTTTTGGTTTAAAGTCTTACTGCATGCTGTCAGAGCTTCTACAACAACCACATTGATTTTAGGCGGATTAAGTTGGCCTTAAACACAGGATCTGATCATGAACATTTGTTCTGGTGGAAGGTAATCTCAGGCTCGGGGAAAAATGTGAATGTTTCTGAGCTCAAGAGTGCAGAATCAATAAAAAAATAAACTGCAGCTTAACAATGGCCACACACTGCCCTTCATCTGTCCTGTCAAGCATGTTATGATTTGTTAGTTATTACTCACAGGGAATCCAGTTTTTCATAGTTTCTATAAATGCACATTTGACTAAATTTAATGCTACAGCATTTTCAAATGAGATGTTTTTATGTTTTTGGCTCAGTTGCTACTTTTGAGAATACTATTCTCAAATGTGCCATCAAAATGGATATAATTAGACAAAACATGGCAAAATGAAAATAGTCTCTTGGACTTCAGTGTTTCCCAGATGAAGAATTTGTTTTGGTGCTTGAAACAAACACCCTTAAAATGTGTCCGTTCTAAAATATGTTGTGAAATTGCATCACAAACACAACTTTAGACATCTTCCCAAGCTGAATAACTTTTTGGCTTTACAGCTTACCTCAAATAAATCTGCTACATTGGGAAACGCTGAATGTCCTGCATTTGCACTGCAGTCCCAACCAGAAGTACTACTGTATGTTTATACGCTGTGGACAGAGCCAAGCCCAGAACTTGGTTTCGCTGTATTTGATCTGAAATCCTGGTTTTCGTTTTTTTTTTTTTTTTTTTGCTTTAGGCTATGTTTTGCACAAATTATTGACTAATGATTGTTTTGTGCTGGTTTCCCCTTTCTGTGATTAGAGTTAGACTTTTTCCATCTGTAACATACAAACACTTCATCCTTGCCTTTAACCTCTGTAACAGTGGTTTCTGGTTCATTGTGTAAAGTGTTTCTGATGAAATCCAACATGTGTAAATGTGTTAGGGAATAATTTGTGGTGTATAAATATGTTTGTTGCACGGTATCATAAATTTCATAGTATCTGTTTTATTTGAACTTTCATCATAAGATAAAAGTTTGAAAATTAAGTGCTATACAGGGTAGTTTTTGCTTTGTCATTAAGCTGGTAAATTGGCCAACTAAAACTGTACAAGTGTAACTGAGAGTGTGTGCAATGATACTCTACATTTTTTGCCTTTTCAGCCACTGGTTGTAATTTTTTTGATCGCAATGTGTTGGTTGCGCAGGATGGCTTCGGAGTGTATTATTCAACTGTGAAAAGTGCTTGGTAGCATTCATGATGTAAATTGACTCGTATATTTATTATCAATAATTTAAAATCATGTTATCAGTCTTTGAACGGTTTCTGTATGATTTGCACTAAATTTTCCAAGCAGGTGTTCAAAATAAAAACAGAACCTTAAAGTTATGTGTAAAAGTTATTTTTTTTTCCAGGAGAAAAATCTATATGCTTGTTATGGGTATTGTGGTGGTTACTTGTAGTGTAGAAAATGAACCAGATGGTGGCGCACTTTTCTTTCATTCACCTCTACAGTGTATATTAAATGTTACTGTTGGTTGTGATGCAGGAAAGAAAAAAAATCCAGTAAGCAAATTAAAAATGACACATTTACCATTTAATATATTATTAAGAAAACATAAAATTACCAATGACAGACGACTAAATGACAGAGTTTAGAAAGTACAAGAATCATCTGTAGTAACATCAGCATGGATAAAATTTAATTTCCTTACATGTATAAAAGGAAAATGGGTTTCTGAACATATAAGTCATTTAACAGATCTTTAAAATGATTACTTTGGGAAACCTGCAACTTGCAGCAATATGAAAGTTCCCAAATTTTACTCAAACCACAAAATTAAAAATGTTTTTTTTACTGTGTTCTTTAAAAAAATATTTGTAAAATAACTTTTCTATTCACTTATGTTTATTAGGTTTTGTGAACAATTAAACTTGGAAATTTAAACGAAAATTAATTTAACATTCAGTTCCTTCACTCATTTCACATTACCCAGTGTTTGGCAAGCGCGTGAGGAGGGATAGTGGAGACGTATGTTTGCTAGTGTATGCGTGTGTGTATGTGGGGGGCTTTCAAGATTAGCACGATGAACAATACATGAAAGTATCCAAAGATTTTTTTTTACTTTTTAAGTAAGAAAGTTGTGTAAATCTTATAAACTTGTCCTGAAACTGGTCTTGTAAACTGAGGTGTGTAAGATAAAAGAAGAAAGAAGGTGGTCCTGCTATTCTGTTTAAAATAGGAGCTTAACTCCAACACCCGCTATTCAGCTAAATAAATCCGCTACTTTCTATTCAATTCCCCTGTTTTCTAATTGCACATTATGTTTGCAATGGAGAAACAAATATATTACTGATTGGAGGATTAGATATATGATTTACAATAGCTACAATAACAATCACGGTAGAATTTGAAACATGAGACAATAAATACAACAGATGTGCACATGAACATGGAAGAACCCTTTTTACACCTTACGTTGTATTTGTCCAAATGGGAAAAAAATGCAGGCTTTTGAACTGCTAGCCCCACTTCTCCACCCACAGTACACCTGCTGTCTTTGGCCACATTGGTCCTGCACATGTTGCAACGTGATCTTTGGTCTCACTGACAGCTGCCGCCCCACCGGGCAACAGATATCTGAATGAAGAAACCTAAATTCCCATCAATTCAGAGTTCTAGCTTTGTTTTACTTACACCTGCAGGTTGGAGCAGACCTCTGGGTGGTTCTGAAGATGCAATAAGAACTTCACATGTAAACAAGCAAAGGTATGTTCACATTTAGTTTAACACAATTAGCAATTATATAAGATTGTGTACATGCTAGTTTTACTTATTTTTGCTAAAAAATGTGACTTTCCTGGGAACAACATGGAAATTTACATTAGGGTTCAAGGAATATATATATATATATA
>JBAMHX010000015.1:16925487-16936278 GCA_037177515.1 Pseudomugil tenellus
TATATACAAATCTTTTTCTAACTTTGAGAGAGCAAACATGGTAAAAATACCAGTACAATACTCTGTGTTTGGAAATAAAAATGAGTTCATAATGTTTTATTATTTGCTGCTTGATTTTAATCTCGAGAAAATCAGATTTCAACAGCATGTAATTTGTTGACAGCAGTATTCTCATATAAGTAATCACACATATACATACACAGAAAGCTGACTTTATAGAAAACTTACCTTTCTTATTTCAATCTGGGATAAAAAATGTAAAAGAACAATGCCTTGGAAACTGGTTTAAACTATCAGTTCATCATATTGTAATATATTATATAGAAGATAAAGATGGTTGACCAGACATCTGATAACATCATTTACTTTTGTTTGAAAAAGTTTGGGTGGTCATGTTTGACCATCCAGTTTTGTGCTCGAGGGAAATGAGACAGTCGACTTTACTCAGTTTAAATTGAACAATAATAACGGCTGACAATTTAATCTGCAAAAACAGAGGGGCAGCAGCTGTTCTTGTGTGTAGAGGCAAAGTCCTATTGCTGCCTGGTGTTTGCACACTCCCAACCAAATTATTAACAACACACACACACACAAAAAACTGTTCATCTGGCAGCTTTGCATTTTATTACAGCAGGCTAAAATATTGCAGTGCATACATAAGATTATTTTTCATGAGTCTTCAGTGACATGAGAAAGCCCTGAAAGTGTGAGACATGTAACTTTAATTTTTCCCTCCCCCTGTGTTACAGTTTATAGCCGGCTCTGCAATACAATGCAGATGCACCTGACTCAGCAACAGTAAGGCAAGCTGGTTTAATTCAGTTTCCTGTCCAAAGGCTTGCGAATTTCCCCCCTTTCTCCAGAAGCTTTTAGAGTTTGTAACAAATGAGCACAAGTGGCTTGTTTTTCATTTTCTTTAATGCTCAGAGCATGTTGGAATTCATTGCAGCTGAACAGTTTAAGTGAAGAGCACTGATTTCTTTTTGAGCTGAAAAGGGAAAACAACCATTAATATGCTGCATTTTGCACAGTTCCCTGCACATACAGTATGTATAAAGAGATTTAATACCGCTGGTGTCCTTTTGACTAACTGATTGAGAGTTTCTAGAACTATAAGGGATCAGCCATCTGATGCCATGGTTAATGGTTTTCAGTCATGATCTGTTCCGGTGTACCTGCATCGACAAACCACCGCCTGGAGGCGCAGCATCTCCCAGAGCTCACCGGCTCAGCGAGAACTTCACACTGCGATGCTGCATTTGTATGCTGAACACAGCGCAGGATCTTAGCCCAGGGCCATGTTGAATTCTCACAGGAAGTTCTGATGAGATGTGAGGACACGGATCAGAGATGGTCCACAGTAAAACAACAACATCCATCCCAGAGGTGTTTGGAGAAACCTTTGATCTCTTTCTTGTTAGTTTCATCACCCTAATTGCAAGTGTGTTAAAATATTCTAATACTAAACCAAAAAGGAAACAGATTATGATTTTTTTTGTTTGTTTCTAATAGATTGGACATCTTGGTTGTGTCTGTTGTGTCAAAAGCCAGAGTAACTGGCAGGATGTGAATGCCGCAATGTGTCATCTGGAAGAGAGGATTAAGTTCACATGTGTAGGTGAAATGTTGAAATGGTGACAGAAGTTGACAGGATCACAGTGTCACGGTGAAGGCAAGCTGTGTCACATCATGTCTAGCGCTGCCCTCTCAGGAAGATGATTTTTTTTAAGCTCAAATATTAGAACATCTGTGTTGAATTGAATTTATTAAAGCATATTTTTGAGCATCAAGGAAAGGGATTTTCACAGTTATGAGAATTTTAGCTGATTATTCATTGCCACACTTATTGTGTTTAACATTTTTACGCTTTTTAAAGCTTCACTTCATCCCACAAGTAGTGTTCAGACATTTGATTGCCATGTTTTTTCGCTGAGCTCAAAGCTCCTCTGTGTCGTTTTCTTAAAAGCCAGCAGGACCCACATGGAGCTGTTGATGATGTCATTGTTAATGTCAGTGTTGTTGCTTTCCTAAGTTAAGTATAAAAGTCAACAGGATTATTTTAAACATGTAACATTTGAGAAATAGGTTTTCATATGTGATAAGAAATGTTGCTCTTTTTTCAACTTAAATGAGTCATTTTTATCTTCCATCTATAAAATTTCAGCTTAAATAATTTATTTTTTCTTAGTATGACAACACAGAAGCAAAACTGATGTCGTTAACAAAACAGTCTGGAATAAAACCATGAAATAAGCCTACAATATCAAGTAGTAACCATTCCATAACGACATTAAATGCAACCTTTTGTCTATGTGACACTGAATGCATTGTATCTACTGAAGAATAAAAACCCTAAATTAGCATGAAGCTAATTTTCATGCTACCTAAAGCTTATGTTTTTTACTTTCCCATCTATATGGAATTACGTATTTTGAGTTTGTTGCTGTGAAGTAAAAGGTTAACATCTGAAAGTTTATCTGTTATGTGAACTAACCACATTAACTATGAGACATGGTTGCACCATGATGCAAAGTGAGAAAAAACGTTGCCGTCAGTTGGAAAATATCATATTTATGACAGGAAAAGTACATAGTATTGGCCCAACTTCTTTTTTAATGGCTAGTTTCATAATCTTAATAAATCTTTTTGCCACTAAAATGTCATTTTAACACTGTAGACTCACCTAAAGCTTTTGACCAGTTCTAAGCAATGTTTGATGTGTTTGTGACAAAGTGCAGCTGAATAACTTCCCTCCCATCAGCACTGGGTGGAAGTTACAAAAACAACGGGATGTCGGGATGAAGCACTTCATATGAAACAACTTCTCCCTCTGCAGTTCTGCTCACGAGGGAGCAGAACAGACATGGTAACGAGGACATTAATAAAGGATGCATATCCATTTTTAATGATCCATTGGCCCCTTTAGTTTGAAACTGATTTTTGTGTCCATGACTGAGCTCTTTGTTCAGAATCTTTGTCTTACTTTGAGAAGGACTTGTGAAATTGCAGCACAAGTGCCGCATGAAACCTGCAGACGCTTTACTTTGTGTTTGAATGGAACACAGAGAGATGCAGTCTTCTCTATTTCTGGAAGATAATCCTCCATACTAGAAGGGATGTAAGTGGGAGAGAAAAGGAGAAAGAAAGAAATTAAAGTTATTATTTTGAAGCAAATTATATATAGTTTGGAGTACATTATTAACACTTTTTTACTCCACTTCCTAAGACATATACAGTCATGTTTATTTAGTCAAAATCAGCATTTTTGCATGTCAACACATCATAAACGAGTCAGATTGGATTAAAAATAAAGAAATATAGAGGAAGGACAAGTAACTACAGCTGCAGTGTGTTGTTGGAGCTGGCTAATTTACACACATGCACACACCATCATTTCTGTTCTCAGTTTTGTTAGGGGGGGGGGGGGGAGTCAGTCTTTTCTCTGCAGCAGACGTCTTCTCATTGCGCTCTCCCTCTCTCCTGCTGCTTTGTTAATGCTGTGCTCTCCATCTGAAGCAGCGCCAGACTGGAGCACTAATGAGCGGGCTGAGAGCAGCGTCAACGCGCAGATCCCCCATCAGCTGAAGAGCAGCAGCTTCTCTGAGGCCGCCAGACGTGGGACCAATCTGCAGTCAGCTGAGAGGTAACTGTGGACAGTGAAAAGACAGCTCTGGAAAAGGAGTAGGAGAGGTCGAGAAGAGGCTTCAAAAGGCACAACCAGCAGTCAGCTGAGAGAGCGAGAGTGCAGGATTGCTCCATTGTCAAAAAAAAAAAAAAAAAAATCTGACCCTCTCCCTGCACACAGAGGCTGACCCTCAGTGCACTTTCTCCCTCCAACAACGAAAGGACCTCTGCCTCCTGGAGGAGCTCAGCCATGGAGGAGACGCTTACCTGCAGTCGAAGCCCTTTCTCCCAGGTGTTCGGCCGTCAGGGTCAGCTCATGCAAGCCAGTGAGTATTAACGTTCACACTTATGTGGAATATAGTTTTTACTTTCTTTATTCTGATTGGTTGCATGAATTTTTGAATAATAGATGTCCCTGTTGTCTCTTTGTAATTAATGTCTACTAATAGTAGACTATTCAGAAAACAGCAATACTGTTATGCAATGAAGGTGTTGAGGGAGGCAACAGTTGAGTGACCCACTTTTGTCTCAGTGAAATTGTTCATCTAATATCGTCTTTTAAAGCAGCCTCTTCATTGTTTTCCTTCAGTATATTTAATTTTCTCACCATTTAGTGAGTGTTTAAAGTGACTTTTTTTGTTTCGTGCCACAACAACATGGTGGTCAAATGTACAGCGTTTCTGTTTCAGCTCCAACTCAGGCGTAATGCAGTGTGGCACAGCAGTGTGTTAACATTGATAGAGCGTGAGAGAGATGTCAGGTGTGAAAATGTGTGTGCTCTGTCCAGTGGGTGCTGCATGCTGGTGGTTGGTTAAAGCTCACTTTTCATGGGCACGATCCTTTGATCTCAGTCTGACTGCATGCCACAGGTGTGAAAAGAAACATGCCATCAGCAGGCTAAAATAAGAGATAACATGATATAATTGGATGTGGTGCAGTGTTCTAGTGGAACAGCCTTTTTCTTCCTGTTACATTTTTAATATTAGATTTTTTGCTGAGGAGAGGTGCCACTTTGCCATTATATTCATTGAGAGTGGATTTAATGAATGTTTTAGCAACATGTCCGAGCTGCAGAGTGTATGAAAAATAGATTTTTGACAAGGTCTGTGTATGGTTTTTAGTTTCTTTTGTCTTCTTCTTTCTATTTGTCTATCTTTCTTTTTTCTGAGATTTACCACTCTACTTGTGTTCTGCATTATTTCAAACAGTCACATGTGTGGGAGGACGCAGATCTGTTAGGACCTGTTTCTGTCACAGGATTAAAGCTGACAGCACAACCAAGTTTGTCATAAATGTTTTCAATGCATTATAAGGTCTCATAATGCCTTCCACAGAAAAAGCAGCTCTAGACCAGGGATGATCTGATGGAAAGCAGAGTAGTGCAGATTTAGGAAGCTACTTGCTTGTGTTTAGTGAAGAAGACATTTTCTCTGTTAGTCCTCCCAAAGAGCTACATCCATCCTTTATTTGCAATGGTCTGCTTCAAGCTTTGTTTTTTAGCTGTTAATTTTTTAGCCTTGCAGATTTCAAAAACATGTCACAGAGAAGAAAATGATTTTGTTTGTTCTTCTTTTCACAATTTCTCAAAGGCAATTTGTTTTGATTGAAGTAATCAGTCACATGTAGCAAAGCATGACCAGCACAACATGGTGGGAAATAGACATGACTGGTAAATGTTTCACACTCTGTGTGTCATACACCCCATGTGCAGATGTGTTAAACATTTATTTATGTTTTCCTATATACATTTATTTACACATCTGCACATTTTACTTTTTTTTTATTATTGCTTTCTCCTAAAGTTTGTACTAAACTTTATATAAAAAGATGGCTCTTCACAGCGACTTTAATCCAGCCCCGACTTATCAGCGTAGGCGATGAATTCCTCCTAAATGCCACTCTGCTTGTGAGGTTCACATTGTTGTTGCATGTGTTGCGATGTATTGCAGTCAGTCCTGCGCTACCGCAACTTATCTATGCTCTTTGAAGTTTGTGCTGCTTGTCTGTGATTTTGGATGTATGAAAAGAGGGATGGGAGGGGGCGATGGAAGTAGGGAAGAGGAGAGAGGTGCAAAAAAAGAAAAAAGTGTGCAGGCTGCAAACTGTGTGAATAAGAGATGGGTGTTTTATTCTATTTTTAGCAACCTTACATACGGTTATACAGCTGCTGGAAGACTAATCCACAACAGTGCTGGCTCGCAATATCAGAACAGTAA
The DNA here is from genome assembly GCA_037177515.1 of Pseudomugil tenellus. Taxonomy (NCBI): domain Eukaryota; kingdom Metazoa; phylum Chordata; class Actinopteri; order Atheriniformes; family Pseudomugilidae; genus Pseudomugil; species Pseudomugil tenellus. The sequence goes on from JBAMHX010000015.1 coordinate 16,931,328, forward strand.
TTATACAGGGATTGTGCTTATTTATTTATTTATTTTTGTTATCATTGGCTGTCACCCATCATTGGTTCAGAAGTCCCTCAGTTATACCAAGAGTCCTGCTTGAACAACAGAGAGGAAATCCATTTCATGATTGTTGCACATGTCGAAAACTTGAATATTAACAACCTTCTGGTGGTATCCTGGCAGAATAAACACTTGACAGATTTATTATTATTTTTCCTTTCTCATGAATCGTATTCACGTGGCAGCGCCAGGTGCCTAATCCAGCAGCAATTCTCTTCCCACCAGTGGTGTGATTCATGAAGTGAAATAAGCTTTTTCCTTTTAATTTCTGCTGCATTCACTGCCTTGGTGTGCTCACACAAGTCCCTCAGCAGCTCCTCTTTGTAGAGGTGTGCCTATCCTTGCTTTGTAATAGTTGAAAACGCGCTATTAAAGTTGATTTTTGACAGCTATGTTTAAAGTCTGTCATAAAAGGTAGTGCACTTTCTCTTATGAAAACCATTTGGGTATAGTTGCGTTGTCATATATAAACACTGTTACGGAAATAAAAAAAAAGGTTCCTGTTAACAGCAGTGTTTTGGAAAAATGACTAAAGAGTCTGGATAAGTTGATAAAAGATCAACTTTTTTATTTTTTTTAGAAAAAGATAACTAAATTAAAGAAGAACAAAGTAGGTTTATGGTCGCTGTTTAGATGATGATGTCTGACAGAGTTTGGACCACAAGGTCAGAGAAGAGTCTTTTTAAACCAGATCCTTTGGAAGGACTCTGGGAAATGATAGGAAGTGTCTCCATCCTTTGGATGTTGAGCTGTGGTTCTTACACATTATCATCGTCATCCGTATTCTTCACAGATTCTTTCCTGGGGCTTGGTTGACCAACCAGGGCTAATACTTTGAAGTGGAAAAAGGGAGATACCAGTAAGGACATTCTGTAAGAGAGAACTAGGATGTTTCCTGTACACCATCTTAATAAATCCCTTTGAAAGAGCCCAACCACTTGGTGGTGGGGATAACTTAACAAAGTCGTGTACATTATCAGTCAACTATCACGTGACCCAGATGTTAAACAAAAGCCTCCTGTTTTCTTTGGTCTGATGTTCTCTTGCCATGTTTTTCCCCCCGATATCAGTCTGAAAATAAATAAGCATGTTATTTAATTGACTTACCTCTGCTGTACATGTTTTTGTTTATATGTGTTTTAATGCTGGCATAATACTCAAACAACATTTTAAGGTTTTTATTCTTAGAGGTGATAGAAAGAACAAATCCACTTACAAATGAGAATATGAATAAAAAAATCCAGTCTTAAATGGATCCTTTTAATCAAGGTTTTATTTGAAAACAGTGAGATTTTTGCCTTTCTATGACAATATGAATACTGGGGGAGAGTCCATTGTCCACAAAGTTAGACTGTTGCTTTGAATATCTTTCCAACCCCTCAATGAACCGTCGGGGAATCTGTGCTCCAGAGAGGCGAATGTGATTTGAAGTTTTAATACGCGACCACTGCAGGTGTAGAACATAGTTTGGTCTTCTTTGAAGTCATTAATTCCTCTCCTTCTTCTACTTGTGTTATGGTTCCTGCACACTCTCAGATTCTTAGCACCTATTTGCCCGTTGGGCTTTCCTGGAGTAAGAGATTAGTTTCATGCTGCCGGTGTTACTAATAATGTAGAAGGAGTCACGTTGCAGGAAGTCTGACTTCACAGTGTGTTCACACAGTCAGGTAACTTTTTCATTTTCATATGAATTTGGTTGGTTTTGGAGATCCTAATTTACCTCTTTTTTTCTTTTTTTGTGTGTGATTTGAATCAAGACCTTTGTAAAGATATTTTTACTCACACTGTGCTGTCTGTTTGATTTAACATACTGCAGGTCAAAGACCTTGTGATCTACTACACAAGATTTCTGGCATGTTTAAAAAACTGAGTAATAAAAAAAAACCTCTCTGAGGTATTTCTTAATGCATCTTGTAGAATTTAAGTATGTAGTAACCCTGCAGGGGGCTAATGGCATGTTGTGCTGATTAGCACTTAACAGCAGTTAACAACACCAATTTGCACTCTGGTATCTTTGCTACTTGTTGCTCAGCTCCACCTCAGACATTTTTCATTTTCCCTCTCCTCACAAGTGAATAAGAAAATGGTGCCTTTTAAGGGTCAAGTCAGTACTGGTTTATTAATTTTACTGCAACATGTATCAGTACTTGATATTATTGTCACTGCAGTCAGGAGATCCAAATTTTAAATGAAATGATGTGAAGCCTTTTAAACTGAATAAAACCACAGAAATCCATCACAGGAATGTAACTGTGTAACATACCCTGACATGCTTTTGTCTGGGCCTATTATTGACACGACTGTAACAGATGAATGCACATCATCCGTCTGCACCAGTGGGCTGAGTTATCTTCACACGCATGGCACCAGCATCAGAAACACTAACTTCCATCAGAGTCACATGGGAAATATTAAGCTTGTGTCCAGCCATCCATGCTAGAGGCCGATGAAGTATGAAAATACATATTTTTGAATTTATGTTTATTAGAAATGTTTTCTCAGTAGTAGTCTCAAGTGACTTTAGAGATTATTCCTAAAGGAAATATCCAACTATTACATTTATTTACACTTCTTCACAGTAAAAAATGCTGTCGCTGTCATTTCAATTCAATCAGCAAACCATGGGGCACCTTGCGCATCCCAAAATATTCACAACAAACACATCTTCTGCTGCTTTATGAGTTAGAAGTGGAATACTATAGCTACTATTAGCCCTTATATAAGTGAGCAAGCTGCCAGAGGAATCTGACTTGTATCTTTTCCACCCCATATGTCACTAAACTTTTTTTTATATAAACATAGTTTGCATAGTCTGTCGCCCATGAGGTCATTATGAATACAAAAATATAAACAAACATGCATTTTAAACCATTTTCCATCGGCTGGGGTTTGTGGCTCTCCATAAGGAAGAAGAAGATGTTATCGAACAGCTAGAAAGTTGATGGATCTATTCCAGGATGCCCCTGATTACACGCTGAAGTGCCTTTGGGCAAGATAATAGACCCCTGGGTGTCCTCCTGATGTGTCCATCATATATGAAAATGTGTGGTAGAAGAAAATAACAGCAAAAGTACTGTGACATGCAGTAAAAATACTCTGAGTGGTCAGCTTATGACTAGAAAAGCAACATAAGTGCAATTTATTTACCGTTTTATAGGAGACCTAAGACCAGTGAACCAAGAAATAAGCTTACTGATTTTTATCTACAGGACAGTGAAGACCATAAACCAGATAACATGTCTGGTACTGTGAAGATTTGATGCGGAAAGAGAAGAAATTGCTTTGCAATAGGAAGCGTTAACATACAGTACATGTACATTACAGCAGATGGGAGTATTACTTTGTTGTTCCACACAGATGCTACAAATCACAAATTCATTTAGCTTTTTTACCTGTGGTGCCATTTAGAATTAGGACTGTGGATTCACCTTTTACACCAGATCAACAGTAATGGTGCTCCTTATTTACTGTTTTTGATAGTGAGTTTTATAGTGTAATGTTGCAGATTAAATATTTGATTGTTTTAAAGAATATGAAGGCTTGGAAAACTATGGTTGATAAATGTGTTAAAACAACGTAACAAATGAAAAATAATATAATGTGCACTTAAAATGAGAATGTGTTAATGGTCTTTTAAAGAAAGCAAGAAAGTGGATGTCCTCCTAAATGAAAATAGCTTTAAGGTTTTATTGGTACTAGTTTCTTACTACAATAGTAATATAATTTTTGCCTGTTAACACATGATTGTGCAAAACACACGAGTGTATTTAATGAACCGTGGTCGTGTTGATGTGTATGATTTTAAAATTGTGACAGTGGTTGTTGTGACAAATAAAATATTTATTTATAAATTTTCATCAGTAATGATAATTTTTTAAGTTTAAACTTTTCTGATGTGGAGGAGTGTTCTTGAGGAAAAAGGTTGCAGGGCTGTGGAGAGCTCTTCTCTCCAGGTGTAACATTAATATACACTGTGGAAAATGCCATGTTAGGAGGAACCGCAGGTATGCAACTTGTTTTTCTGCATAAGTGGATCATGACATTTTTAGTTTAAACTGGCATAAACCAATATTAAAATTCTGGCTGATAGTGAAATCCCATATTAATGTAACTATGGCTGATAAGCGATATTTACCCTCAGCGATTTTTTTTCGAAACATTAATAAAATCAAATTCTGTACAGAAAGAAATCTTTTCAGTTCACATATTAAATCGTTGGTGTCAAATCATTTAACACCACCATCATCACCATCCTTCTCACATGACTTTTTCTTTGCAAATATTGCATACTGCTTTTTGAGTATGTTTGTCTTCGCTACAAAATTACCACACTGCTGAGATTACTTCTGCAGTTAAACATCCTGCAATACTGGACTGCATTACTATTCTGTCACATGCCCAAAAAAATATTTCGTACCCCCCACCACCACCTCCTGACACAAACATCCAGAAATAAACAGCCAGTTTTTACTATCAGCCCCATTTTAACAATCAGACCAATACTGATACGTTCTGCAGATACTGATTTTGATGCTGATATAATGTGCATTCCTACTTTTATTAGTACTTTTTAATTTTATTTAAAACAGTATCTTTTGGAAGGGTGTGCTGGAGAGCTTCATTTAGCTTTCCAAGCCATAGTTTAAACTCTGGTTTTGTGATTCATTTAGCTCCACCCAGGAGGTAAAAGTCAGTGTTATTACTGCTGTGCAGGTTTCATAATATGCAAACCAGATGCTGCTTTAATTGGGTGTGAGGTTAAAGCTGTGGGATCCGCAAGCTCATACTGGTCATGATGGCTGTGTGCAGGGGTCTATTCTATTCTATTCTATTCTATTCTATTCTATTCTATTCTATTCTATTCTATTCTATTCTATTCTATTCTATT
>JBAMHX010000015.1:16942355-16953392 GCA_037177515.1 Pseudomugil tenellus
ATATATATATATATATAAATAAATACACCGACATGTACACAAATGATTTTTATCGTACAGCCCTAAATCTCCAGGAAACCTCATCCCATTTCTGTTTCTCCCTTTTTCCTACCAAGTACAGCAGTAATATGTGATGTGTGGTGTTTAATGAGCTCTACAGAGATGAGAGTACTGCTTCCTGATTCACAGCTGCAGAACCCCCAGGGTTCGGCTCACCCAAACCAATCTTGTGTGCGCCTTAGCTTTTGCATAATCTGTTTCTTTTTTAAACTAATCCGTATAGGAATCTTATGTAGGTAATGCAAACTGGATGGCATGACATGGATGTGCATCATGTGTCAGTATGTACTTTTCCACATCACAATACATTTCACAAGGTTTGAAAAATTACAATGTTATTTTTTTTTCCAATATCGTGCAACCATAAGGCATGTTCCTTTTTTAGTTGAATTTTACCTGCTAGGTTTAGTACAAGTATTTCCTTTCTCCTGTGCATGAGAGCATCGTAGCCTATCCAGTTCTCAATCGTCATCCTTTTACAAATTATTACAGTTGTATAATGTTTCAAGAGTCTGGAATTTGTCCTTTGCACAGTGATTCCTTTTCTTCATTTGCACTCATGTAACAGTGTAATGAAGTGATCTGAGCTTTCTAAGCCACTTTCCACTGCTGCTTCTTTATGCTTGGAGACAAGAAGGTTGGTGTTGTGTTGTTTTCCTGCTGGCAGCAGGTGGCAGCGTTGGATCACATTGCTGCCATGATTTAGATTTATTTGTACTTTCCTGCATTGTTAGATTGTTTTGCCTCAAAATACATATAGATCTATTTAAAGAGTCTCATTGATTTTTTATATTCCCTAAAATTACTAAACATAACCAGCAGTTTCCAAAATCTGAACATTACTTGCCACACTGCAACAATGAATGACGTGATAGTAAGATATTAGCTGACAGTATAACATAGAATTTCACTATTTCTTTATGCAAAGCTTTTTAGAATTAAGTCCAATGTTGGATCCATTCGCAAGATATTTCAATAAGGATTCCTTTTAAATTGTGTTTAAATATAAAAACACATCACTACAGGCCAGGAGCACTGGAAGAATGAGTTCTCTGTGAACACTATAGGAGTATTCCCTGGATGGGTATGGAATTGTTTCTGTAGTCACTACGTAAATGTAGGAAGTCTGATTCAAAGCTTTTGACGGTGGGAAGCCGTAGTTCAATGGATAGTTACTGAGGACATGTTAAATCCCCAGCCCCATCCATGTAACCATGAGCGTCTCGGGTTAGACATAGCCTCTGATGTGTTCACTGACGCGTGACAAACACATCAGGTACAAAACACAGCGCTTTCTGTGCTGCATGTTTTTGTAGCATGTAGAGGAAAAAAATTAAAGTACCATAAGAAAATGTTCAGTAAAAATAACACAGAAAGACAAAAAGCCACAGTATTGAGTGAAAAACTATATTTTTTATGGTATTAATGTATGAAATAGGGAAATTTGACATTTAAAAGAGCGCTGTTCTTTTTTTCCCTTGTGTGTCTTACAGCGAGGTGCATGTACTTAGAGTGGCATTTAGATTGTGGCCCGTGATTGTTGATGATTCACAGTGTTCCTCCTATGTTTTGCTTTTGCTCTGAGCATTTCCCATAAAATCAGGTCATTTTAAGTCAACTTAATTCTGAACATTCTACGTTGTCCTTTAAAGTTTGTTGGAAATATTCCCTCAGATGTTTTTCACAGACAGTGCTCTTTGATTTCCCCCAGCACTGACTTCTCCCACTTGAATGTAGAAAGGTTGATGGGATGCCACCGTGGCCTCTGCTGGTTTTTTTTGCTGCACTGTTCCTGCTCTGTAGGAGGGTGTGTAAGGCAGTTTGAGTATTCCTGTGCATGCACGACACAAATAGAAAACAAACAGAAAAAAACACTGAAATGAAATGACAATTTTATTTTCTTTGTTTGTTGTAACCAAGCTACTGCATTTCATCTTCTTTATTCTCCTTTCCTCCTACATGCACACCTCTGCCTCTCTTTCGTATTTGCTAAAGGCAGACTGCAGGTAAAATCTATTTTAGGTTTCAGATGAAGACACAGAACGAGTCACGTTAGAATGGTGCATTTTATATTTGGATTCATCCCAGAAAGAAATTTCATTAGTGATTCTAATCAATCAGTCTAACATATCTATGGTAGTGTGTGTTTTTATTATCAATACTATAAAGGTGAAAAGAGTACTGGTATTCTATTTCCATATTTAAGTGTAACATGATTTTTCCTGGATGCTTTTAAATAATGGCTTTGTTGCAGTTATTACATCAATTAACAGTTCATCTAATAGTTCATCTAATTTATACTACCAAAGACATTGCTTGGAGGAAATCACAGTAATGACAGTTCGAGATGTTTGATACATGGAGTAAAGGTATCGCAACAAAATGCTCACATCATGCTCATGCATGCTTGCATGGCTTCCTGACCAGTTGACACAAATTTCGATTGTATCATTATGTGTTCACTGAAGTTAAAAAAGCTTTTCACATAATGGTTAATGCATCTTTTTTAGAGTTGGCCAAGTCTCTTGATTTCCATTTTAGTACGAAAGTTAATTATAACTATGATAATGAGTAGTTATATTTTATTTATAATATTTTATTTATAATATCCAGTTAATAGGTCCTTTACTAGGTTTTACAAAGCTACAACTTTATTATTTAAGGTAACTCATAATTAGTACACACAAAACTCTTTCATTGATTATTTATGTATGTTGTGTTTCTTTTTTTTTGTTTTTGCCTTTATACAAAATATATTTAATATATTTTTAGGTTTTAGTAACACTAATGCTGGATACATGCTGATATATATATTTCCAATACATATTAAAGAATAAAGACTTTTTCTGCATCCTGTTAAAGGAACAGTGTTTCATGTGTTAATACTCTATTTCCCCAGCAGAGGGCACTATGAGCATATTGTTGCTTTGCATCCTTGGAAGATTGAATAAAAGTGCAAACCAACTTAATGCACAGTACATCTGTTGTTATCGCTTCATTAAAATGCTTTTGAAACTAAAGGAAAGTGTGGCCTTTTTTGTGTGGCCTTTTGAATTATAATCTGCATCAGTTATGTCAAATCTGATATGAGAAAAGACCAAACTATTAGTTACCATATTCCCGTTGTTCCTGCACACCATTTATGTGTTCAGGGAGTGTTAGGAGTTGAGGTAGCTGAGAACTCAGGCGACATCCGTCCTACTCACATTTTCATTATTCTGATGTCAGCGAGACTTCCACCTCGAGGGGACGCAGTCTTCCTTTTCAATCCCCTTGTTCCCTTCTTATCTCTGCTGCCTTCGGTGCCGACTTGTCACATTTTCTCCTCAAAGCTTGTTTGCCTGAAAATGTCATCGACGGTGAAAGAATTTTGTGGTTATATAACATATTAATCTATGCTCTTTCTCTCACTCTCTCTCTTTTTTTGCATGGACGTTGTGTCTGAAAGCTTTATATTTGCATCCTGAAAAGGCCTTATCCAGATGCTTGGCCTAAAATCATCCTACTCAAATGGATTAAGCTGGTTACATTTCTGTATTTAGCCGGAATGTGCCAATGAAGGCTTCCAGCAAAACATCCAAGATTTAATGGCTCGTGATCTGTATTAGATCACCAGTGGACAGATGGTCAATCTTTGCACCTCTGCTTCCCTTTTTAATGGACAGAATTTGTAAAAATGTAAATGGTAGAAAGTTGGATAATGAGACTGTTGGGTTTTCCTTAGCAGCTTGTGAAAAATACAAAAAATACTTAGACTAAGCCTAAAAATAGCTTTTTCTTTCACCCTGTATGTGGTTTGAGAAATATTTGTGGTGACTAAAGGCCAAAGGTCAGTTAATGTTAAATGGGAAGTGTGTTGAGGAAGTCTGTGTGTATGTGTCTGTCCACATACAAAGAAGGAATTACAGTAGGGGTGGCTAGTTTTTAATGTGGGAGCCTAGCTGGAGAGGAAACCTGGAAGGAGAGCTTTGCCAGGGAAGGACAAGGGTAAGAACAGGGAAACAAAAACAGGATGACTCTCAGGCCGGTGTGGAACATTCTGGACCAGAAGGGGTGTTGACAGATAAAGTCGGTGACAGTATGACAGCAGGAAACCAGTGTGCTATCTCTGTTGTTCCTTCTGATGTTGTCCATCAAAAACGATAGAAAACAGCTGTGTGTTTGTGTATATAAAGATGTCCTGAGATTAACAGGATTTTATGATCCTCTTGGTTCAGATGTGCACACTTCACATGAAATTCACTACAACAAAAGGGAAAAGAAACATCCCCCCCCCCCATTCTTTACATGAGCATGTTTTATGATACTTTTAATGTTTGTGTATCCTTCTAGCTGTGCAGTCCTTGAACAGCCTGAATGACCAGATTGCAAGCTTCATGGTGACTGGACCCAAGTCCCTGGAGCAGGAGGAGCAGACCTTCCCTCCTCCTGAGAAGGAAACCCTGCAGAAGTCCATGACCCTGATGAGGCACCTCCTCGTTGATGCGCAGGTACATTGTACAGATCTTTTCATAACCTCAAAGATACAGAAAAAAGTAAATACATTTCTGAACTCCCCCCTTTCTGACTCAAGTTGTGATCCAGAGGGTGATTGTACACACTTCATTTAAGGAAATTGTTTGGCTTTGGTAAAATTTTGTAGAGTTTTGGGTTTCTACCATAAGGATTCATTAATGTTAAACATGAAACACACATATTTCAGGATTAGATTTCAAAATGTCATATTTCCAAAGCCATTGTTTACTTATTATAAATGTTTTTAAGTAGTTGAGTTACATATAGGAACTGGAGACCTGTCCAGGGTGTACCCTGCCTCCTACACGATGATTGCTGGGATAGGTTCCAGCTATCTGCAACCCTGAGTTGAAATAAGTGGTACAGATAATGTAAGGATAGATGGAGTTACATATACTTTCATACAGTGTAATGTATTTATGAGTTGCCAGTCTAACACTTTGTTCTGCTTGTATAATGACTATAAAGTTGATTATACACTTGCACACACACCATTTCTTTTTAATCTTCTCTGTTCATTTCTTGCATGCTTCAGTACATTTTCAGCAAGCTTGCAGGTGCGTACCAAACCACAACAAAAAGAGCAGTACCACTGGGAATTATGGGGGCAGTTTTGCGACGTATTGCTCGTGGGCGATATGTGAAAGGAACGATGAAGAAAAAGAACCTGTGGTATATTTAATGGTTTCACAAGTCTCCGCTTCACTTTGTAGTAATGTGCACTATTGAATTCCCTTCCACCGTTGCCATTTTTAGAGTTGTACGTTACTATTGAAACGGACATCGGTAATTGAAGTGAACTCTGAACTCTGTGCTGCCTTCTAGTGGATGTATTGATTAATAGCAATGCTGACACAAGGCATGCATGTTTAACATGTGGCTAGTAATATTTGACAGTGTTTGAAATAGACGTAGACATATAGACGTAAACACATACCAGGTGAAATTCCTGCTCTATTTTGAGTGAATGATCTGATCTGCTATGTGTCTACTGCAATAAAAAAAAAGAAGTAACACCTCATCATGTTTGTATCCAGGACTTTCGTTATCAAGATTAAACAATTCTCAGAAACCTTTGAACAAATACTTTATTCCACTGGATTAGATCCACTTTTGTTAACAGCAAGAATTAATTTGAAACCTCGGATAAGATTTGTTTATTCACATCTGATGGATAAGGTCATATGAAGCAAAGATGAATAAGATGGATAAATGTGTGACCCAGCAGTAAAGATAAACCCAGTTTGCAGTGATAACTGACAGACTTGTAGTGTAGAAACACATTTTAATGCTTTATTTTGCACCCGTGACAACCGTTTGGAAATATTAAATGTTTTTGTCAAAGGAATTCAGAATAGATGGATCATATGGACTGTAACTGGGGTGAAAAAACAAGGTTATACTTCCTATAACACAGTCAATTGCCACTCAAATGCCCTTTGCACAATGACAGATCTGCTGAATAGAACATGTATAAGAAAATCTTGTGCTAGTAATTTAGTTTACACTGCCTCATCCTTCAATAACCTTTGATTGAATCTTCCTCCATTTTTTGTCATTCAGAGATGACCCCATTGTCCTCAAAACTGAATTTTCTGACACATCAATCATCCAATCAAGCAGCTGAAAGAGCTTTCAATAGCTGATGTGGACCGTTGTGTAACACCATTTGCTGATTTATTTATTTTACCTTTATTTAACCAGGAAGTCCCATTGAGATCAGAAATCTCTTTTACAAGGGAGCCCTGGCCAAGATAACAGCCATACAGAGTCAAAACTAAAGAAAACAAATATATAAATAATAATAATAAAGAAATAAACAAATACACTTAGTCATATAGTTTTTTAAAGAAAAAACAAAGGGGACATGACATTAAAATGTATTGTCTCTTACACATATTTCTTCTCTTGTTTGGCTCTAGCTATGTCTGATAATTTCACAAAATCTTCATTATGCAGGAGGAGGGAAAGGGTAGAGATGAGAAGGTGGAGTCCTAACTGCCCCAATTAGTGGATGGAGCATGCACAAGCTAAAGTGTTTATGTGTGATTGAGCTGTTTGCATTTAATGCTCCTGTTTGTTGTGTTGAGTTGTTACAGCATTGTTTCTATTTGTTTATACATCCTTGTGGATTAATTTGGCTGATGAAAGCACTTCGCAAGCTACACATGAACATATTTTTAATCATCTTCAAACAACTTGGGCTTGCTATCATATGTACAGGTATTAAAAAAGTGTAATTAATCTAAGTTAATGCACATATTTAAACCAGCTGCAACTGTTAACCATTTCTTTGGAAATTTCTTTTCCTATATTCTCAAAATTTATAACGTCTGAGGCTTTAAAGTGTGTTTTATTTTCATACCCATATAAATCAGGCACATGCTAAGAAATGAAAGAATAAAAGTTACTGATTGACTGCTAAATAACACTGAATACAAGCAAACCGCTCAATTTTATATATCTGCATAGGCTAACAATTTTCCTATTACAACATGTTTCAATAAAGTTTGTATTCGGTTAATAAGAATGCTGCAATGTTTCTTAAACAATCTTCAGCTGCAAAAAACTTATGACCACTTTTTTAACCTTGTAATGTCCAGAGTCATAGCGAGCAGAATGATTATCTGCCTGTTGTAATGCTGAATATACAAATGAATGTTGTCAGGGGGACAAAAGAAAGGAGAGAGGGAACACAGCATGCAATCAGAGAGTGAAAAGATGACAAAGGAAACAAAGCTCTGAAAGGCGAAGAACAGCCACAAACTGGGAGAAAACAAGACAACCAGCTGCTACACTTAAAAAAAACCCACTGAAAATGTATGGTCTCAATAGGAAAACACGGCATATAATCATCAAGAGCACCTGCAGAAATACAAACTGAATATGATTTCAAGATATGAGGACTGACTGTAAAGTGATCAGTCTAATGCAACTGCACCTCCTCCGAGGATGAGAAGAGTGGCCCTCCCCAGGCACTTGGCAACCTGCAGTCACCATGGAGCACATCAGCAGGCAAAAAAAACCAAAAAAAAAAAACCATGCGCCCACCCAGGCACAAGAAGATCCCCCATGACCATGGGGTAAGGGCCCCAAGGGACCGCGACCTGCCGTGTCAGCTGAATCCCAGGAACAGGTCGCTCTCACTCACCCGTCCTACCCACGCCAAGACCTCTTCCCCCTACCACACCAATGTGGTAGCAGCTTATGCGAGCCAGAGTAGCATGCCCCCAGACCCAGCTATGACTAAAGACAACTACACACACAAGAACACCAAACGTAAGTAATTTAAGTGGTTAAATCCAAAGTAGGAAGTCTTCGCTTAGTTTTTGGAACCATTTACGTGGTAAAACCGAAGCCTTGTGAAATACCAGTCACTTTGACGTGATGTCTGTGAAGTTAAGTCTTTGCTTCGAGGTATTTGATCCAGTCTAAAGAGCAGGATGAGCTGTCTGGGTGTGTGTGAAATGTTTAAGGAGAAGCACTAACAGAGCTGTCATTACCGCTGTCATGGGCCTCTCTATCTTACCCATCTTACCTTTAGTATTTAATAAGGATATGTTCTTAATCGTGTTTGGTAATTTCTTCTGTCATTAATAAAGTTAGAAACATAGGATTATGTAATAATTTATTTTGAATTAAAAAATATATGGTAACAGGCCCTGTGATGGACTGGCAACCTGTCCAGAGTGTACCCTGCTTGTTACTCGAGAATTGCTGGAATAGGCTCCAGTTGCCCTACAGTGGACTAAGCAGTACAGATAATGGATGTAATGGAAGCTTCTGCAACCAAAATGGTGATTTTGAATGGGATGAGTAAAATAAAAAGAGATCTTCAGGGATTTTTGCTTTATTTTAAATTAATTACTAGATAATGTCATAGTGATTTCAAAAGGTCCTTATATCCTGTCAACATCTATCCTTTTTTCCCATATTTTAATTCAAACTCTATCCAATTGTTGCCAATACAGCATCTGCCTTTCACCAGGGTTTTAGATTGTAACCCTAAATGGTGAAAAAACAAACAAAACAAAAAAACAAAAACGGGAGAGTTCCCGCAGATTTCATACCCTTAGTTTTTTAAATTGTATTGATGATTTACAATCATCAGTTGAGATATCATGAAAGTATCACTGCTGCTATTTTCCTGCAAGACAAGGCTCACCACCGAGCTGCTTCATGCGGCCCCCTTCTTTACCAAAGGCCCATATGGTGTGTATCCTGCAATCATGCTGGGAAGAGATTGGCTTCTTTACCGACCCTCCCTCTAATTCCCCTTCCCTGTGATGTACTCAGCTGTGACCACATTAGCGGACCTGTCACTTATCAGTGATGGTGGAGTAAGGGGCCGAACGGGGGAGAGGAAGGTACAGTTTGGGCACAAGGGGTGCAGATGCAGTTTGGAGGCCAGTAAAGGTGACTTTGACAGTGACTGAGTGGAGACACTGATAAATAAGATTTATCTGACCTCCTGAAACCTCCACTCTACTCTAATCATCAGTGGAGCGATTTAGACATGCCTATCACTCCTAGAGGAAAACAAAGCAGATGCACACATACTCACATGTTAAAACCCTTTATTTCAACTGAATGTTTAACCAAGCATACAGGATGCGCACACAAGTTATTGCTACATAACATGTATAAACTGATACACTATCAATCACGCTTTCCCATTTAATCTAATAGGAAAATGTGTCCAAACTTTTGACTGTTAGTGTATATGTTATAAGTATATAATCAATATAGGAAACGATAACAGCCATCATAGCCACCATGAATAAATGTCAAGTAAATCCAGATCCGTTAAGTGTCTAAATTAATATTTCACTACGAATGACTGACTTTCACATATATTAGCCAATAGTGCTGGATCTGTGCCCAGGGTCATGGATGAGTGCATGGAAGAGGCTGCTCACAGCCTCAGAGGACCTGGGGGAGGTGCTGCAGCGGGAGTAAATGTGTGATGGGTCTGGGTGGGTCAGTGTGTCCAACTCCTATCGGAGCCTCAGCTGGCGCACAAGAGCATGGTTTTTTTAACTCATGCATAATACATCACCCCAGGTTCCATCTGCCCTCTCAGCCTGTCCTCTGACTCCGTCAGCCTGTCTAATAGGCATTGCTCCAATCAGGGCAAGACAGATAAAACTGCCCTGCTCCGCTGTGGTGATAGCTTATTGTGGCCCAGCTCAATCCCGAAGTGTGACAAATGAGAATGGAAATGAGGTAATTTGGCTCAAAGGGAGTTTTGTCTTTGTCTGCTGCTGAAAATGATTTAAAAAAGTTTGGCTTTTACCCTGCTGTCAAAATATCCAATAGTATTTTTAATGCCAGAATTGGCTCGCCCGAGTTCACAGTGCAAGTGTGTTCTTAGAATTTCAAAATTATTCCCTCGTATCCAAATCAGCTACCTGAAACCGAGGCCGGTAGTTTAATGGTACTTGTCTTTTCTATATATTTTATAAGCAATTCCCTTTTCTGGTAGTCTTTACTCACATTTATAATTGCTGAATCGTAGTGAGTATATTGATAGCAATATTGCGTACACTGATGAGGTCAGACCCTTGTCATTCTATATGCTACTGTGGTACAGAGGTGCTGCTTGCAATAAAACATCCAAGGACGTCTAATTCACTGACAGAATAAATAAGCAATATCGGAGCATCAAGCTTTTCTTTTTTTTCTTTCTTTCAACCTTTTAACCGGGGTTGGTTGCCACTACAATTGCATTGTCAGTATTAGATGCATGATTCTAATGTTGTAGCTGCTGGACTTCTTCTTTGAACTGATTGAAAATGACAACTTATCTTGTAAGGCATAAATTGAAAACCATTTCATTATAGATGTACAGTTGTGGATGCTGCCTGAGGAGAAAGGATCTCTTTGTCACACTGAAGCAGTAGTGGTATGGAAATAGTCATGACTCAGTAAGAAATAGAGAAGTAAGAAATGACATTGTTTCTTGCAGCTTAATTCTCACAGTCAAAGTTCTAAATGACACTTTGATACCAAAATATATGGTTTTATTTCTCTATCATGCAACGATTTTGGAGTATTTGAGCTCACATTGTGCTGTAAAGATGATATTGAAATATTGAATTTAAAGAACACATTAAACATTTCCTATAAAATGACATTGGATTAAAAACTTTAACTCTCTAGTTGGGGAAGTTAAAGATGTGACTGATATGGCCAATCTTCCAGAAATTATTATTAGTATTTTTTCCAAAAGGCACTTAAAGTACTGTACATCATTGGCAGAAATATTTGTCAATGTGGGTTTCTATAAAGTGGAAAATTATACAAGTAAAATAAAATGTTAACCAAGCATTAGAGTAAAGTCTCCAAAATGTTTATTACCAGCAGATAGCAATGCTATTTCAAAACTAGAAAATCTCTGAAGAGATTTTGATGGGTGCCAATGCAGCTACTGCCCGAATGTCACTACCATTTCACATAGGA
>JBAMHX010000015.1:16975928-17004685 GCA_037177515.1 Pseudomugil tenellus
TACTCCACAAGTCACGGCCACTCGCTCAGATTCATAGCTGCCGATTGTAACAAAATAACTCCGACCTTCTAAATAGGGCCTGAACCAGTTAAGGTAAAAGTATATTTAGCACGTTTCAAAAGGACGTGCAAACGGGGGCAATGTGTAATTGCGCACACATGGATGCAGGGATGGTTGCAATACGAAGACATAGAAATAATCAAAGACGACGGAGAGAACGCACATTTCCTTCTCGTGTTAACATGTTTGGAATAAGAGAGGAACTAATTATTAAAACATATTACCTATCCAGCCTTGCTGTTTTGGAGCTGTTGGATGAACTCGCTAGGATTGATGAGTCCCTAGACCCGGTTCGTCTTGGTTTTCCTCCTTAGACCTGCGCAGTGGGTATTGGCAGGTGCCTCTTAGCGCAGATGCCAGGCCAAAGACCGTTTTTTGTACAGGGAAAGGACTGTGGCAGTTTCGGGTCCTCTGTTTCAGTCTGTGTAATGCCCCGTCCACTTTCGAACAGTTGATGGAGAAGGTCTTGGCTGATGTCCCGAGACAGGAATGCCTGGTGTACCTGGATGACATCTTAGTCCATGGGAGTTCCTTCGAAGTGAATTTGGATGCACTAAGACAGGTCCTACAGAGAATAGAGGCTGCTGGACTCAAGCTTCACCCTGATAAGTGCAAGTTCATGCAGAGGGAGCTGGAGTTTCTGGGGCACAGAGTAGGTGGCGAAGGAATCAGCATGCTGGAGGAGAAAGTGCAGGTTGTGAAGGAGTGGCCTGTCCCTGGTTACCTGCGTGAGCTGAAAAGTTTCATTGGCCTGACATCCTACTACAGGCGGTTCGTGAGAGGTTTCTCATGCATAGCAGCACCCCTGTTTCAGTTGCTGCAGAGAGACAGGGATTTCATTTGGACGCCTGAGTGTGAGCAGGCTTTCACTGCTTTGAAGATGGCCTTAACTGAAGTCCCCATCCTCACACCTCCAGATCCTAACCTACGGTTCATTCTCAACACAGATGCCAGCGACATGGGAATGGGAGCTGTACATAGTCAGATTAATCCAGATGGGGAAAAAGTAGTGGCATATTTCAGCAAGACCTTCAATAAGGCTGAACGTCGCTATTGCGTGACCTGCAGAGAACTCCTGGCTATTGTGAGGGCAATACGCCATTTCCAATACCATCTGTGCGGCCTGCCCTTAATGGTCCGGACTGACCATGCTGCTCTTGAGTGGTTGATGTCCTTTAAAGAGCCAGAAGGACAGGTTGCGCATTGGTTGGAGGAACTGGCCCCTTATGATTTCAGCGTGGAGTATAGAGTGGGGGCACGCCACGTGAATGGAGATGCTATGTCCCGGTGACCCTGTGCTACAGATGGCTGTCGCTACTGTGAGAAGAGGGACGCTTGTGAGAGGGGTGCTTCGTGCTGAAGCTGTGCACTCTGAAGTACAGCCAGTCTGCAGGGAGGCACAAATTGTGGACCCAGCCAGCTGGAGAGCACAGCAAGAACAGGACACAGACCTGTGGACACTGTTACAGTGGATGGAGCTAGGACAAAGACATCGGAGGGAGGATGTTGCGGGGTGCATTCCAGCCACTAAAGAGCTTGTGGCAAAGTTTGAGGCCCTCCGTGTGGACAGCAGGGTGCTCCAGAAGGCATGGACTGACCCAGGCCACTGGAGAGGAGAGATGGCAGGTGGTGGTCCCGAGGGGGCTGAGGGAGACTGTTCTGCTGGCTTCACATGGGAGCACAGGAGAAGGACATTTTGGGGTCACAAAAACACTTCGACGGCTTCGGCAAAGTTTCTACTGGGGACGGCTGCGGAGAAATGTGGAGGACTTTTGTCGCCACTGCAACTTGTGCACAGCATATAAGGGACCGGCAGACAAGTCTCGTGTTCAACTCTAACAATCAGAGGTGGGAGCCCCGATGGAAAGGGTGGCAGTTGATGTGATGGGCCCGTTCCTCTGCACAGACCGGGGAAACCGCTATGTGCTGGTCGCCATGGACTATTCAACGAAGTGGCCCGAGGCCTACGGCATCACAAATCAGGAGGCGTAGACTGTGGCAGATGTGCTGGTGGAAGGAATGTTCACGAGGTTTGGAGTGGCAGAAGTTCCTCATAGTGACCAGGGTAGGAACTTCGAGTCCAGGCTGTTTGCAGCTATGTGTGAGCGAATGGGCATGAACAAGACCCGCACTATGCCGCTGCACCCTCAGAGTGACGGGCTTGTAGAACAGTTCAAGAGAACCTTGGCAAAGCAGCTTGCCATATTGACCACTGAGCATCAACGCAACTGGGACTTGCATCTCCCTCTCATCTTAATGGCGTACAAATCAGCAGTGCAAGATTCCACCTCCTGCTCGCCAGCTCTGCTTATGCTGGGACGGGAGCTGCGGGTGCCAGCGGAAATGGCATTGGGTAGACCTCCAGACACACCAGCAGTTCCACCAGGCCTGGAGTATGCTAGAAAACTACAACACCGCATGGACTCATGCGCATGTTTTTGCTAGAGACCAACTGCAGTCAGCAGGGATACGCCAGAAGCGGAACTATGACGTGAGAGCAAGAGGGAGAAGTTTTGTGGTAGGAGACCTGGTGTGGGTGTACAGCCTTAAGAGAAAGAAGGGCCGGTGCCCCAAGCTGGACTGTCACTGGGTGGGGCCATGCGAAGTTCTGTCACGGCTAGGAGAGGTAGTGTACAGGGTTAAACTACCACCAGGGGGGCGGAGGGCGGTTCTGCACAGGGACAAATTGGCCCCCTATAGAGGGGATGCACGTCCACACCAGCACCCCGGGTCATCCGCACCTCAGAACCAGGAGGGAACTGACCTCACCAGCTCCGCTCACTAGGTCACTCATCCCACCCCAATCCCCAGCCCCTGCTATGCAGCCATCTCCAGCTCCATCCACTGCAGTGAGACCACCTGATTCACCCCCTCAACCGAGTGGACCATCCTTGGGACAGCCCCGACGTCAGAGAAGGCCTTCTGCTCACTTGAGAGACTTTGTCTTTACCCCTCGGGGCAAGTGGCTTAGTAGGGGGGTAGTGTAACGTGTTGGGGTTAGCACTGTTCTGTGTTCTGTAAGTTGCATGTTCTGCAGTGTTAATGTTGAAAGACAGAATGCAAAGAGGACAGGAAGAGGCCGGAAGGGGGCAGAGTTGAGTAAAGAGAGGTGAGATAGGGGTGACGAAGAAGGGGAAGTTGTTAAAAAAATGTTGTACGGTGTGATTGCGGCCTACAGTGACCAGCCTCAGCTGTTATTAAAGAGCAATTCGTCAGAAGCTTGTCGAGTCATCTTTTCCGGCAGAAGCTGTTACAGTATGAAATCTAAAAAATAACCTGTTTTAGCAATACTTGCCCTTTCCTTATCAGTTCTCAAACTTGTGACTTCTGTTTCAAACAGCACAGCCACCGTAAGCTTTCACTTCCAAACGCTAGTTAGTCTATTGTGTTAGGTGGGTTATAGTATAATGCTTGTATGAAACACAGTGAGAGCATAATGAGCCTGCGTGACACAGGGGCTGCAGCTGTGAAGGTCCAAATTAGTCTCCATGGTGAATGGAAACCTCATCAGTTACATTTTGTGCCGTATTTTCAGAGCTGAAGTTTTGTCTCTTTGTTTTTCAGAGAAGACAGAAAAGTTTAACTTTTTGCAAACATTTGATAAGCAAACTCTTACAAAAGTTGCAACATATGTAACTAAGATTTTTTTCTCCCAAATGTGAACTCAGTTTATGTAGTTGCCAGGTAACAGACACAATACCATGATGACTCAGGGTGTTTACTCTTATTACATAGCAACATAATTCCATTGCTGTAAGTAAAATAACCAAATCCACCAGGCTTAAACAGTGCTGTATGCAGACATCAGTGCAGATATGTTTTGTATGACTTTGATTTAATCCAATGACTTGGCTGCAGATGGTCTACTGTATGGATGTTCAGCTGCGGAACAATGAAGAATAGCTCCAGAGCACTGACCTCACTCCCTACTGTCACTATTCATATGCTAATCCAAACCTTGGCACACCCACTAATTACAAATACACTCTGTCCTGATTCACTCCACTGATCAGCCGAAACGTTCAAGTCCAAATAGAAAGAAACTTGAGCAATGGTCCATTTACATAATATGCACTAAGAAATGAGTCAGGTTCTCCATGCATGTATGCTTGTATAAATTTTAGCACACAACAATTCACTAAGCACATTTGGATACACAAAATAAGGATGCAATTCAGAAACAGTTCTTTATTTCACTAAAGACTATGTTGTATGTTATCTTTTGTTGTAAATAAGTAAGAATGCTGGTTATGTGGTCAATTTCCAGGGTAAATAAGTAATCAGAACTAAACAAAATCTATAATCTTGACCTTTTTCTTTATTTTGAAATGAACACTATGGTTAAATTACGCCATCATGGCCATATGTTTATTAGAAAAAGATATCAAACAGTCTTTATTCGGTATTCACAACATATATGTTCCATAGACTGTTCATATTTACTCACAAATACAGACCCGTATAATGTATATGCAGATACTTGTCACAGCAAGCTGCAGGAGAACACAATTAGTATAGCAATATAATACATATAAAGATGTTTTTTAAAAAAAGTCCAGATATGGAAACAAATGCCCTTAAAAACTTTGATATGGTGTGCTTATAATCCTGAGGGTCCAGTTGACTTTTACGACACCTGACAAGACATGAATTTCATTCATGAACATTAGGTGACTTTGGGATTATGAGTCCCCGAGTGGGTCTTAGTCAAAGGCAGAATGTGTGTGTGTGTGTGACTTCCTTCCTCTGCAACTAATGTATCATATACACTGGCAGGGTCGTCTATAAATAACAACATGATATGCACTTAGTAGGTGGGAGGGGTGAGTGGTGTCTGAGCAGATGGTTGAATGGGTACATAGAAGATGGGATGCATGTGTGGTTCTCATCTTTCTGCTTCCATACTAGTAGACTGCAAGTTAAGTTTTTTTTTAGACAACTATGTCTTTAATAGCTGCCCCACTCACATATAATCACATTGACATGGACCTTAGGCCACGGTAGCATTTTCTGGTAGCACACCTGGGTTGTGAAGCATGGTGGCTAATCGCTCCTCATCACATGCAGTATAGATGGAGCTCTTTGGTTACACAATGTAACCTTGTCAAACAGAAGCACAGCTGTATTCCTTGGTGAGTATACATGCAGCTTCATGTTAGATTAGAATAAAAAAGTTAAAAGGGTTGTGCTTTCAGGTGGAATTTAGTGCAGTTTTACTGAATCTTGCAGCTTATAGGCAGCTCATTATAAACAGGTAGTGCGTTTAGGTTTGCTTTTCTATCTAAAAAGAACTGACTGCTGAAAATTATGCAGAGGAGGGAATATCTGGCTCCCAATAACTATAATCCTGCCAAACTGTCTGAACTTTTAGGATGGAATGACTATGAACTATTGCTGTTTAAATGTTTCATTTTCATCACGTACCTTACTGTTTCAGCCCAGTTTAACATTTTCTTTACTTGTAGGTGAGATAGTTTGCATTAGGGAAACAGCTGGCTGATTTTTTTTCTCTTTAATATTTAAGCAAATCATTATGCAAGCTTCTGTCCTTTTGGTAGACACGTGAAACTAAAATAACTAAAGACACATAAAAAAGATCATAAATAGAACCAAACTTGCAAAGGTAAGGGCTAAACTGTTATTCGTGAGATGTAATCAAATAATTAAGTAAGGAGGTAAAAAGACTTTATTTATACCTGCCTAGTTTAATGCAGGATTGGAGGGAGCAGAAGCAAAGCCCATTCCTGCAGCTCGGTTAGAGGCAGTATACATGCTGGACAGGCTGCCAGTCCATTGCAGGGATGACTTGTAATAAGGGTTTTTAAGCAGCACATGCTGAATAGAAATTTGTGTGCTTTTTTGCCTCTGGTATAGAACATCATTATGTCCAATAACATTAAAACCTTGTGTGAGAAAGGAAGATGGAGTCAGGACAGGTCATGTGCTTCACTTGGTGTCCTCCAGCTTTCATGACAAGCTTTCTTTCTGTAACCACAAAACTTTGTCTGGATTAATTAAAAGTACTGTGACATGGATGGCATGTTCTTCTTCTTTTTAATAGAAGTAATATGTAAACAAAAGGAAACAAGTCAATATTGTGAGTTTTTTAATGTGAATGAACTTAGGGCAATTCGGTTGCAGTCTTTATTCTCCACCTTTGCTGAGTGCTCTTAAAGGCACTTCTTTAAGAACACTTAAAGTCCATCAACAAGTGGCTGGTTGCAGACTCAGATGCAGCTACTGAATACCACCTAGTACTAGGATACTGGGAGGAGTAAAATACTGAAGATGTGTGGTAACAGTTACAGTTATAAACACTTGGCTAAAGTGGCTTTACATTTTCCACCACAAGAGATATTATTTTTCATTATAACGAGGTTGCTAGGTGGGGGAAATAATATTCCAGATAAATGTATCAGTAGATGTCAGTTTTGTTGCTGTTGAGACACCTTATTAGCCACCCAATAAGGTTCAGCCACCTTATTAGATATGCCTCTCTCGTCCCGGGTCAGCTGGCTTCATTGTTCATGAAATGGATTCAATAAGGTTTTAGAAACATTCCTCTGAGATGTTGGTTCATATTGACATGTGGCATCACACAGGCGATGGCTGCACATACATGATGAGAATCCTCTGTTCCAATACATTCCAAAGGGTCTCTGTTGGACGGAGATCTGGTGAGTATGGAGGCTACTGGAATACAGTAGCTCTTCATGTTCAAGAAACCAGTTTGAATTGATTTAAGTTTTTGACATGGTGCATTATCCTCCTGGAAATAGCTATAAGAAAATGTGTTCATAAAAAGATGGACATCGTCATCAACAATACTCAGGTAGCTGTGACTAAAAACGATGCTGAATTGGAATTGTGTAGCCAAAAGTGTGTAAAAAAATATACCCAACACTTGCACCACCACCAGAAGACATTACAAGTCAGAATGATTCCATGTTTTTATATTGTAAATTCTGACACTACCCTCATCAGACCAGCCAGCATTTTTGATCTTCTAAACCCAGATCCTGGGGAAACTAAGTGAATTGTAGCATTTACTTTTTGTTGTTCTTAGCCTAGATGTGTGGCTTCAACTTCAAGGTCCATGAAGTTGAATCTTATCATTCAGAGACAGTATTCTCCATACCTTGTTGGTACCATCTTTTTTACTGTTGCCTTTGTACAATCTTGAACCGGTTTGCGCATTCTTCTCTGACTATGCGTGTCTAAATCCCAATAGATCAGCTTTTTCTGAAAAACAGAGACCAGCTAGTTAGCCAGTAATTACAATGCCATGTTTAAAGTCACTTAAATTCTCTTTCATACCCATTCCATGCACAGTTGGACCTTCAGAAAGTTATCTTGACTGTCTACATGAACACAAAGTTTCCATTTGACTGACTGATAAACTATTTGTGTTACCAAACAACTGAACCTAATAAAGTGATCATTTACCTATTAAAGTATCTATTCTAACATTAATATTAATGTTTAGTGCTTTTAAATCATTCTGTTAAACATGTATCATTTTCTAAATCAAGAAAAGTAGATGAAATGCTTATGAAAATATCCTGAGTTAATCAGTAAATGAAGAAAAAGATCTGTGTGATCTTTGAAACTTTATTATTATACAGTACCAATTGACAGGCATGTTAATTGCCCTTCAGCTCCAGTGTTTCACTATTGAGCTACTTTGAATTAACCTTGATGCTTTTTGTCCTGCAAGAATCCAGTGTCCAGCTAGATCTCTTACAATTACTGGGAAACATTTGACATTTTGAGAGAAATGTTTCCCAGTTTCACATTTTTCACACCCTTGCTGTAGATAATTTTAACAGTACCACACTGTAATGCAGCAGTAGGAGGAAAAGAAGCAGTTTCACTGAATGATTATGTTTCAGTGGACCACAGTGGTTGTGTGGCTGCCTTATAAGATCAGTTATTATCTTTTTTAGGACAGTACATGAGACAGCATAATAACTTGATGATTTAAATTATTTAAATGATTTTATGTTTCTAATGCAATGGTTAACACTTCTACTTGTTCCTTAAAATTGTAGGTATTGAAGGCTGGGGCATCACAGTGATGAGGCGGTTAGCACTGAAGTCTTTTTGTTTAGATGTTTTTCTCGTGTTGGCGTAAGTTGTGTCTGGGTACTTTGGCTTTTGGCTTCCTCCCACCGTCTTAACCCTTAGGTAGATTAGTTATTATATTCCCGAATGCGGAGTGTCAGGGATATAATGGTTTCATCACGACCGCCGCCGCTTCGTGTGAACATGATAACTCGGAACAGTTTTTACAATTGGAATTTTATACTCAGTATACCTGTTTAGGTCCCCAAGAGGACGACTTGTATCGAATTTCACAATTATTGGATTTATGGTTTCCCCACCAGGTTGCGCTTTATTCTTAATCTGATTTTTGGCTATGTCTCCTTAAATCAAGTGCAAATAAAAACTCATGACCTCAGGGACCTTTATCAAATTTCACAATTATTCATGGTTTTCCCACGATGGTGCTTTATTCACGAAAAATTTGATTTTTGGCTATATCTCTTGTTGACCTTAAATCAAGTGCAAATAAAAGGTCATGACCTCAGGATGCATCCTGCTCTGATGTCATAACGGGCTGGTTCAAAGTTTCCACACCAGGTGGAGCTTTATGTCTGAACATGTGCATCTTTATATTATTGATATATGTTTATTCATGGATTGGGAATAGGAGGATTGGGGCCATTTGGAGATTTACCCCTAGCCAATGCCTTAGGCCTTGTTTGAAATTGTCCTTAGAAATGAATGCATGTGTCTGACTATTTGTTGGCTCTGTGATGGACTGGCAACCTGTCCAGTATACCCCGCCTCTTGCCCAATGAGTGCTGGGATAGGCTTTAGCTATAGTACAGAAAATGGATGGATGGACATTCCAGGCTGTTTGCAAATAGCTAATAATTTTTCTGTTAATTTGATACATTTTACATATATACCTATTTAATACAATAAGAAACAAAAGAGTTTTTAGTTTAAATGATGAAACCCTGAAAAAACGTAGACTAAACAGACTAACAAATAAACATTTTTGTTTTCATCCTGAATAATTTTTGCAGTTTGAACAGCTGGCGCTATTGTTCTTATTGTGTCTCATATTTATATAATTACATTTAGCTTTAACAACTCAGTCTTTCGTGTTTAACATTTTCCAAATGAATACATCAGAAACTCTAAAATCTTTTGTTTACATGACTAATACCTTACGATGATACTGCAATGAAAGCTTTGATTGTGTAACTGTTAGTGTTTTTCTTCCCACAACTGCTCCTTTGTCAAGCTAATTATTTCCTTCCCATTGTCCATGAGCCTATTGCAGGAAGTCCATGCAGTATAAACACATAGAAGTAAAAAAAAGCTGAGGTGTTTGATTACATCTTATTGATGAGATTATAGAAATTTTTCTAAATAATTTTAGTGAAAAAATCAGTCCTACAGCCTTATAGCTGTACTTCCTGAAACAGGCTGTGAAGGAGATCTCTGACTTCCATGTGCTCAGCTCAGATAGACTAGCCCACCCCCTCACTTTATCTGCAAATGGTACAGTCCATTTAAAAAGGTGCTTGTCATCTCTCAGTGCTCTGTGTCCTTTCAATAGTCAGCTGCGGGGTGCACATTTCACTGGGACAGTGCTGGCTCTCTGACACACAGACACACTCATGCTGTTACCGAACTCTCAGACACACACACAGGCATGCTTTCACACTGACACACTCCCACAACACATTCACCGTCTTTAAAACGCACACTGCTTTCAGCAAATACACATTTCCCTGAGCCAGATGCGTCTCTTTAAGGAAAAGGAAAAACTGCTTTGAGGATTTAACTTGGCTTTGTCATTAAAACGGAACAGGAGCAGTCAGAAAACTGAGAGAGGAGAAGGAGGATTTTATCTGGAAAAGCCTTCCTTGTCAGGAAATGGTCAGCTTGTCAGCATGACACCGTGTCTGGATTCTCCTCTCTCCCTCAGGCAAAAATCCTGAAAATGATGGATGACAACAAGCAGCTGGCCCAGCGCATCGATGGGGCCATCCAGTCAGCCAGCCAGGAGGTGACTAACCTGAGGTCAGAACTGAGCGCCACCAGCCGCAGACTGGCCGAACTGGGAGCAACAGACTCCTCTGCCAGCATGCCTGAGACCCTGCAGCACAACCACAACGGTAAGAGAGCCACATGGAGTGTGGAGTGTGTCTGACTGTGCTGAGAAGCTGCAAGCATGTGGAGAAGAATAAGTACCATCTAGGTATAGCTATATGTAATCTTGCAAAGTGTATTATTGCATGGTTTCAGGGTTGATCTAATAAAAAAAACCTCATACCGCTATTCATGGGAACAATATCTGAAAGGCAGCTTGTGGTTTGGACTGAGTAAAAGAGTCTAAGGGGTTTGTGTTGGCTTGTGTCCACTCTTGGTTCTACCACAAATCCCTTCCTATGTTGAATAATTAACCTCTGAACCTCTGCGAAGGGGGGGTTATGTTGCACTTCAGGAGCAGCAGAGTGGGTGAAGTTACACCGTCTTTTTTACACTCAGGCACTCTCTCTGCTACTTCATTTAGTTCTCCCTTAACTGGGCAGAAGATCTATGTCTCTCGAGAAGGAAGTGAAAGAGGGCTGGTTTGAAGGTTGCCGTGGGTTACTGTTACTGAGCTGTTTGAATGGCTTCCAAGTCTGTCTTCTGTGTGGACATGAGTATGCTGCTGCTGCTGCTTTGTTTGTCCCTTTTTCAACTTGTATGCCCAGTTTGACACATAAATAGAAAACAAAGAATTATTTAGTATTTTGTGTACATGCATGTCATGGTTGACCGCATAACTATGCATAAATTTGAATTTTCTTTGTCTTTTCAACTTTTGCCACACACATACTCTCACTCTTGCTGTTTCCATAGCAGTCAGCTGGTACAGTGAACGTCTGATATGATACGTCGGCTTTGGCAGCACTCCGCTGTGAAACCACATCTCCCTCACACACTTCAGAGATCAAGCTCAGTAACAGACCGGCACTAGGAACTATTTCCTGCTCAACCTTCAAAAATTCTTAGCTAACTATCCTGTTCTACAGACAGTGAAGTATTTAGTCCTCAGTTGACCTCGGTTTGGCTTTTTAAAAGAGGCAAATGGGGATGTGGGCTGTCTAATACTGCTGATCAGAGGCAGTTTGAACATGTGTCAGCATCGTTTTCAATGGACTGACCCTGTGGCTTCGTTTTTGAGTTGAGTGTCTCTTCTTGCGTGCATATGCCTTGCGTTATCCCTTTAACACTGATGCTTGTTCACATTCCTGCTGTTTCCATAGCAGTGTGTGTGCCAGTGTGACAGATGACGAGCGTTCCTC
This sequence comes from Pseudomugil tenellus, assembly GCA_037177515.1. Taxonomy (NCBI): domain Eukaryota; kingdom Metazoa; phylum Chordata; class Actinopteri; order Atheriniformes; family Pseudomugilidae; genus Pseudomugil; species Pseudomugil tenellus. The sequence continues at coordinate 16,987,361 of JBAMHX010000015.1, forward strand.
TAAGAAGGTTTCACTGATGTCACCGTCCCTTGTTGCTGCTTCTCAGCTCCACTGAAACACTGAAATGATGCCTGTGATCTGCATTCTCAGCAGTGGAATCTATGAGCAGGTGTATAAGATGCACATTTACATCATAAAGGCAGTGGAGAAAGACTGACTGGTCCATTCTTGTCATAGCCTTAGTGTTTCTGAAGCAATTTCCTTTCAGCAGCTGAAACCTATCCGTGGATCTCGCTCAAGGTGTTTTCTTTCTCTGCTGATATGTTTATCTCTATGTTTCTGACTACTTCCTTTTTTTCTTTTCTTTTCTTTGAGTTAAACATGCACACATGTCCTTTTGATACTGACTATATGGTTTCTGGTTCCAGCCTTTGTTTGGCTTGTACATCTTCTCCCTTTCATTGTATCTTCATCAATAAGTTTCTTTTTCCTGCTTCACACCCACCTCTTGTCTGTTCTCAACCCCCTGTCTCTCCTGCCGTTCTTTACAAGCTTTGGGTGTATAATAGAAACAACTGGGGATAGAGGGATTAGGTAATTTATCACCAGTGGCTGTGTTGGGGAGGGAGGTGTGTGATAAGGGTTGCTGGTTCACTGCACAGCCAGCAAAGCAGGAGCGTTGTGGGAAGCTGTGTTGGGGGTGCTATATGGCACTTCACAAACAGCTGAACTAACCTTGCTAGCAGGCTAGCTGACCTTAATTGCATTTCTACTGCCTAGGGAGTTTGGATTTGCATATTGCATTTATCTTAGCCATGAACAAATGGAACCTCTTCCCATATAATCTGTTTGTAGTGGTCGTCTGCTTCTAAAACATGCACAGAAACAAGCCTCATCATTGGGCTCAAACTGGAAAATGGAAATGGAGGACATTTAGCTTTGTTAAGATCTTATGTGGTTACTTGTTTAGAAAAATGCTGAGGAGCAATAAAAGTAAGGCAAAACATCTGCCATTGGGCTTATTTCATGCTCAAATACCTCTCTTGTGTGTCTGGGAACAAATGTCACATCAGGCTCTCCTCTGGAAGTTGACAGTGTGGCGTAAAAGCTCATTGTTGGCGTTTCTACAAAATTTCACTGGGTTGACCTTTAGCTATGGGTTTTTTAGAGGTGCTTTGGTTCCAATGGTTGAACAATTTTGTTTCCATATTCTAAGAACATTTGAAAATACTCTCAACACAATTGTATGTAGGTGGAAAAATCCTGAAAACAGATTTTTCAGGTTGTTGAAATTTGTTTGGCAAAGCCATCTCAGGTCAGTATTAAGATAATTCCTCAAGCTGTTGGCTTGTTAAATTTTCTACACCTCTGTTACAAGTTTGTGGATAAAACCAATTATGTAACAGAAGCCTTCTCTCATACTGGAAAATAATAATGCCTTTTTTGTCAGGGATGTAACGATGCACTGAAGTCACGATTCAATTCATGATTCTAAAGTCACAATTTTGATTTTTTTTTTTCGATTTTATCCTCAACAAAATTAACATTAGCTATTTCATGTCCAACTTATTTTGGTATTTTTTATTTGAACATCTGGGATTTTGTCCTCGTATCAAAGTATAACTTTCTTGAAAATAATAATAAAAAACAAGAATTTTTCTGTTAGTTAAACAAATAATTTTCTACATCCATTGATGTTTCAATAGGCTTAAATCGATTTTCAATCTATTCACCAAGCATCGTTACATTCCTAATTCGTGTCAATCATTAAAATTTAATCATTTTATGTAAAGATTAATTTACATATTCAACAGATTCAACAGATCAAATATTTTAATGTAATCAAGTGAAATTATCACAGAATTTTAAGAAAAAAAATATTTTATTTTATGAAGAGGATTTGCTGTCTTCTCCACAGCAGCAGTGCAAAGACAAACTCCTGAAACCAGATAGACAAAATGCTATTCACAAAAATCTCCTTTAGCCATTAACATTCAACATGATTAACTATTTTAATAGACAATTTGCCTTTAATGAATTTATTAAGAGGTGCAAAAAGAGTACCAAAGACATAAAGATGCTTATGTTAGTAAACTAAAAGTAATTTAATCCAACATTCGCAGCAGTACTTGCAGAAATGTAATTAAACTCTTATTCAAACTCAAGTTTGCATGTATTACCTTATAAGTTCAATGTTTGGAGTGTAGTGATGTCCCTTAAACCTCACCTACTCCCAAGCTACAGCAGCAGTGAAAACTAGCTGTGACCTGCTCTGGAACCAGTGTTTGGTTTGTCCTTTCTGGTTTGCAGTGGTAACATGACTTTCCAGCATGGACAAGCACAGCAAAAAAAAAAAAAAAAACAACAAAAAAACAAAAACAAAACACATTGTATATCTGTAATTGTGCTCAAATTAACACATAAATGTTGTTTATTTGCCAATAGATTGCTCAAATTGGACACAGTGAAGTAAATGGGACAGCCCACTGCTGTCCCAGCCTGGTTTGAACCAGTCTGCATGCAGTGCAGTATTGCCACCCATTAATCAGGACAAGATTTTGAAGAGGCTAAGCTGTTCTCCACCAGCTGGGTGGCCGAACCTTTTGGCATCTTACAGTGGGAGTAGGGCAGAAAGGCAGGCCTGAAACTGCCGCAGAAAAAAAAAGATGTCCTTTTAATGTCCTCTTGCTGTGAAACAAAAATGCATGCTCTCTCTTTTCTTTACAATGACTTCCAGAAATCATATCAGTCTTTGCTAAGGTAACGTGACATTTCAGGGAAATTACTTTGGTCTGTGATTGCAATTTTTATGCACTAGTGCAGATCCCCTCTGCTCAGCAGGACTTCTGTCATTCTGGTTGCAAAGTTAACAGTCAACTGTCAGTATATTGGAGGGACACTGCACACACAATAAATGCTTCATTACCATTGAGAAGAGGAGTTTGGACATTTGTATTCTTCCAATGTGCAGCATTTACACGTGCTTAAACTGGAACGTGACGTGCATTTCTAATTCCTTCTTACGCATTTAAATGTAAACACACTCCAGTGAGAACATGCAGGGAAGTACTTAGATCAGTATTTGAGCATGTTACACAAACGGTTTCTTTGGAGAATAAAACAGAAAAAAACAAACAACAATTAAGTATTTTCCTTCTAAGATACAACAACCTTCTTCTTTTAATGTAGTATAAAATATTACACATTTACAAAACATTTTAAATGCGATTCTGTTAACGCTGCATTTGCCAATTAAATCGAACCTTTTAAAAAAAATGCATTCTGCTCCCCACCAGAGACCAGGAAAAATCAAACCCTATCAGATTGTAGAGGTCTGGTTGATCAGATTTCTATATGTATTTTGACCAAATTCTTCCACTTTTACCCCATAAGCTATTTCTCCCATCGAGGGCCATCTATTATCCCACACGTGTGCATGTTTTGGTCGTGTTTATCCACAGTACCGTGCACTGAACCCTCAAGGCACCTTGTTTTGCCATAACTGCGTTTGTAAGTGGACAGAGTTTACTTATTTGATTCGAATCCATTTGTTTGCGCATTTACCGTAATCCCATTTGAAATCCGAGAACATGAGGTTTCGATTCAAAAAAGTTTATGTAAATCTGCCCTAAATGTTTATTTGCAAACTTCTGATTTGGTGAATTTTGCAGCGAGGTTATAGAGGAAATTTTCTCCTGATGACTCCTTTTATGAATGTTTTTATTTTGTGGATTTTGTTACATAGCACAATTATGATCTATAACTTCCCAGAAATGTTTAATTTTGCAGTTTAGACACATACCAAGCTAAAGGAAATCCCCACCCAATCAAGCAGAGTCCCTTTGGATACGGGTGTGAATGAGCCCTTAGAGTTGACCGAAATCTTTGTCTTTGGGGGACCAGAATTTACATGTTTGATCTATTTTTGAGTTGACTTGCGTGGTCACATCTGCCGGAATGAACTAGATGTTTTGAGCGAACAAACTAGGAGTTGAAAAGAATGGCTGGTGGGAATACACCATTTGTAGCATGGTGGTGTGGTTGGTAGTATTGTCTCTTCATCAATAAGGTTCTGGATTTCGGTGTTGCCAGGAGCCTTAGATAGAGTACTTTTCATCTTTTTGCTGAGTCGGCATGGGTTATTACAGATACCTCAGTTACCTTCCACAGTGCAGAAAAATGCTTAACTGGAGTTTCTACTTTGATTACAGGTAATGGTAATGTCTCAATAATAGTTCTGTAACCTCTGGCTTTAGACTTCTAAGATATATAGCAAATCAGTTTATATATATAGCTGTTCATGAATAATATTAAGCAATAATTGCCTAAAAACACTTCAACCTCTTTTCACAGTACACCTCTCTTAGTTGGCATTAGCGCTATGTTGAGTTTACAGTGAATAATTATATGTAAGGTCTTTGTATTTTGCAGACAAATCATGGAGATCTCATACACGAGGTGCATATCACAATTTAACTGGCAGCCATCAGCTGTCATGTGTGAATGTGAAGGAGCTACAACTATACAAGGCACCATAGATCCACTCAGAGGCAATGTTAACAAACAAAGAATGAATAAAACAGAGGTTATGATGAAAACTTTGGCTCAGAAAACTGAGCAGAATTGGGTTAAACATCAGCGAGAGCATTCATGACTAGTATTTCCCATGTGCATTATAATGACAAACTTGAGAGCTACTATGGGGGAAAACTGCCACTTTCTCTCCAACTACCAAGTGAGCAAAAAAGATTGAATCACCAGGAGCTGCTTGTATCGTAATGTTAACGGCAGGAGGGGGGGGATATGTCTCATGGCTGGAACTGCTTGATAAAGATCTGTCAGACAAGTTGGAGTTAAGTCTGGAGAAAACTGTTGTAGCGTGTGACCCCTGCTGCACTGACTGCTACAGAAAATCACCACCCAGTTCAACACAACAACCAGGAAATGATTCAATCTTAAGTCTGAACTTCTCTTAGAGTAAGTTATGGGAGGCAACTATTTGTACGTGAGTAGGGGTGTCCACACTTGCTTAGAAAATGACTCAAGGCTTTCATGTGGTCAGTGTAGCTTTACGAGATGGTTATGCTTTTAAAAACTTTGGTTTGAGTGTACATTCATAGTCAAGCAGTTTATTACTTTTAAAGAGACAAATCTTTATATAAAAACACAGCTTTCAATCTGGTGAAATCAAGCTTTATTGCTTGTGTTGAACTTGTGATCTCTATTTTCGCTGCATCAAGGCCTTGGGCAGGTATGTCATTTTCACTGTTGCTTCTCTTTGTGGTCAATTTAGAAACATGTCAAAAGTCTCTGGAGGGATTGGAGTGTAGAATGTCCTCAGATGGTTTACAGGTTTTCTGGTGAATTGCATTCCCCTTTGCCTTTTGTTTTGTCTGACAGGTTCTGGAACATGACATTTTGCAACATGTCATTACCTTTGTACCGTTTCAGACTACCTATTTTATCGATTTCGGTGAAAATGTGTAAAGTAAAGCTCCTTTGAATCATAAAAGCATTGGTGTAAAAATGCCTGCTCTGTGACTGAAAAACAAAGAAGAAAAAGAAAAACAAGAAAAAGAACGCTATAATGTGATAATTCAGCCGTAAACGACTGTAACAAATTACCCTAAACTGTGAAAATGGCACCAAATCTCATTAGTGTTTTTGTCAATTGGGATGACTTTTGAAATCCTCTCATTCTGTGCTGATGATGAATTTAATGACTTCTGTGAGAAAAATTATAGTCTTTCTCAGATTTCTTGTTTATGGTGCATTAGATTTTATAGTCACTCAAAAAACGATTACTCATCATAACAGATCTTAAAAGTGACACCACAAATATCTTGAACATGTTTTAGCACCTCTTCTGGTATCATGTGCAGTAACTTCCAAATGAATCCCATGTATATAAAGATGTTCCACCCAGTAGAAGCTGTATTTCAAGTGGACTGACCAAGTCGGTTTGATTACTAAGGGTGAAACCCTAAAATGTGGCTGAAAGAGGTAATTACTTGTCTATAAAGTATGTCACTGATGAGGGATGAGGTGGGAACCATGGACTTACAGGCCATTCATTACATATAGTCATTGGCTAAGTAATTATCATGTAGTCTACACTTAGGATGTAGGACATGCTGTTGCTTAGGTGTGTTCTCACCATATTCTTAGTTACAATGCTGTGCTACACACCTCTTTGTAATCTTGTAAAAACTGATTGAACATGGGAGTACAGGCTTTTCTGCACACTCATCAGCTACCAGCAGTATTTTTATTCTCTTGAGTTGATGAGTTTCTGCATTTGGATAAGTCAGGTTCATGGTATGTATTTGACGCCTTGGGTTGGTCAGCCTGCATTAATGAGTCGGAACGGCTCTGGAGTATGTAAATTTGTCCTTAGTCCTTCAACCTGCCTGTCCTGAGAAGTAATGCTAACATGCACTTTCACACACAGTGGCAGATGACTCCAGCAAGTATAATATGTGACATTGCACATATATTATGACTTAAAGCGCAATAGCTGGACCTTGTTTTATAAAACAGTGAAGGCCTGGGGTCAGAAAAATATTAACAGTAAAACATTATTGCTATTTTTTACATTTAAAAGAGCAGTTTGAGTTTTCTGTATCTTCTTGTGGTCAGTAATGTAGGTTGTGCTCCATATAGACAGTCTCCTATGAGCACTGATTAAAACTCTTATTAATTTGATGGAAGATTTCATTAGTGGGTAATGGTGGGTGGTCGGCATCATTGTTTTCCTACTGCATCCACTGCAATTTCCTTTAAATCAATACAAAGGCTCAGTTATTACATGTGTAAAAGAGGGCCCAGCTGAAACATTAGTACAAGCTGGTTCATTTGGAACCCATAATACGATGGTCTGAAAAAAATAATAAAGAAATGAGAGAAAAAGTGGCTGAATATGGGCAAGGTTATACAGCAGTTATCTGGATGGAACTCAAGTTCAGAAATCTGCAAACTCATTGGTCTACTCTGTAACCCGAGAGAATAGCTCATCATAGGCTGAGATGAGAGATGTGGGAAGTGTGTGCCCGCAGCCAATGAGAACCCCCACAGTGGTTTCTGATGTGAATTGACAGGGTTTTGACATAAAGGAGGAGGGTGAGGGGGTTTAGGTGTGTTTCCTGAGATTTTGTCAGCAATTATTCAACCTTGGGTGCAGTTAGATGATGGATTGGGAACAGCAGTGATGAGAGGACAAAGCCTCTGTTTATCCTGTATGTGTGAAGCCTGAACGAGACGACAAAGAGATCAGTTTTACCTGAAGATGTTTTGTGTGTCCAGTAAAGGGTTTTTGTGAGATTGGGTATGATTACATGATGTTTTTTGGAATGAATAATTACAAAATTAAACTATTGGTCTTTCCGATTACATGAAAATATTCATTCTGAATTAAGGTTTCCATGGAAAAATGTTTATTCGCCTTTTCTTAATTCCGCTAACGGCGGACGTGACGCACTAACATCTTGCAAAAATACACAAACCACTGTTTGTTTCTTTTTTGTTCTGGCTATGCGGAAAACCACATTATAAGTAAAATTTTTACTTACATTTATATTTTGAAGTACCAACTCCACACAAGCTTATTATTCCACTTTTTTCATTAGTTGAAGAGGGAAAAGTAAAACATACTACCGGAGACGGAAGGCAGAAGACTTCACATGTGTGTCATTGGGAAGCTACAAGGTAACAAGCATGCGCAGAATGACCGGAATTACCTTAGACCGATTCAAAGATTTACATAGAGAGGAATTAATTAATTCAGCTTTAAAATGAGAATAAACCAGCCACTTACTTTGGAATTAAGTTTAATTCTGAATTGTCATTTTGATTTGGAATTAGATGTTTACGTGGTCATTTTCAATCTCCTTTAAAATAGAATGAACTTTTCATTAGAATTAAAGTAGAATTAAAACTCTCATTTAAACGTGGCCATTGATCCATCCAATATGGTCTTCCTGAAAGTTGCACTTTCAAACAAGGGCCTGTTGTCCAACTTAATATTTAAACTTTCTTTGTTCAAGCAAATACAGTGAAAATGTGATATTCTGATAATATATATTTTTTGTTAAAAACATTTTGATACTAAATTGTCTTCACCATTCCTGGATCCGCCGTTGTAACCGTGTCCACAACTAGGTGTTATTTTACATCCATGTAAAAGGATACAGGCTGCCCAACCCGGATGATTAGGATATATTAGGATGCAGGTGCGGCCAAATAAAATTACTGCACAGTTCTAAATCAGTCATGGCCTCGCCTTGCCAGGAGCAATTTCAGACAAATCAACCGGTCTTGGGTCAGCTTTTCTCCCACTGCAACCGATTAGGAGCTGACAAATAGAGTAGGATCTTGGATCAGTGATTCTGTAAAGCCTCTACTCATGTGTCAAACGGCTTCCACTGGCTCAGAAGGACCGGTCAAGGGAGCTCTGAGTGTGCTTCAGTGTTAGTGAGGGATTGCTTTGAAATTGTGACATTGCTCATTGAGGAGAAAAAGCACAGGATGCTATGTTCTTGGCCCAAAGCAATGACGTTTAATGTTTACAGACAAGGATCAGTGGGAGTGAAGAGGCTCTTAAGCACAACTGACACTGTGGTAGCTTTCTGGATATTAAACGCTCCCATCTACCTCCCACATTTTGTACTTCACACACTGCTTAGATTGAAGCCCTTAATACTTGTTAAAGTATGTAAAGCTAATTATTAAAGTATACTAAAGTTGTCGACTGTATGTAGTTTCTTTTAATACAGGGCCTCTTTTTTCTTTTTTTAAGCTTTAATCAAATTAAACACTCTTGTTCAAACCAAAAGTGCAGCTGAGAGCATATCCAGAGAACGAGAACTGCAGCTCAGTGTAGATGCGTGACATCATTTTACTTATGCTGTGCAGTGCAACGGTTCACAACTGAGTATGTTGAGCCTGGACATGGTATGACTAAAAATAAAGAGTTTTATTTTTTCTAACTGCTTAAGATGTACTCCTTTCACATTTTGCTCACATTTGAGTTTAAGATAAGTTACTATGAAAAAATATGTTTGTAATAATCATATCAACAGTCATGCTGTGTCTGTCTTTGTTTTGCTCCATTAGTTTTGTGTGGTTGTTATAACTGATTGTCCAGACTTCTATTGTCCATCTATCAGCATGCAGGCTGTCCAGCCAGCTGGTGCCTGCTGGATTGGAGCAGCAGACCAGGCGAGACCAGCCATCAGGTATCATAACGCCTCCTGGCACAGACGGGGGCTGTCTCAGGACTGTATGATGGAGGAGGGATGGGGCATGTGGGATGGGGGGGAAGAAAAGAGGCATCTTGAGCCATGTGTATGCCAACCATGACAAATTGGACAAAGCTTCCAGTGGATTGGATAGGCCATGCTGGTGTGAGGCTGATATATGAAGAGGACTGGTGGATGGGGAGGAAGGAGTGGAGTAGAACAGATGTATGCATCATCGTAACTCTAGCGTCACGGTTAAGAAGAGCAGACATTATTTAAAATGTTGATAAATAGAAAGATATGCCACACACACACATACGTTCACACACGGACACAAATCGCACAATTTGTGTCTCTGTGTGTACTTATCTGAAGACATTCCGCTAATTAATAAGGATACAAAATATTGTACATTGTGTTATTTTTACGCAATGTGTGAAGTACCTTTTTCAGGACAGTGAATGTATTACATGATATACATGCTATATTTTGTACTTAAATATCATGTCTGAAAATATCTTGTCATTTGAAAACTCAGATAAAATCACTCTTATTGTCCTAATTTCACTGATTAGTGCATTCATAATAGGACATTAGTTACAATACACTCTCTCAACTATTACTGGTGATGACCTTTGCTTTTAAGCATCAGTAAAATAGCTATGATTTTATTTGATAGATGTCACTAGCTGGATAGACTAAATAAATCAGATGAGCTGTGAGTCTTACTAGCCTCAATAGCGGCTAGAAATCTGTATCTGACTAATTCTACTTAGTGATCTGTCCCATTACTGTCTTTCACTTTATTGACCTGAATAAATAAACAGCTCTTCTGCTCACAGCGCAGCTTTAATTCTTTAAAAAATTAACTGTAGTGTCAGTACATTACATTTAAAATTTCTTTTAGCCGCCCATTGTTAAATGACTTAATTTTCTGGGTTATTTGAACAGTGCAGTGTATCAGGATGCATGAAAGCAGGGGTGTTGCTTAGGGTCAGTGCATCTGAAAGCATAATTTGACTCTTATTGAATCCACATGAACCTTTAACCTAGACCGCATGACCTCCAAATAGAGGATGTCTTCACAAAATCATTCAGATCAGAAAGTGTTGTGTGTGTTTCCATGCCTGTTTAAGGTCCATTGAATCATTATCTCCAGGGAGTGAGGAAGATGGGAATCAGGAGTCAGAACCCCTAAGTATTTCTGATCGTACCAAAGATGTAATAATAAAAAAAAAAAAAACAGTCTTCAGCCATTTCCCTTACTTTTATCAGGCTAAATAATCCTCGTTTCTCATGTTATTTGAGGTCTATGATGTATTTGAAACACTGGTAATTTTCTCACTGAGCTCATGTTGTTCTTGTCTTTGTCATTTCACTTTCAAGCAAACACTAGCAGATTGTGAAATAATATGAAATTTAAATGTGTTTAATTAACAAAAATCACATATCAAAATGAAAAAAATCTATAAGCAGCGAAGACATTGCAAATATTGTCGGAGTGCCCAGAAACATAATTGACAGAGCAGTAAGATGCATATAACATTTTCACCTCTGCCAAGAAGGTGATGCATTTGGCAGCTTTTATTTGTTCCTCTCTTTGGATCGAAGTCAAGATTCGATGAAATCTTGCCGGTTCCCTTAAATAAGCTATTTTTATGAATAAATGTATATATTTATAATTATTATTAGAATGAGGCTTGGTCTAACTTAGAAATGAGCTGCTTTGAAGATCTGCACTCTCTGGGTGCTTCTGTAGTTTTTGTTACAGTATAGTATAACTATGCATCTTTTCATCACCTGTTATATCTTTGTGACATGTGCGGTTCAACAGGGTGCTTCAGAGGTCACCTCCAGTCAGTAAAAAAACAATAATTGTTCTGTTAATCTTAAAATGTGATCAGGAAAGATGCTTGTACATTCCTTATTCATGCTCAAACTACACAACCTCTATACACAAGTGAGATCGCTGTTATTTCAGTTGTTAATTGTTTGCCAGGCTTTCAAACAACTCCATGGAACAAGGAAGTACAGGGAGTGAGTTTTTATGAGTTTTTCAGACCAATGAATCCTCTGAAATACTTAAACTGTACAGCACTGGCTCGACACACTTTGAACCTTGGAGGTTTTAATTAAAATGCATTTAGCCGAGAAGTTAAATATTCAGTTAGTTTATATTACTGCTGCATGAGGTTGATATTTTGTCTAGATTTTGACAGAAAATGTTTAATCTAACTTTCCCTTGTCTACAAGTAGATATTTAAAAACATGCACACTGCTTACATTATCCGAAAAGTTGCAGCTTGTCCAGGTTGGATTTTAGAAGTAGTGTCTGAGACATAATACAGTGATAGGTACTACCAGCACCTCTGTCAGTGTACAGGTAGTCATGAAATTTCACCTCTCGTTTGAAGAGGCTTTGTCTAGCGTCTGCCATCCAAACATGGCAAGTTCATCCAGAGTTCACAAGGAAGTTAAGGAGAGCAAGATTTTCCTTTCTCCTCATGACTGTCACTCCCCACCTTTAGGGTTGCAATCCTTTGGCATGCTAGGCCGTTGGTTTGACAGCTCATCACATTCTGATCTGCCAGGAAAGCAGACTTTATATATCTCTGAATACTTGTTTAAAGCAAGTGTCCTGCGAAGAATTTTTCTTTTATTTGGTAATATAAGAAATAAATTATTTACTATCTTCCTGGCTGAAAGCCATGTAATACAGTCTGAAAGGGAAATAATAGTATTTTGGGGAATTACCGAGGTGGCCACACACCACTTATGTTGAAGGATTTTTTGATGATTCCAATTTTAGGAAGAGAAGGATTAATGCGTGATGTTGAACACCATGTTAGGATTTAGAGAGCAATAAGATTTTAAGCTAGCAAATTTATGGTTAGGTGAAAATGAATCTGGTTTGATTCCCTTTCCAAGGTGCATTATTGTTTGTATGTATGTGCATACACGTGCAGTCTTACTCATTGATGCACACACAGAAACAAGCTTGTGTATTGTGCCTTGCTGGGTTATTTGCTCTGTGCAGTGAGTGATCCATATGTTGGAATGCTCTCTGGTCATTAATTGATTTGCTTGGCTTTGTAGGCAGAATTGATTTCTGATATAGACTTTAAACTATGATACTAAAGTTGTTACTGTCAGAACCTACAAGGCCATTATCATTACAGGAAGCCGATACCACTGTTCAGCAGGTACCAGGAATATGGTTAGGGAAATGGAAAATGTTTGATCATCGTAGCTTCGCTGATTATTAAATAGAATGTGGCTTTTATTTTGGTCAAGTGTCTATTAAACACATTTTCCTTCTATAGCAGCGCTTCCTCTTTAGGAGTACTTATTTTGAAGATTGCTGGATTTTAATGCCGACTGCTAATAAAATAGAATGAATATGGAGCAGTAAATTGCTGTAGAACTTATACTAGTTACAAGTGTGTTCTTTATAAAAATTATTTAAACATTTGGATAAGAGATTAGAACAGAGAAGGGCAACTTCGGTCCTCGAGGGCCGCAGTCCTAAAAGTATTAGGACTTTCCCTACTACAAAACACCTGACAGACTTAATTAGAAGACTTGTGCAGAGCTTCACATCAGCCTCTGAACAAGTCTGCTAACTATCCAATGATTTTTTTCAGGTGTATTTCAGCAGAGAAATTCCTAACACCTCAAGGAACAGAGTTGCCCATCCCTGGGTTAGAATATTAGTTGATACTCTAATACCCAACCTCCCAGGACAGCTCTGATTTCTGAAAATCAGCGGCATTGAACTGATTCTCTTTATTTTTCTTTTCTATTCTTTTTCTTTCTGTCATTACATAGCATTGTCCTAAAACATGTTGCTGAATTTGCAACACATAGGGCATAACTCTAGTTTGATACTTCTAGACAAAACTTTTATGGCTTTAATCTCTGATATAGAGTTGTTCTAAACAGTTTTTTGACAGATCAGTTTATCCTCTCAATGGCTGTGAGAACATACGATGGAAAAAAGAGCAATATGGAAAATTGTTGTTCAAAACTGTGATATCCATAAACTAAGAAATACTTTACCAAGAGTTAGTATGCCCTCTTTAACGTACCTCTGCTCTTCCTGTTTTAAGTCAAAGTCTGTGAAACAATAAAAAGAGTCTCCCAGTTTATATTCTGCAAACTTCTATGTTGTCATAAAAGTTTCTATTGGACAATAAAAAAATAGATGCCAGATTGCAAGATTCCTGTAACCTTTTAAGTGCAGTAATGATTCCAGAAGACTGATATGTTCTTATAGGAGGAATTTCTCTGGAAATTAAATGTAACTAGATCAACAGATGTGCTCCCTTGTAGGGGTGACTGCAGGGTGACTGGCATGATTTGGACTTTTTGTGTTGTGTTTTTGGTTTCCTGTTTTATTTTGTAGTTTTTCCTTGTGTTGTTTCAGCTTTACGTCCTTCCTCCTGTTAGTTCACCTGGTTTCATTTAGTTGTGCTCACCTGTGTCTGGCTCATTAGTTTTTGTCATGCTCCCTGTGTTTTCGGTAATTTCTGTTAGCTTCTTTAGATGTTTCTAGTTCAATACAGTCCAGTACTATTACATGTATTTCTTTAATAAATAAAACTACTGACCTGTTATTCTTCGGTCTCCTGCCTCATGAGCCTGCATTGGGCCCACACCACCTCCATGTATCCTGATAGGTATCTACTGTTGGGATCAGAAATCTGTCCAATGTGTTTCAAATGAACATATTTGGTTTTACCCTTACAATGTAAACAGCACAGGCTGACCACACATACTTTTTTAATATTAGACATAAAGCTGATTTTGTAATAAAACTTTCCTGCTGCCCTAGCCGTCTATCGAGGTCCATATCTGCCAAATAATTATCCACTACACTACATGTTTTGTTAGTCTGTAGTGCAGACGTGCTGCAGTCATGTAAAGCAGATGTGGAACTTTTACGTGACAAGAGACGTCTTAGCGTGGTTAGCGCTAAACAGCTAATACAATATTTAGCGCTCTCAAAGAATGAAACTACTTTAAGTAACTTCTTACAGGCTCGTGACACCAACAGGGAAACATAAGTAAGCTATATATATTTCTAAACCCACTTTTTTTTTGTGGTTTTTCTGCAACTGTTACCTACCAACGGGCTGTCTGCTTCTGACAATGGTTTTGAAGTTAAGAATGGCTCTTTCCGTTGGCAAACTTAACTTACAGCCTACACATGCGCTCTAACGTCATGCCAATAATTCTGCCAGACAATGTTACAAGTGATTCAAAAGTAAAAAAGTTTTAACATTAATGAACTGTTTACATTTGCTTTAAGTCTTTCAGATCACTAAATCTAGGCTCCATTGCTCAAAGTATGTAACCAGACCCTTCACTTTCAAAATTAATTCACTGATGGATTGCCAAGAATACTCAACCTTTAATGTCACAAAGCTTTGGAGCTCAATCATTGTTTTCCTTGTGCATATCTATCTAGATGAAAAGATGTGGGTGGCAGTCTAAATGGCTTTTCAGGTGAAATAAAGTCCAACACACAGCACTAAATCAATTTCTGTCAGAAGACACATGCTAGCCTGAGATAAGTCTGACTTCTCACAACATTCACTCACAATAGACTGAGTGCTCAGATATTGGGCTGGTGCTGGGGTTGAAAGAGCCCTCCGGGCTTCTGTTCTACATTGTTATATTAATGTACACCATTGGTTCAGTGATTCCAAGCTGCTTAGACTTCTGGATCTTCAGGACATGCACATGGTGTTAAGGTTTGTGGTTAAATGAGTATGAAATAGAAATTTTTCTTGAAAGTTTGTTTCAGATGAAATACTAGGAGTAAACATAGCTATTAAAAGAGAAAATATTTTGCAGAATTGAAAATGTTTAGTTCTCAATGTCGGCTTCATTAAACCATTTCTGCAAAGTTGCCAGTTTGAAGTAAAGACTAGTTGAATGCTTGGTCAAGCATCTACCCAATAGATGGTCATTTTCCAAGAGTTTTATGCATAAAATATAAAACCTTAACAGTATTTTTTTAAAAATATTCTCTAGTAAGCAGTTTGTAATACTAGACACAAGACGGTCAGGTTGATCACAAGTTGATCACAAGTGGGGAAGAATAGATGCATTTAGGAGGTGTGGAATGTTAGGGTTTTGGGTTAGGTTTTTGGTTTCCTGTTTTATTTAGTAGTTTTTCCTGTTTTGCCCTGTGTTTCTGTTTTTTGCTTCATGTCTTCATTAGTTTCACCTGTGTTTGATTGGTTATTGTGTTCACCTGTTTAGTTCAGTTGTATTTGGGTCTGTTGGTTTCCGTTCTGTTTGCTGGTTCATTTTGTGTGTTTTCGTGGCATGTGTTAGTCGGTGGTTTTCTTTCTCTGCGTTTTCTTGCTTGCTTGAATAAATTAAGTTATCTGCATCCCTGCTGCCCTCCGTGTTTGCATTTGGGTCCACACCCTCCAGCAATCGTGACACAATGAACCAGCCAACTATGGACCCAGCAGGCACTCCTTACCCCTCCACACGAGTGCCCCAGATTGTTACATCCATAATCCAGCTCCAAGCCCGGCTCGACAAATTCCAGGCACAGTTCTCCACTCTTCGGTCACTATTCTCCACACCATTGCCCCATCAGATCTGCACGCCAGTTCCCGCGAAATCCTCCATGCCTGTGTCCTTGCCGCCACCTTCCACGCCTGCGCCCTTGCCGCCACCTTCCACGCCGCCTGCGAGCCAGCCCTGGTCCACGCCGATGCCAGCGAGCCAGAACTGGTCCACGCTGCCGCCTGCGAGCCAGCGCCCAGGTCCCGTCAGGCTCTGCCGCCTCCGATGCCAGCGCCCAGGTCCCGTCAGGCTCTGCCGCCTCCGACGCCAGCGCCCAGGTCCCGTCAGGCTCCGCCGCCTCCGACGCCAGCACTCAGGTCCCGTCAGGCTCTGCCACCTCCGACGCCAGTGCCCAGGTCCCGTCAGGCTCCAGCTTCCAGGTTCCAGCCCGGGACGCTCCACCGCCCGTCTCCGAGGGGGTCCCAGGCTGGGACGCTCCTCGCCCGTCTCCGGGGAGATCCCAGGCTGGGACACTCCTCGCCCGTCTCTGGGGAGATCCCAGGCTGGGACGCTCCTCGCCCGTCTCCGGGGAGATCCCTGGTCGGGACGCTCCTCCGCCGCAGGTGGTTTCTGTCTCCAAGAAGGTCCCTGGTCGGGACGCTCCTCTTCGTCCTTGTCTAGTTCCTGGTCCAGAGGACGGCGCCCTGCTTCTCCAAACCTCTTGAACTTGCGGCCTCCCGAGCCCGCCTTCCTGTGTCTTCGGCTTTATATCTTAATGAGTTCATCTGGTTTGATCTTGGTAATTGTTTTCACCTGTGTCTTTCCAGTGTATCTATACCCTTGGATTTCTTTCCCCCCTTGCTGGTTCATTATATATCTCTTTGTGTGTAAGTTCATGTTCTAGTTCTTTAAATGTCAGTAATAAATCCAGTGATTTTGGATCCAGCTGCCTTCTACTTTATGCATTTGGGTCCACCACCTTCCCCGCTTCATGACAGACAGTTTGAGTCTTGTGTATTAAATATAACAAAAAACGTACTTTTGCTCACACTTCAGTATTTGTTTGTAATGGAAGAAAATGCTTTAATTTGGTCACATTTGGAAAGTTGCTTTTGTTATTACCAGTAAATAAAAAGCTAATATTTACTTGTTCAGATAAAAGTCAATGCTTTTAGTTCCACCTGCAGCCCAGCACATGGTGGTCAGTGCAGAGATATTGAACAGCTCTGATAGCAGGTAAATGTTCAGGCTTAACAACAAAAGCCCCTGGCTATAGGAGACTAAATTGAATAGTGCACATACTCTGGAAATAGTTCAGGCTAGGCATTTTCTTTTCTTTAAGTATGACAACACATGACAGTTTTGGTAATTTTTGGTTATTCATGGTGCTTCTGTCACTTAGTGTTGTTAAGTCAGGGTATGATTCCACAGCAATAGTTTGGTCCTGTTGTGAGCTGTGATGGACTGGCAACATGTGCAGGGTGTACCCTGCCCTTTGTCTGTTTATCGCTGGGATAGGCTCCAACTACCCAGTGACGATTAAGTGGTGTATAAAAGATGATAAAAGAAAAAAAGAAACTTTAATTTGATTCATTGATTCAAAAGAAACTTTTACATATAT
>JBAMHX010000015.1:17011202-17040733 GCA_037177515.1 Pseudomugil tenellus
CCGCCATGTGATTGGCTGATTGGAAATTAAGTGTTAATGAGCAGTTGGGCAGGTGTACCTAATAAAGTGGCCGGTGAATGTATATAAGCAGCTACTGGAAATATGGTATTGATTTGAATCCAGTGTAGTTTAACTATAGTTATGTCCAGAATATTTTTTATGTACTCACTATTAAATTAGCAAAACAAAATAACTTTTTAAATATTATGCACATTTATCTATTGATTTTAGCATAATAGTTTAAATATGATCTATATGTGTTCATTGTGCATAATTTAATTATATTGAAGATAATTCAATGTCTATTTTCTCTGCTTTCAACTTTTTGTCTTAAAAGTAGCAATAAAGATAATAAAAAAATGAGAATAGATCCATTTAAGTCAAGAACCTGATAAAATGTGCCAAAATCTATCACATATATTCTTTAGTTTCTCAGTGTGGCACGTAAAATAAGATAAAGTTATAATGAAGAAACCTGTGCCGCTCAAAGCAACGTGTGTTTTACCTCTGAGTCAGCAGAGTGCTACAGAAGCAGCCAGAACCCTCTGCTCCCACACAGACGTGATGGATCGCAACATAGCCAGTGCTTAGGAAAACAGAGCCAGTGTTTTAGCTCTTAGCTTTCCACTGCTCTTTTTTGTTTTCAGTGGCATAAATCTCAGTCACGTCATACAGAGTTTTCTGAAAAGGTGGGGATGAAAGGCTGATGAACAAGCTGAGAGAAAAGAAAGTGCTACATTAGTGTTTCATTACGTCTGCCCTGCAGCTGCTCCAAGCAGAAATTCATTCATCCCTTTACTGAATGACATACACATACATGCTTATTAGAAAATAAGTACTTAACTGAGGACTACATCAACTATATTCATTGTTGGTTACTGTGATAATAACCATTGGTTTTTCAGTTTGTGCTGTGTTTGTGAATCATCCATCATACATTACACAACAAGGGACTCTGATGTTGTGGGAAGTTGTGAATGTATTTGGTTGAATGGGTGTTCAACTCTAAGTTCCCTCTCTCCGTCCTTTCAATGCATTTTCTTTAGTTGCATTTCTTGTATTTTTTGGCATAAAAAGCAATACTGCATATCTTCTTTGTACATGGTAAAACATTTGTACATAAAGCTGCTTGTCCAAATGACAGAATAATCTGAACCATCACTGAAGTCACAACATCGAATAAAAGAAGAAGGAAATTGCTTCAAAACATCCTGTGCAATTTTAGAGGAAGCTTCTCGATCCCCACCTGCAGAATTCACACACCTAGTTGATCCAGAAATGTTTTAATAGAAATACTCAAAAGAAATATGCAAATAAATAATAGAGTTAGAAAAGCACAAAATTCTCAGCAAAATTTAAGATGAAAAATTATTCTAATTACCAATAGAGCTTTTTGTTAAATTAATGGTTCCATTTAGATTTTTGTCTTATCGGTCTTACTTTTGTCAAGGATATGGCTTATCATTTTTAAAAGGAAAAGGATCAGAAACTACTAAATCTAATACTCCACCAAACCCAGGCTAGTGACAACCATTTACACAAGCCTCTTAACATGAGCACATTCACTGTTTTTAAACAATTGGGAAAGAATGATGGGATTCTTGGAAGATAGAAATTGACTTGTATTACTAATTGTAAGATTGATCACAACTTAATGCACCTTACTGTATCCACAGACATTTTATAAACCTCAATTATGTTTTAAATGACCTACACTTAATGCCTGGCCTTTAAGTGTCTCCTCTGTGTGTGTCAGGGTGTCTCCTTGTAAAGGGTGTGTCTTTAACTGGTCGTCGGGGGGGCAATGAGAGGAAGGCTTGGACGGAGACGCCAGTACACATTACACACATCCACACTCAGGGACACACAAAACACGCTCACACACAGATTAACGGAGTAAGCTGTGCCACTCATCTGGGATAAATGCGGTCAGAGAGGGGAACAGCTGAGCAAACGGCTCCAGCAAGAGGCAGAGAGTGAAGTAAAGGGGGAGAGAGGTGCAGGGATGACGGACTATTCATCCCACCATAGCGCTAGTGACCGGCTTCCACGTTGGATATCCATCAGCCCTGAACCTGGAAAAATGGGAACCGGTAGAGGTAATGGATGACAGACACATGCATTCTCTGCTGGCATTATTTTGTGTTAGGGCTGACTGCAGTAGGACTGAGAATAGCAGGGGCAAACTAGTTCACTAAATCCTAGATAAAAAACTGCTGAATGGCTCGTCCTTTCTCTTTTCAGACAAGAAAAAAGGAATGCCAGAAGTGCTAGAGTTGTATTAATTTACATTGAAATCATTTATTTTTTTTATTTCTGGCTTTTAAAAAAATAGGTGAAGCTTTAGCACAGTGTGAGTACTATTAGTGTCACAACAATGAGGATAGACTCCTGTCTGTGAGACATGATTTGCAGAGCACCAGATGTGACACAGTGGTTGAGTCGAACAGGAGCAGACTTGGACATACACCCTTGTTCAGTACATTACAAACCCAGATGGTCTGACGCTGATAGTCTGTTATGAACCAACAAATCCATTGTCATTGGACAGAGACCAATCACATTAATCGACTGCACAGACAAAAAAACAAAACAAAACAAAACAAAACAAACAAAAAAAAGAAACCCTTTGCTCCTGAGTTGAAGTTTGTTCTTGAATTGCTGAATTAGATTTTTGTGGCAGTTGTATGCGTCACAGCAGTACTTGCCAAAGGAAACAATCCTCTTGTGAGAAAGACTGTGCAGGGAAGGGAGAAGTTGCATTTAATCCACAACGTTGTCGTGTCAAACACATTAACCTGGCCCATAAGTATCTACGGAGAATGGCCAAAACTAATATGTGGTACTTGGTGCAGCTCAGGTTGCAAATTGAATTACACTTAAAATCCACTCTGGTCCCAAAGCTTTCTGTGGGTGTCATCTTCTGCAATGATTTTGGCTGCCCAGGTTAATTTACTCATGCTGAATGAGACCACGTTTTCAGTGTTGTTACAAGCCTTAAGAATTACCAAGCGAAAAATTAACTGTGATACTGCACTTTCATTTTGGCATATTGACAATTCTGGGATCGACTCGTTGAACACACTGTGTGAAATTACACTGGCCAGGGGGAGAGAGAAAAAAACAACCTTTTGTCAAAGGAATAACTGGTGAAAGAGACACCTCAACAGGAATATTGTCTGAAAAATGTTGGGCACCATTTCTAGTTTTGTGTACTTAAATTTTGACATGTCAGGAGTTTGTTGTGGTTCTCAGTGCTTTGGGTTTGTGATATGACACATTTGAGGATTCAAAGCAATATTTTGATGTCTGTGAAAGCTGATAGTTCTCTTAAAATCTCCTAAGTTTACCTTTAAAAAAATAATATAAAAAAAAGATCATCTGATTGTTGCTCCTGCATGTTGACATAAGATGCTTTTTTATTTTGGTGGACATGTGGGGTTTCAGAATGCTTCATGCTTCTGATTTTTAGCAAAATGTGTAATTATATGCAGAGGTTTGGACGAGGCAGTAAATTAAAGATAAAGCTTTTCCCCTCAATACTTTGCAATATATTATTTAATTAAGAATTTATTTGCACAACCCAAATACCTATCTTCTATATTTATGCACATCTTGTAGTTGCAAAATGTTCCCATATGACAACTGAACATAATTCCTTCTAGTAAACTGGATTAAAGTTACCTGAGAGCTTTTATTTTATTGTCTCTTTTTCACTTTTTTTTTAACATAATAGAGTTTGAGATTTTTTTTTAACTTCATATCATTAAAAAATAACTTTATCGTCTACTCAGAAACAAAATCATGATGACAAGAACCCAAACTTATGTGGAACAGCTGACGCTTTTTCTTGGTTTATTACAGCCTTGTCACAGAAAGTGATACCAGATGAGGTCCACAACCCAAAAACTGCTCACATTGAGAAGTCCTGAACAGATGGTTTTCTCAATGGTGCGGATGAAAGAAAGCTGGAGGTGCGCCTGTACAGATGGCTGTCCATACCTATTTGCAAATGTGCATGTGCCTTCATGTTTGTCCTTTGGTGTTGGTGTATGTGTGTGTTTGCATACGTAGCAACACCAGACTGCCCTGTGTCCTCATTCACTGCCTGCGACAATCATTTTGCCCTACGTTGACACTTTGCCAGATTGGTAGTGCAGTTTATCAAATTCCCACTGGTTCCTTGTCAGTATCTTTACCATTCAAACCTCTTGGCTCTGTCTCAGTGGTTACCCCATTTAAATCAAGGTTAAATCAAATCACTGTCCATGTCCGAATGATTAGGCCTTACCAAATTTTTAATTATCCAGAGCAGAAGAGAGCCGAATAAAGAAATGGGCATTAAGAGATTGGCTGCATGACTATGGCACTTTGAGCATTAGATTACTCTATTACGTGGTTATTCTTATGCTTAGTGCGATGTTTTAAATTGTAAAAAGGAATAGTTTTCATATCTCTTTCTTAATGGGCCATAACAACTATTTTTTTCCTGTTATTTTAGTGCTTTGAGCAATTGAAAATACATATCTGGCAAAAATATCAACACAGTGACCCATTTTACTTTCTATATAAGCTCGCACTTTTTTTTCTGACGTGTTATTCTTTTCTACACTAATTTCAGGCTTGTGTTTCAAGCATTCAGGTCAATTGAAACAGCGTTGTCACCTTGATAAATATATTAGCTTTTTCTTTCACCATTTTGATATATCACATATATTTGAAATGAAGTTGAAATCTTTCTTTTTGTTGCTCTGCCAGAATTGTTCTGCCATGCTATGTTAGCTGAGACTGAGATTACCTTTCCACAGATTTGCTTTTCTGGGAGTAATGGCCTCTGTGGTGTAAAGGGCTTCTGATGGAATATGCTCCCAAAGCCCTGGGTCATTTTGACTTTTGGGCCCGCTGCAATGTGGAAATAGTGTAATTTGTCTAGCTGTTCATATTTTTCAATGGCTGTAAGACTCAAAAAAGTATTTAGGCATGATAAATGTATATACTCACTCTCATTTCATAGCACATGCTGTTTCATACACTCCTTGTATTGTAAACGTCACTCAAATTCTTAGTTGTGGGCTTAAACACACTTTTGGGTCTAAAAACACAAAACCTCAAAAAACTTTTTTAATCCTCTGATTTCTGCTTTGGTGTATATATTTATTTTTTGTGGTTTTCTTTGTTAAAAAATGTCTTTCTGCATGTTTCTGTGTTCTGCCATGGCTCCCCAGTTCTGATTGGAGTTTTCACACCACTCGACAGCAATTATGAGTTTGGCAATAAGTGTGACAGGCATTATTTAACTAGTGGTCAGGTGGCAGAGAGTTTGTACTGAGAATAATATCCCAGTGGGCAAAAGCTGCCCTCTGCAACCACTTGTTCTTTATTTTTTTCTAATTAATACCGGAAAGGTTCTTTGTGGTTTTTTGTGCACTTTCCAATAAGTAATATTTTCCTTTTCAGAGTATCTACCAGAGACTCTCATTTTTCTGCAGCAGTATGCTGCAGATGAGTTTTGGGCCAGATTAAATGTCAATGAAGAAATTAAATACCAGTCTAATGTCTCTTTCAATGCTGTTTTATAAACAACCACTTAAATGATTTGTCTCTAATTTTCATGCATTGAGCTATGTAGCTAAAGTCATGGACAGCTTTGCACCAGCTGAGGCCTCTGCTTGGAATCTAATGATGCTAATTGCAGTCATTAGCTTGGCTTTAGGGGAGCGGCTCAGATGTTGTTTGGACATGGCCATTCATGGTGATACATTTTGTTGTATTGTGTAAAATCATCCATAGCTAACTGGAGCACCATTGAGTGGTGGGTGGTGTAATTGGGAAATGTTAATTAGTCTATTGGATGGAGCTTGTGCCCTCCTGAGTATTGCCTTTGTGCAGTGCCCTTTTCTGTGTACAAAACCAACCTAATGCTTGTGTTAGTATAAGAGTCTGAATGTGTGTGTATGTTTGTGCATGTTGAAAAGATAAATCAATGGACAGTTGTTTTGTGTGTGTACAAGTTTGCATATATCCACATGACACCCTGGGGGTCTAGCTAATGAGGCAGTCATTTGTTTAACGTAATTATCCACTAGTTTATGCCACCCGCTTCCTATGGCCATGGGACAAACCATGTTATAGAAAGACAGTGTTTGAATCAGATTAACATATTAGCAATCACCCCACTTGCCTTTGCTAGCACTCGTCCTATTCAAAAGCTGAAATGAACTGTCAATACCCAGCTGCCTATCTGACACCCCAGCAATAGTGATGCCATATATGGGGATGCACCCAATCAGTCCACAGAAATATGCTCAAAGAAGGAAAGCTTATTTTTCTTTCTTCTTTTTATTTATTTGTTTTTTTCTACTGATTTAGTCTGCAATAGTTAATTTTCCAATATTTATTGCCCAAGCTTCCAAGACATGCTCCATTTGAACAGCTGCCCATACCCACAAGACAAGAGGTGGTGAGTGAAGCCAAATATAAAGCTTAACTTACACAGTTTTGAAAAGCAGCGGAAACAGTTGCTGTGTGGAACAATTTCAGACAAATTAACTCTTACCAGCCTTCATTTTTGTTTTGTATTGACAGAAGTGTTCAGTACAAGTAGAGACTCAAACCCATATTGAAAACAACATAATCTGCAATGAAAAAAGATTCTCCAGACCCCTCCCCACTCGCGATCTCACACATGGGTAAGGTGGCGAAGGGGGCCATCAGGGTGGCCCTGTTTGCTATGCTAAAATAAAAAGATTACCAGTAGGTGACTTTATTCTAAAAGCTAAAATATGAGCTAATCTTTTAATATGACTTAGGGTTACTTGAATTTGTAGTGGAACATGACCTCACCTTAATTATTAAAAACAATTTGCACACATACTGGCATTTTCCTGATGGTCTAATGGTAAAATAGTTAGACAAGGTAGTTTTAATTCAAAATGTCTGCAACTCAATTGGCAAGCGACCTATCTGATACCCAGCTGCCTGTCTTCCACTAGATAACATGTCCCATTTGATGACGGGCTCAGTTTACACCCATGAAAACAGGCATTTCAGCACTCTATTCTCATTTGTAAAGCATAAAGTTTACTATAAATTTTTTTCTTGAGTGTAACAAATGGCTTAATCAGAGATTATCTGAATTAGGCTGCAGACGTGTAGATTGCAGGACTAAGGATGAGGCTGATGGATCCTGAAGGTTCCACACTTTCCCTAACAATTAAGAATGCCTCCTTTATCTTTTTAGAATGGGTTTCTTTTTTAAACAAAAGTTAAACATGTGAAACTCACTTAGTCCCTTTTGTCCAAATTGTACAAGGTTATCATGTCATTATTTCAATTATCGTCTAAGTTCTCTTGAACTTGATTTCAATTAAAAAAAATGTTGATTGATCATAATTGGAAATAAAGATTGACCTGTATAACTTTATTGTTATACAGGTCAATACTCTGTGCGAGGACAAAAAAACAAAACAAACAAAAAAAAAAAGTTTATTATAGCAAGGAAAGCAGCTAGGTAGACATTCATATTAGGTGTTCATGATGGAACAGCTAGTCTTTCTTTGGTCCGATGAAACCAAATGTGTGCCCCCATGGACAGAGCTTCCAATGACTGCTGAATGTCTAACCAATACCATCTGTGCAGTTAGACATGGAGATGGCATGTTCTTGCAGTAAAGGAAAAATGAATGCAGATTACACATTGTGTTGCCCAATTTGTATTTGTCTGTCTGTATTTTTCTAAATGGATAAATAACTTTGTGATTTATTTATGTGTTTGTTTTAACTCAATATTGACTAATTAATTGTTGAACTAATCATCTTATTATTGAGGTGGTAGAAACAGAGGATCCAACAAGGGAGTCCAAAGTTACTATTCAGGTTTTTAGTATTGATACAGATGCTACATTTTTATTAAAGTGTTTTGAACAATGCATTTTAACAATGATTTAAAGAATGTTTTCTGTGCATGTGGTGACTAGTAGAGATACTGTCAAGAGCACATCAGTGCACACTTAGCAGAAGGCGGTGCTTTCATACACTCAGTGGCCTCTGGTCTTCCTTCTGCCCTGGATGCTCTGATATAAAACTGAAATTTGCATACAGATTAATGAGAACATAGAACTGCAAAGCACATAGTGTTGCATGAAATTCATTGACTGAACACGTTGGCATGCACTGTAGATCAGCTGCTTGGCAGTTTTACACAATATCAGATGAGGATTTTTCCCGACCTTATGGAGCATGAAAAGTGACTTTGCAGCTACTTGTGTTTTCATTTGGTATCCTTTGTAAATGGGAATCCAAGAATGATGTTTGGATAATGTAAACTATCTGTTAACATTTCTGTGGGATTGTGAAAATGATCTCATAATGCAAACTGTAGAAAATATGCCTTAGATCAGAGATCATTTTTATCTCTGCAGTCATCAAAACTCACATGTGCCATCTTCTGAGACCTGGCTGTTCAAGTGTAAAAGTAAACAACATCTTGGAGATTTTGCGGTTGGTGCTGGACTGCAACTAACTGAAGGTGGCTGAAAAATGACAATTAAGGTGATATGATCTTTTACCCTTCGGTAAACTGAAAATGTTAAAGTCATACATAATGGATAGAAAAAGGCTTACATTGATGTTTACCAGTTAAGGAAACCACTTCAAAATCTTGAAGATAATGTAGATTGTGTTGTGAAAATAGAACATTATGTTAACAGCAAAGCATTTGGGCATTGATTTCTAACTAGAATGATTATTAATGTAAAGAACTAAGGGCCAGATGAGTCCTGCGATTTGCCCTTGTACTGTTTCCTCTGGAAGCCCAACCGTCCCGCAGAGCAGAGGGCCAAATCAATGGCTCTGATTTGGACTGCAGCTGTGGCTTTGCAAACATTATCCCCCCACAGGAGATGCCGCCTGTCTTATTGAAATAAATGACTCTTCAAGGTAACAGCTGTAAGGTGCAAAAAGAAGAAAAGCCATGCATGTCATTGTGACATGGATACACAGTCCTTACAGAATAACATTAGCTGTCAGTTCATTGATGATGATCTACGATTTCAACTTTTTGATCACTAGTCCATCTGTTTGTGCATTTTTTTTTCTTTGCTGAATTTTTCTTTTTTGTTAGTTTAATACTTATTGGGTGTGTCTTGCACACATAAAAAGTCATTTTTTTACAGTATTCCCTAAGGGAGTATAAAGTCACAGGTCACAACTTACAACAGTGTAATGATGTGTTTTAATGGATCTTATTTCACAGTCAACCTACAAAACAAACTATTAATAATTAAGCATAAATTCAGTCTTTATGTTTTTCAGCAGTATAACTGTTTAACTTGTAGTTCATAAAGAAAATTTAGACTTACAAGCAAGGGTTAAAGTGGGATTTGCTATATGGGTGGAGCTCTGTGGGATCAGGTTCACTGTCAGTGCACATCCTCAAATACATCAGCAACGGTCACAGGAGATGCATCTCTGCAAGCAAAGGATTTTATTTGAAAAAAAAAGATTTACTGGTTTGTTTTAAAAGGTTGCAGACCAAACTCAGAGCAGCAATAAAGCTTTTTAGTGCACAGACTGCTCTGTGTATCAGCATCAAACATATGTAGGGTGGTGTTAAGCTGCCACTGAATACTATTAACAACTGATTAATGTGCATAGACTCATCTTTCTCAATAATATCATTAAGAAGCTGTTAACTTATATTTAGTACCCCTAAAATTTGTATAATGTTTACCAGTGGTTAAGGAAGTAGCTTGCATTAATGAACCATAGTTTAATTTGAGTTGTTCTGCTACTCTGCCTGAATAACACAAGTAACTTAATCTTGTGCTTGGCAGCTAGCTCAGAAATAAAGCTCAGATTTCTTTACAGGGCTTAAATTGTGTTCAATTTTTTTAAAAAAAAGCTTTTTATGTTTTAAAAAAATTAGTTCAATTTTGAGTTTCTGACCCACAGTATCTCTGTAGTCTGGTAGAGACTCTGGTAGAGATTTGAACTTGAGAGGAACAACCAACCAGGATTTTTTTTTTATGAGAGTCTGTCGGCTCTACACCAGGGGACTAAGGAAGAATTGAAATATTTAACTTAATCATTTGTATGTGTGTTAGGAGCAAATGTCATATATATAGTTAAAACGGCCTTTGTGGTCTGGTCATTGTTGAAATGGTTTACCTGCATATTTCTGGAGGTTAAGTTATTGCTTTTTTTAACATATGCAATTTTGATGGATTATATGATAGTGTGTTCTGGTTGCCTTAACTGGGCTCCCAGACCAGTTTTGCCTAAAAAGACGTTCAAGCAAAGCATTTTTGTTGTTGCATCTATTATGGCAGGAAAGACAGGGCGCCGAGAGGCTATCCCAGTCACAGATTCATAAACTCCATATAGGATGTGAAATAAATACTCATTACGATTTATTTGGTATTGCTTCTTCCTAAGTTTCCGATCCAAGATTGATTTAACTACTGTGTGACGGTCTTGACCATTCACACACCACATTGCTCAACAGTGGCACGAATGTAGGCCTTAGGAGATGTGAAGATCCCAGAACAATGACAAGTCAGTAAGTCAAATCCATTTTTACTGTGGATGCTTTTTTATATTTCCACCAAACCTTTCCCTGAATTTTTATATTTTAAAAGCAACAGACAAAAGAAATATCAAAATGTGGTGCTCGTACATAAAAATGGCAACAGACAAACCTGGCTTTCACATGTGTCTAGTCTGAACCTGGGTTGCTTCCCTTCAAGTAATATAGCCATGCACCCAAAATACAGTCTTTACTGTTGACATTACATGAACCAATTTGTTGAACAAATTTACCTCATAATACCTTCAGAAATTATATACAAACAGACAGCAGTGTGGCAAATTACAGTTAGATTACCAGCATGCAGTCTAGAAGAACAAACTACTGCTAAGCAGCAAATCAAATATGTAGTTACATCAAGCATTTTGCTCTAATAAACAGCTTTCTGTTCTCAGATTAATGAGAAAATATAAACCCTGTTTGCTTTGAAAGACACTTTTATAATATAACAAGACAGGAAAACAATGTTCTCTGGATGTCGGATAATGATGTCTAATCCCAAAGCTTTGTGAGTCAAGGTTGTTTCCAACCTCGGTGAAGGGAGGCATTTATTATTATTATTATTATTATTTAAGATGGAAATTTCCTGTTGTCAGACATCATAACCTCTTTAGCTGTTGTACAAAGATGCTCCTTTCTTGTAATACCCCTTTAGCTCTGTGTTTTTTCTGAAATGTTTAACTTATTTACCTTCGCACAAGCCTTCTAGTTGATGGTATAACACTAAGTAGTAAATTTGTGCTCTCAGTTTATCCCTGGTGACTGTCAAACACTATACTTGGAATGACTTTTTCTGTCCTTCATCTCATTTTGGTACTCTTTTCATCCATTCACTTTATGCCCTTGAAAATTGTATCTCATAAGAATGAGTTTTTATCCTTTCGTTCCTTCTCGTCACATGTAACACTCATGTGTTTTTTTTATTATAACCTGTTTGTGCTTTTCTCCCCGATGCTGTTGAAAAGTTATTCAGTTTGGTAGAACAAATGCTACTTATTTTCTCTCTGATTGCTTCCATCTCAAGTGTGACATATGTGTAACCTTTAGATCCTGGAAAATCCTCCAGTCTGTGGCGTATCAAACCAGATTATGTGATGTTCTCATCCACAATGTGGCAGGAGAATCTCCCACGTTTCAGAGTCATGCCTGTAGTTGCGTTCTTTTCTCGCTCTGCAGCAGCCCAACTTTCCGAAACCCAGAACCCTGCAGTTTAGCCCACCTGCTGCGGAGATGACAAGGTTGTTTCAGGTCAGCCACAGAGGTTTGACCTTTACTCCTCTTTGCCCCTTTTTGAGAAAACAGCACACCAGCTTGTATTCACCTCAGACTTAGGCTTTAGTTGTCAAAAGCAGGGCATTAAACTCACAGATTCCTGATACTGTTACGGTGATGCTTGCCCATAAAAATAGCTAGTTAGTTAATTTACAATGGTAAGAAAGTAATCTGTTGGTTATAAATACATTCTTAAAGCTGGACTACAAACATGTACATTGGAATAAATGCCTATTGCAGGCAAATGTTAGCTCTACAACTTCAGGCAATGCCATTTAAGCATTTCAGCAACACATATAGTACGTATGTGTGTATAAATACTTTGCTGTGTTCTGGAGTTTTAATTGTACTAAAATCCTTTTTTATCTCAAGTTTGCCATGGATAAACAGGACAACAATTGTGACTGAGAGGGAGGTGCTACAATACCTAAAATGGTCCGAAAGCCCCTGGCAGAAAAGCCTTAAACATGTCCAAGCAAAGTTTCTGGTAGCCCAGATAAAAAGAAAACTGTTTTCAGAGAAAGGATTTTGAAAAAAAGAAATCTGAAGCAGATTTAACCAGCACTGGGGTGTGCTTTAAGCCTGCATGGACAGCTTTGTAGAATTACTCTCACTGCCAGAAAGAAAAAACAGGTTCTTCAAGTTGTAAATAAATAAGATAGAATGGTTCTACAAAACAATGTTGTGTAAAGTGCTGCTAAATTAAGCCAGTGAATGTGGTGGACTTCTAAAACCTTAGCTCCCATTGAGAACCAGCTAATGTACAACCTTGTATACCCTGGTTTCTTGATTTCTGGAGCCACACAGTAGTCATGGTCCACTGACAATACCTCCAGTTTCCATCCCGAAATCTCGGGCCGTGGGCGCCACCGGGTCTGGGTGCAGGTAATTGATACCCATTCCATCTGAAGAGAACGGTTATTGCTTCCCTTCTGTAGCTGTTTTAGTCCCGCCGCAGTCACGTTTAGATCTGTGGCATTGAAATTCCTATAACAACCCCGGGTGCTTTTAGTTGGGGTAAAGTTGTCCCTCCGGGTCTTCCTCAGCCACTCAGCTCAGATGATTGGATAAACAGGGAATGAATGAAAACGCATCATCTTGTTGAAACGCCAAGAATGTGTACAAAAAGGCACACAACAATGGACAGCTGACGTTCTAACTCTTTGAAAAGTGTGTCGCCTTTCTTGGACTTGGACAAATCAAAGAAAGAATGAGTGAACCGGAAGTACTTGCATGCACACTCTGCGTCAGAACTTAACCCGGTGCCATGTTGTGCACGTAGTCAATTATTAAAGTTGATATGAGCAGAAACAATATGACTGAACTGTTTATACCAAAACAGCCCTACATAAATAACTA
Organism: Pseudomugil tenellus; assembly: GCA_037177515.1. Taxonomy (NCBI): domain Eukaryota; kingdom Metazoa; phylum Chordata; class Actinopteri; order Atheriniformes; family Pseudomugilidae; genus Pseudomugil; species Pseudomugil tenellus. Next base: position 17,024,419 of record JBAMHX010000015.1, read on the forward strand.
GAAACTTACTGGTAAGAGATGTTGTTCTTATCATTTTCATCAAGATCTGTAGTGTTCTAAATATAAACAATAAGTAATTGACAGCCAAGAGAAAATGCTTGCTGGCTAAGGCCCTTGGGCCCCACTTTGGGCACCCCTGCTTTAAAGAGAAGGGAACTCAAAACAAAGCATTTTTATGTTCTGCATATCTTTTCTATTGTAATAAAACTGATAATATGTTTTCTTGCAAATCTTGCTGTAGTTTAACTTTAATTACAACTAGCTGACATTTCATTGGTTGTAATTAGTCATTTCTATGGCTCCCGTGAAATTGTTTATTGATGCCTGAGATGTTGGGCCATTAGCCTCAGGAGCTTTTCATGTATTCATCTATATCACGTATTCCCAGAAATTCTCTTCCTTTGACAACACGCCTTTTCCCTAGGGAAGAAAGCTCAGACACTGAATCTGCCTTGACGCCCCCTCCTCCTAATTGTGTGTATTAGGCTATGAGTGTGTGGGCCATGGTTGAATATGTGCCATGCAGTGCAAAGTGCTTTGAGTGGTCAACATGGCTGGATAAACTCCAGAAAACAGTCTTTGTTCACAACCGGAGAATCAATGCAAGGGGAATCGAGGAAACAGATGTAAGTCAAAACCAGAGAATTAAGCCGACGGAAATCCAGAAACGAGCTGAGGTCCAAAAGAGAGCATAATCCAAAACAGGTAGTCCATGAGGCAGGCAGGTGAGCTGGGACTAGGGAAGGTAAGACTGGGTATGACTGTTATGAGGTCCGAAAGGGAATGAGTGGTGAGCTGTCAAATTTAGCAGGAGAGTGGATGAGTAACAGGTGTATGGAATGAGCAATCGGTAAATGGGAGATTGGCTACATGGAAACCCGGTTACAGAGGGTGTATGCATGGCAGAGCCCAGTGCGGGTGTAACAGATGGAGACAAGAAAATAAGCAATTGCTTTAATTCATGTGGACACCTTTGTGACATGAACATGCTCCTGGCTGAAGAGAACAGCATTGTCTTTTTCAGTGAGTGTCAAATCAATTCAGCTTTATTTGTATATTGCCATTATATGACAATGTCATCTCAGGACACTTCACAGAGATCACTTTGAGCCAATTCATAATAAAGAATTGCCTAAGAGAACCAGAAAGATTGCATGAAATCTTGACTTCCATCTAATCTCCCAACCTGAGCAAGCATGTGGCAACAGTGGGAAGGAAAACTCCCTTTTAACAGGAAGGCAAAATGTCCAGCAGAACCCGGCTTAGGGAGGGCAGCTATCTGCCTCGACTGGCTGGGGATGGAGAGAACAGGAAAGACGGATCAATATACACCACGGCTTTTATTCAGGAAGACTTGTAGAAAAAGAAGAAATAAGACCTACAGAAAAAGGTGAAATATGTTAATGATGTTGGTACCGCCCTGTACATGATAAATAAGTAGCAGAGAAAGTAACAGAAAATGCTCAGTGTGAACATAGTTGAGTTATGGGATAAAAACATTAATTGAAATGGTTCCAAATATGACACAACATCAACAACATGAGGGATACTGCTATGCGGGCTTGTTTTAATTCTTTTAGTTGTTCTGGAAAGGTTTGTTTATAATCAATAGTGGTGTTGGACACCTTCATTTTTCCACACATTTATGTTTGACTAATGCTTCATTTTTGCTGTTTGATTATTGGATAGTAGAAATTATTGAAAGTTACATGTGATCATAAGGAGTACAAAAATGTAATTAGTGTTGAGCAAAATCTTTCTGTGAATTTAGAACTTTGTGTTTCAATTATCTTGGTTTCTTTCAAATTATCACATCAGAATTATAACAGTGCATAGAGGCTTGCTTCTACATGTATCATGTTCTAATGATATTTGATATTGTTTGTGGGAAAGCGATTAAGTTAATCCTCTCCAATAAAATAAATATCTCAAAATACCTTGTGGAATGTCTCAAACATCCCAACATGATGAAATAGTGTAAGATTATCTCCATGGGAAATCATGACTGCAACACAGAACTGACAAGGTATTCATTTTTTTCTTGCACGAGGATGATGAACATTTACAAAGGGAAATTGGGTTTGCACCGCTTATTTGATGTATCTTTGTTAAGCTGTAGGCAAAAATGGAACATATAATGTTTGACATGGAGATAAATAACTTAATAAATAAATATTCCCTGTAATCAATTATTCTCAGCCCTTACTATGCAAGTTCTCATTTGAACTGACCTAAAAAATGACCTAAGAATATCAAACAGACAATGCCCTGGTAAATAAATGGGGGGGATTTATTTAACTAATCTAAGGTCTATACGTGTAATAAAATGTGAATACTTGAATAAAAAGGAAAACGATAAGAAAACTTAAAGAAAACCAAGAAAACAAAACTGTGTAAATATCATAATCAACCTAAATTTATATGATAAAGAAATGTAAAACTGTTGGAGGAATTAAACATAAATTAAACAAACAGTAGTGTTAATTGATATTAAAGAAACTGCACTTGAGGTTTCTAAGTTAGACAGAGTGATAGTTGTTTAAAAACTAGGCCTAAAAGCAAGGAGATTTGGGACTCGGCAACCATCATCCCTTATGGGAGGGAATCTATTCTAAGAATGAGGTCCATTTGGAACTGCAATAATCCTTTAACAAAATCTGTGGATTGGACTGGTACGGAATCCGGATGGGCCACACACAATGTTGGAAGACCCAATTTTGTCATTGAGAGGACCTGTGAATGCGTTTGTCAATCTCTGCGGTTCTTCATCTTGGAATGTGTTTTCATTCTCCTGCTTGGGTTGATGGTTTTGTCTGATGGAGATTAGGGAAATGTTCCAACTAAAGGCTTCACAGGAGTGAAGTAAAAAAAATCACGAATCTACAAAAACATCAGAATAAAAACTTGTCTTAGTTTGCTCTGGTTATCAAAAGAAGGGATTATTAATTACATGCTCATGGTGCACAGGAATGAAGCTTTAACCAAGCCTAAACTTTTATCCTGTGAGTCAATAAAAATTCCAAGGGAATGTCTGGGTCCATGTGGGTCTCCTTTGATCAGGGAGTAAGCTATACAGATATGAAATCCTATGCTGCCTCAAAAATGCTGACTTGTAAGGTGAGTGTGAAGTTAAGGAGAGCCCAGAGTGACAGTAGCTGAATCTCTGGGGAACTCACATTTTTAAAGAAATGGAAAGCCAGTAAGAAACACAGTGAGACAGAATGAAGGATCTAAAAGTAAAGAAAGGCAAAGTGACACTGACAGAAAGAATGACAGACCCAAAAAGAGAGTGACTGTGAAGCAGATATGCCACAGGGGCCGTCAGGCCTGTTGTAGAGGGATTAATACTACATTTAGAGAAGACTACATTTGTTGCTTTTATGTCTTTTACTCAAATATTGCCAAACTTTAGTTGTATTTTAGTTTTAACTTGGATTTGAAAAAGAGTTCATAGGGTTGGATCTGCTATTTGAAGAATTAGTATATAGAAAATGAAGATAAAGAGAGCTAGTCTGTCAGGACAAAAAGGTGTCTTTGGCGGTCCTTAAGGCAAGCTAGAGCTGTATTAAACACTGTGGGGTTATTCATTGGACATATTTAGGACTACCAACTAGGACACAGATGTACTACCTTTAGAAAAAGTGCTACTGAATGAGACACACAGCTTGAAAGCACCAAAAGTGTAGCATGCTTGTTATTCAACCTTGACTGTTAGTGTCCCACTGACCAACTTTAGGCCAACTGATCAACTTGGGATTCTCTGTAAAAACACAGGCAGCATGAGCAGCTTGTACTTGACAGAAACAGTGTTCTTATTTAAGCAAATTCCAGACACATACTCTACCGATGACATGGGTTGCATTGAGGTTGTGTAGTATCTATAATAAGAAGCTGTTTTTAACCTAGAGTGCCTACTGACATTGGCTAAAACTCTACCACTGAGACCTGTAAACACATCTTGTGATTGGTCACTATTTCGAATATGACACTATCACATTCACTTTGTTAGGTCTCTGATGCCACATTGTGCTCTATCTCTGTAGACACTTATTAGAAGATATGAAAGTAAGATACACGACAATAGGAAATGATCCATTAACCCCCCCCACCCCCACAAAAAACAAATACAAATGAACTAAAAGAAAGTAAGTTCAGGCAAAACCGTGTGATGTATTTAAACTGACTGGAGAGACTTCCTGCCACAATAATTTATTGTATAAGGCCTTTTCAGTAGACAGTATGACCACCCTATGATTGTATGATTGTCCGGCAAGTTGTGCAACATCCATCCGTCTGTTTTCTTGCTGCTTATCTTGGATCAGGCCACGAAGGCAGCTGCCAAACCTGAGAAGCTTCAACTTTCCCCAGCCACTTTTACCACCTTGCCCAAAGGGAAATCAAGGAACTTCCGGGCCAGCAAGGAGACTTACAGTGCTTTGAGGTCTCTTTTTTGGGGGGCATACCTCAAAAACTTCACAGGGAGGTCTGAGCCACTGCATCTGGCTCATCTTGTCTTTACGCAAGAGGCCGGCCACCCTGCAGAGGAAAGTTTGGCCACTTGCATTCATAGGCTTCTTCTTTTGGTATTTGCCTGCAACATGTGATGGTAGGAGAGTAGATTGTATAATATAGGGGGATATTGCTGCGTGCCTCTCCATTTCCACCTTTTAATGATTTTATAGATCCGATGGCACTTTTCACTGCCGTCTATCAGTTTATTGAAATCTGACAATGCAGTGTGTTAGCACAGCACTTTTGTAGCAGAGCTGGCTACCCTCTAATCAGGTGATCTATCAAATCTGAAAGCAATTTTGTTCATAGAAACTGTGTCTATATTTAACACATTTGAAAAGGAGGTGCTAATAGTCTGTATGCATAATCGCACACATGTAGCTGAGACTATTGTTGCAAGAAGGAGACATCAAAAGGAAGCAAGGAGACAGAGAACACATGTTTCAGCCTTGTATAAATGCTTTTGGGATGAACCAGGAAACAGTCATCAAAGCATATCACTTATCCAACATTGGTATTTTTGAGCTGTTGCAGAAACTCAGGATAGATTTGGAGCCACAAGGAGGAAACTCCTTGCAAGTCTACACTCTTTTGCATCTGGATCATTCCAGTCTTTTAGCTGTCACAGCTGGGATCTTCCAATACTGTTTTTCTAGTATCCTTTTCAAAATCTGAAATGCCTGTGTCGCTGGATGGCCTAGATTTTTAGGTTTTACGCACTCTGCAGTCATTAAATGAAACAACTAAAGGCTTTTTTCTAGTATCTGGATTTACAGTAATAGGAGCAATTGATTGCACCCATGTCCAGCTTGTGCCCTTCACAGGCATTAAGCATGTGTACATACATCGCAAACGCATTCACTAAATGTGCACTGTGGCAAAAAGGTGATTGAATGATTCTTCATTTTCAGAAACAGCTCTTGTTCTCCCTGTTGTGAGTTGGTGAGTTTGAAGACAGCTAGCTTATAGGTGGATCAATTTATGAAATATTTTATAAAATATTAGACACAAGAGATTGCGTCATATTCGTTCATGTTTTCTATTTTGTAAAGGAGACAGGGCATACTGACCCACAGTTTTACACACTGTCTGTATTTAACTCAAGTATTGAAACAAGTTTAATAGGATCCAAATGTAATGCTATGCTATACATTGCTTCCATACATATTCTGAAAACTGTAGTGTATAAAACAGAATGAGTATATTCCATAAGAGGTAATTTGACCAAAACAGGGAGCCAAAGTTGATATAAAAAGCTAATCCCTAAACCTTTCAATTACACATATAATAAAAAGTCCAATACTGAAAACACCTACAAAAACTCAATTATCATAAAAAGTTTTTGCACTCCTTAAAGGTTTTTTTTTTTTTTCTAGACATTTTGATTTGAGAAGTTTATTGCAAATGTTAATGGAAAACCTTTTTACGCAGTAGGTATAGAACATGTGACCAGCTAAGATGGCCCGGTTTAGAGCAAACAACCAGGACAAGATTTTACGAGAACTGTGACTTATGTGCTAAACAGTGTTAATGGCGACACATGCACCTGCACATGCAAAATTATTGTTTGTCAAAACTTTTGTCACTTTATTTTGCAAAAAAATAAAAAATAAAACTGGGATGGAAATGCAGCAACAGAGCATTGCTTCAGATTGGGAAATAAGTGCATAATTATATTATTTACTGAGATGTGTATATGTGCGTGCATGTGTACACTTTCCACAACAAGCTTTACTTAGTTGGACATAGTTAATTAAAGCACAGAAAGGGATTTAATATTTTCCACAATTTAGGGTTAATTGCTGATTTGATTGCTTAAGGCACTGCTGATTACCTGGAAAACATGCTTAAAGCGTAGCAGTCATGTTTTGGAGATACTTTACCATTGGAAGATAGTACTTATAACTGAGGTACAATGCAATGCATAAAAATCCACATAGCTTCCTTGGAGAATGGTTAGTTCTAAATTGAATAAGACCTGTTCACAACCTGTTATCTGGAGACACGAGTTTCTGATTCCAGCTGTGATGGAAGCAAGACAAATAACCCAAGTGGTTTGCAACAACACTAAAAACGATTGTTGAAGAATATCACAAGGAAAAATGCAGAAAGCAGTGTCGGAAAACTGAACGCATTAAGCCCTGACTGTTTTCTTTCTCCACTGTTTATACAAAACAGTGACATTTATTGGTATTAGACAGACAGACCTGTAAACACATCGTAGCTGGAGCACTGCTTCCCTCCACTCAGTTACTGTATTTGCCTCTGAACACACAACAGTCACAACTTACAAATAGAAATCACCAAGCCTAATGGATGTCAGCTTCCATATTCTACAAGCTGTAAATTCATTGAATGTCAGTAGCTGTCTCACACACGGACATCTACATACTGTATATGTAAGCTGGATAAAGAGATAGTGTCTAAACTATATTGCTGGCTTAGGGAGAGCAGCTCGACTAGTAAGACTTTGATGCCAACTGATGTTATAACCTCCCCTACAGAACATAAGCATCCCAGTACGAAATGATTAACAACTCTCATGCAACAATAATGCAAAACAGATGCAATATTCCCTTGCAAATATTTCTTCTGCCCCCTTCTAGCAAATACCATTTTATTCTAGGCTTATTGTGATATGACAACATGGATCAATCAGCAGGGGAACATGGAGAGCAGAATTCCATTGTACTGTAATGCTTGCTTTCAAAACTGCCCTCGCAGTCAAGAAGTTTGCTTACATGTAAATATTTTCTGCTGCACTTCAAAATTGTTTTCACTTTTACTGCTGAATGTACAAATTCCCTGCTCTTTACTTTCTTCTTGCGTTCAAGCTTCTGATCTGGGCTTGTCATTACTAAGAAAAATGCACATTTTTAGTATAGCTATGAAACAACCATGTTAAACAATAAAAATAACCAGCAGGGTGCCAGACTAAATATTTACTTTAATGCCTCCTATAAGCTCTTTATGTCTTCACAGTACACCCAGATGATTGTTGTTTAACTGGAAACAGAAAGTGCCCTTACTTTTTTGTTATCTTTTAAGAATTGACTTCAGTGTCCATTTTATAGGCTCAGTTCTAAAGAAAGGTAATCTCTAGGTCAAGAAAGTTTTTTTTAATGCAAGTATGGCGAAAGTTCACTGAAAGTTCACTTGTGTGCGGTTAATTAAAATCAAACCCAATCCAATTAGTGAACTACTAGTGCTGTATTTACCCCATTTATTTCTATATGATTACTTACATAATTCAGAAAAAACACAAATAGAACCAACATTAAGTGACTTTTCTTACAGCAGATTTAGTTTGGATCATATTACATTCATTATTCATTACACAGAAAAGCCATCAAACATCCAACACACAACTTAACTGAGGAATTCATTTCAGAGGGCATGAAACTCTGCATTTACTTAGCTGGTTTAGATGATCCAGTCTTGGCAAATAATCAGCTGAATCATGTTAGCTAGTGAGATCTGTAGGGGATGCCGTGGAGTAAAATCTCAGTGATGTCAAAGTCAGATTGACTGCTGTATGGGAAAGTTTAATCTAAGTTCCATAAGAAATCTGAATTAAAGGAGAAAGATTCATGCTGCAGTGCAGGATTTGTGTATAAGTGACAGTAAATCTCTGTGCAGAAATACAGTTTTAGGGTGAAACAGATACAAATGTAAGTAGATGTTTGAGTGTGAGTGCAGAGTTGCAACTGAAAGCAGTATTAGATCTGATAATGTAAACTGTTTTAGAGAACCATCATGTTATGTATTTATGTAGACCTAAACTTCTACTGTATCCAGAAAAAAAATGTTTTTATCATCTTGAAACAACATCTCTGCTGACATTGACAACATATATGGCCTTGACAGGGTTGATGAGGATGTCCCCTCCAAATAAAAGGATTTGCTCCATAGATTAGGACATGACTCGATGTTGAAAAATTATCATCCTCTGATTGTGGTGCATTCAACACTGTCCCGACCCTGACATCCACCATTAGCTATGTGGAGAAAGACTTGCATTTAAAATAGACTACAGACTGTTTTGCATATATATATATCCCCTCTAGATGTCATTGCTCTGACAATGTGAGTCAACATTACACAAGACGTATATAGGAATAAAACTGTTCCAGATTTTAGGGTTAATGCCTAGGCTCGTTGTTCATTTATCCTTCTAGAGGAAAGGTTTTAGAGCCACCGAGTTTTTCACTCTGTTCTCTCATGGCACATTGACTAATGTGACCACTTCAATGCCAACCCCCACCCACTATGTCTCTTAGGAGCTTGTTAGTTACAGACCTGCGGTGACCCAAATGCCCTTATCTTTCCCTTGCAATCTGAACAAGTTACAGAATTTCTTTCTTTGCTTTATTTGAAACTTGGGGGGAAAAGAAACCCATTAACTTCTGGTTTCTTATGCTTGTTTCTTAGTAGTGTACAAATGATGTAGATAAAATGTTTTCCTGTTGGTAAATGAAAAGAATGTCTGCCATACCATAATATCTGTTTTCGTTGCTTCTTGAGGAATAATCTCCACAGTTACCTGTAACTTAGGTGTGAATTGGAGGCGATTTAAATCTATTTAAACGTATTTAGAAAAACCATATTTACAGTAGGTTTTGAAGTAAGCATGCTCAGATTGTTTTGTCATGGGTGAGGAGGTACTCAAGCTCAGATGCTGATTGGTGCTGACTATTGCCCGTCCCAACCCACTACCCCCCTCTGAGTTTTCCACAGAACGATGCCCTGCACCCTTCCCAATCCCCATTTTCCTTATTTGCCAATCGATAAAGCTCTGAAACACCCCTGAGTGGTTTCCACCTCAGTGCGGCTGTTGCTGCTGCTGAGTGCTTTAGCTGAGTGATGAAAAAGCTTTACAGAACCTAATGGTTGTCACATGAGCATCTGGAAATGCTGCAAGGTTATGGCTGAACTTTAAAGAGGCTTCACCATTATTTGTGATTATAGAAAAGTGAGACAAAGGAGCTCAGAAAGACAACCAAGTTGCTCATAGTTCAAATCCAACAGGAGAGCTTTATATCTCTGACCCAAATCATTGGCAATATTCATCTTTTTTATGGCTTGATGTTGGCTCAGCCCACTCACAGAAGAATTTATAGCATGGCTAGTGAGACGAGGACTGAGAGATGAATTGTCTGTCAGCTGCAAGTCTTATTTTGAATTTTGTGCTTTCTTTTCCTTTTTTTCCTTGTTGTTTGTCAGCCTTTAGGCCTATGAAGGCAGTCTTACAGTACTTCATTTTTTAAATCCCATTTTTGTCCCTTTCTTTAACATCTTAAAGCACAATGGACTTGAATGTAAATATTTGTACTAGAAATATTAATACTTTTATACACTCAGACTGTTATTTTTTTTAATCAATGAGAGAAAAGAAGAAAACAGGCAGCTTGTCTATGGAGTACCTCATTTTTCATCCATCCATACATTATCTAACGCTCATTCCCGAATGGAGACGTGGGGGTCTGGACCAAATCCCGGCCGACATTGGGCGACAGTCTGAGTACACCCTGGACGGGTTGCCAGTCCATCACAGGGCCAACACACATAACACAACAATTTATAGTCACCAATCAGCTAATCCCCAAGGTGCATGTCTTTGGACTGTGGGAGGAAGCCGGAGTACTCAGAGAGAACCCACGCTAACACGGGGAGAACATGCAAAGTCTACAGAAAAGGGCCACTGTCCGAGCCGTGGTTCAGACCGGCAACCTGCTTGCTGTGAGGCTGCAGTGGTAACCACTATGCAGCCCCCTAATTATTCAATATAATTAAAAAAGATACACTAAATGTATGTAAAGCACTTGGAATTGTCTTGTACATGAAAGGTCCTATACAAATAAACTTGCCTTAAACAAGATATAGATTACTTGCAGATAAAACAGAAGCATTTTTATTCTTTCTCACACTCCCCCATCTGTACGAGCATCAGGGAGTTGTCCAATACTTCCTCATCGTTCTGTGGATGGCTGCTGAACACTGGAGCAGAAAGAGGTTAAGTGTCCTGTTGAATCCACTCTCAGCTGTAGCTGATGATGGAGGAGACGCTTTTTCTGGCGCACGTTTCCCAAATGCCTTTTGTTTCCTAACCCTTTGTGATTTCTGAGGATATTTCTGCTGACTACATAAAATCTTACACCTAAAGGGAGCAAATACATCAGATATTCTTAGTTCCTTTGTTACTTTTATAGGTTTAATGTGAGGTGTTATTTCTGATCTTTTTCCCTTAACTGATATGTATGTATGTGCATATTATGCTTACAATGAACTAGTGTAGTTTTTTTTAAACTTTTTTTTTAATTTTATTTGTTGTTTCATTTTTGTTTCAATAAATAAAAAAAACCTGGTGTGTGAAAAACGTTCAATCATTCTCATACAAACGTGAACTATTTAGACACTTTGTTTCATTACCATATGTCCCGTCTTCTAGATCGCAGAGATAATGATCATATTTTGGGATTTATGTTGGAGGATTATTGCCATTACTGAAATTTAGAATTAAAATAGCTGCGCTTATAGAGCTTTAAGTCTGACATCTTTGCAGTGAGTGGTTTTCCTGGTTCTGTGTTTAGCAAGCTAGTGTATTGTATGAGTCATGTGTCACTATACTCTGTTATGTTCTGTCAGCCTCATGAAACATTGCTAACCTGTTCTGATTGTTTGTGACACTCAGAAATAGAGTTGTGATTTTTTTTGTCTTAGTCCAGTTTGATGTGCAGCTTGACTCGGGATCCATCTTTGCAGCAAAAAAAAAAAAAAAAAAAAAAAGAAGCTATAACTTGACAATTTCAAATGACTTCCTCTGGACTGTATCAGTCATGAAGCATGAAGTATGACAATGTTTGTCTGGAATGACAAGAAATACTTTTATTTTATTTATATATTTTTATTTATTTATTTATTTTTTTACCACATACTACCTTAATCCGGTTGTTACAGTCTTCTGCTTACATTTGACAAACAATTATTTGCTTCATATAAACATTTCAGAGTATGAGGTGAAGAAAGGTGCTGGAAAATGACACATTTTTTACAATTAAAATTACACCTCTTTAAAATATAATGCTTGCAAAATATCTTTAGAACTATTAATGAATCGGGTGCTTTATCTGCTTATTTACTGAAACTCAATGGACACGAGTAATGAATAAATGAAAAGATTTATAATCTTTTCATTTATTCATGATAGATGATGACTTTTAATGAAATTTCCCTCTGCTTTAGCTTAGCTTTAACATTAGAGGGGAAAAATATACAGAGGGAACACTAATATGTTGATGCAAAATACTAGTTTTTAGATATATCTTTGTTTTTTTCTGACATTGAAAGAGACTTTTTTCCTGAAACCAACAAAATTTTGATTTTCTTAAATAAATAAATGTGTCTTTGGTTACCATTTGAAAGTCCACATGTGACTGATCAGCTGAGGAATTGCTCTACTGATGGCTTTTAAATTATTACGCTTTAGAGAACAGATAATTCATGCTTACCTTGCCATAAACTAATATGAGCAAGACTACCAAAGCAATGACTTTCATAAACGTTTCAGTACTCCCTGACCAAGACCTCATCCTTATGTGTGTTGAGGATTAACTCCAAGATGTTACAGTTGACTGGTTTTAATAAACTGTGTTACTGCAGGGACATATAAACAGGGAGCCAAATCAATGTAAGAGAATGGGTTTCAGCTACACCATCAAGATTTTAACAAAGGATCAAACTGTCCAGTGTAGCAGAATATGAACATATTTATACCCATGGGAAGCCGAGACTTTCTGAATATTGGTAGAAATGCAAAAGGCAGCGACTGAACTCATCACAGAATGTTTTTACATGGTCCCTTTTGTGTGTGCTCCATCTTGTGACGCTGCCAGTATGGCGTTCAGTTTTCATTACTTCTGACGACGTGGACGGCAGCATGAATATTTGAACTCGTCATTGTTAGACAGTGGTCTATAGTCAGTGATAAGTGTATATTATCCAGAGATTTCACAATTAGACTGTTTTCTATTAGTTGAACATCAGTTCAGTGATATAAACTTTTAAGATATCTGACTGGGTAGCATTTGTCCCCAATATGAACGCACCCCAGATTGCCTTGACATTGTTAATAAAATAGTGCTATTCTCATGGTTTCTGCTCAGACATGCACAAAAATGCAATCTCAGCAACAGCAAATGGTCTACTAAAGGTGTTTGCCCATATTTATTTTTGTCTATAAATATTTGTTCAATATTTCTACAATGTAAACATTTTTTATATTGCTAGATTTCTTGTTCTTTATCTAGTTTTAAATCTGGATAAAGACTTCAGAGAAGCCTCTTTTTTAACATTAGTTCTCAAATTCTGATTCTGAGAATCTTGCTGGTATCAGACAAACACATGCAAATTACATTTTCAGTCTGTGAAACTCCATCACACACCATTTTGGACACAGAGCTCAGTTTTGTTCCAGTTCAAGCTGTTAAATTGATGCAGCTGTATTCCACTCATTAAGTCATCACTTACCGCCTCTGAGCACCACGTACAGCACACACATTGAAGGATTTCTCTGTGGCCCAGCATGACTTTTCACATAAAGATACATAATAAATACTTTGAAATAACATCTCAGAATATGGATTCATCAAATGTAATCTTCTGTGATTAGCATGTTTATCCCCAAGACACATCTTTTCCTTCCAGTCTTTGTTCCAATCTTTTTACTTTTCCTCCATGTCTTGTCAGTTTCACATACTACTTTATAATTGTAGCTGCTTACATTCAGCTATGCTGCACATCATGCAGTGCACATATATCTGCATAGTCACACACACTGAGGTGGAATAATTGCTTATTTGACAGTTTCCTGTGTTTTCTTTAGCAGTCATAATTGACAAAAATGCCAATTATGTCCACAATTCTGACTCAGAAAAATTCATCACTCACAGCAAAGAAGAATTCTCCCAAATTCGCAGATTATATACATTTGAACATTTTCTCTTCGTCTTTTCCTTTTTAAAATTATGACGCAAAAGTTAAAGAATTAACACTTTAATCACCTGGTTTATTGCTTAAGTGTTTATTGGGTAATATTACTGTAATTTAGAAAAAAATTCTGTTAAAGGTTGATGAAACTATCCATCCATCCAATTTCTTAACCGCCATCCCAGCAGTAATGGGGCGAGAGACAGGGCACACCCTGAACAGGTCGCCAGTCCATCACAGGGCAACACAGAGAGAGGAACAAGCAGACAAACTCACTTTCACTCCTAAGGACAATGTAGAATGACCAACCTAACATGCATGTCTTTGGATGGTGGGAGGAACAACTTTTGCACTATGAGGCAGCGGTGCTTTCCACCACACCACTGTGCAGCCTCAATTAAAGACATTTTAGGAAAAAACAAGACATTTCACTTAAATAGACAGATGTGAAAAGCAAACGAATAGGGCTTAAGAGATTTTTTTTTTCTTTTTTAAATTGACATCACAATTAAATAACGATAAATCATAAGATTTAAGCTAGAAATAAATTAATTGAAAGATAATAAAAGTGATGTGAGCTGCATCAACATTCAAGATGAGGCCTGATTGCATACTCTGCTTGGATCAGTTCATACACCCTACTTTGAGGGAAATCACACAGGAGGCATTTTAATGTCTTCAATATGGGATTAAGTCATCTTGCCAAAGACTGAACCACATCAGTGGGAAGAAGGCAAGTTTGCCAATACAGCCTTACTGGGAGGTTCTCTGTTTCCATTGCCCTCCTCTCTTGTGCACTTTCAGCCCAATAAAAATATCCACAGAGCATGCTGGGCAAAAGTAAAGACATCACTAAGGGGAACTCTGTGATGTCTTAGTGAAGCTCCCAAAATTACACTTTGTGTGGCAGCTGTTGTTGAAAAAACAAAACAAAAACAAACAAACAAACAAAAAAAACCCTATTAAAAGCAAATTATAAATGAATACCAGAACTGTCATCTTATTTACTGCAAAATGTGATTACTGGTTAACTTCTTTATACTGAGGGGAAAAAACCTTCATAGTTCAAAGTTTGTCATTTAATCTTGACTCAAATGCATTTAAGGAAAATTACTTCAGCAAATTTTCTGCATCTTTCAAATGGAGGTTGGACATTAAAAACAGGTGGAAAAACAGGAAGTATTAGCTAAAGAATTCCGATTTTTCTTATCTATCGCATCATTTTTATGAAGGTTAAGTAAGAGTGCGTCTTCTGGCAGAATTAGACATGAATAATCCGTTAACAATAACAAGAGATAACAATGTGTTACATACAGCAGACTCACTGTGTTTATCAGGAGGTGCAAACCATTCTGCAGGCTTCACAAAAATCTGGATTGTGTTTTGTAGCTTTAAATAATTTTGAATATTATGAACAAAAGACACAAATAATGCCGACTATTATTTTGTCTGCTTTTGTTTTCTTCTATTGTTTACCTATTAGGTCAGAGATCTTATTGTTGCTGAATAACAGTAATTTGTCATCGCTTTCTGCCTTGTAATACTTTTTTTTTTTTAAATGAAATTGCCTCAGACTGGGAACTTGTTGAGTGTTGAGGATAAGTGAGCTGATTCAGTGCGCATGTGTGTACCTGTCCCTGAAGAAAAAAGTTCTTTGAGATTCAATCGGCTTCAGATTTTCCCATTATCTTATCTCACATGTTTAAATAGCAAATGTGGAGTGAGAGCAAAGCAGAGAAAGATTTCAGTGGCTCAGAGGCAAGCCGAGAGCAATGGTTGAAAAAAAAAAATGGTGACGAGAGTCAGAAAAAGTGTAGAAGGTGAGAGGTCTGGAGGCAGATGTGAGGAGCTTTCAGAGGAGAGGACATGGTTGGAGAGAGAGAGCACATCTACAGTCAGCAGATAAAAGCAAAAGAGAGGAACAGAAATTGGTATTTGTCAGGTCGGAGTAATTTCCGATGTGATGAAAGAAAGTGGAGCTGAGAAGAGCCCCTGAGCAGAGAGTGAGGAGTTTCTGTTGCTTGCGTTTTTGAGGAGAGTAGGATTTTTGTCATAACAGAAGACTTTGTTTCTGTATGTTTCCTCCAATACTGAGCAGAGAGCTGTTGCACACAAAGATGAGCAATTTTTCCTTATAATTGAATTAGCACACACATCTGAACCCATAAGCATGCTGCAAAGAAACAAGAAGAAATAAACTGGACAAAAAGGTGTGCATTGATCATTTTCTCAGCTTCAGAATCTTTTTTTATTCAGCAATAGCTTCCTCTAATCTTCTGTGTTACACTATACAAAACACTTTAAAGTTGAAATAAGACACATCTAACCTGATAAACTGTTACCAAAAATAAAAGGTAAAGTTAAAAAACTCTTCATAAACTCCGGTTTTCTTGTTTCTTTTTGCACATTGTGATATTTTTCTGTGGTTTTGCTTTCTAAGGACACATCTGTGTGCTCTTTGGTTTTTTTATGTGTGAGAGATTGTTTTGCTTTTGCCTGGATATTTCCGTTGTTCCTGCCTACTCAGACTGGGGAATGAACAACTAAAGGACTGTCTCTGCCTGTCTTTGGTTGAACAATAACATAATTAAATAGCAATGTTGTATTCTCTAGTAAACTTATAATGGCTGCAAACTTTGGATAGACTTATTTCTTAGTCTGTGTGATGCTTGCAGAGGTTAGTGAGGTTTTTAACTTGTTTTGGCAGTTTTTTAGTTAGCAAATGCCATTGTTCTTTTTATATTACATTACAGTCATTTAGCAGACGCTTTTCTCCAAAGCGACTTATATCTGAGAATAAGAACAACACAAGCACAAA
>JBAMHX010000015.1:17047328-17067896 GCA_037177515.1 Pseudomugil tenellus
GTGTGTGTGTGTGTGTGTGTGTGTGTGGTGGTTAGTAAATGAAGAAAATTTTACACTGTAAGTTATTTGTCTTTAGCTTTGTATTCATGAAATTCCCCTCTGAGTTCAGTCTCAAGTACCTTTCTCTGCTATAAGCGTTTTCTTTTTCTCATCATCAAGCAGCCACCATGGTTTTCCTCCTATTTTATTGCTATTTATTTCACCCAACTCTTCAACCTTCCTCCGAGTTTCCAAACGACTGTGAAGGCCTGTCAAAGACACCATGCAAGGAAGATAAAACATTTTCACGAGGCAACTGGGCAGCTCCAGCAGCTTGAACCTGGCAGCAAAAATATGCAGCGTGAATTTTTATATCATTCAAAAAAACTGACAGCTCTGTTCCAGCTGCCAAATGCTGCAGCGAGTTAGAAAAAAAATCCACTGAAGGTAAAATTTATACACAGGTATAACAACAAGAAAAAAAATCTGTCCATAACTAATCACTTCAGGTGAGGATAAGAAGAAGGCTGTTTTTTCCTAACCCTGTAATGCTCATCCCAAAGAGGGGGATGAATAATGTTGCCATAATGACCAACCCTCATAATGACCAACCAGTACCAACCCTGAGAGTTTGAACTTTCAGACACATCTATGCACAATTACAGCAAATAATTCAACAAGTAACACCGTCTTAATACATGAGTAGTGGAATGATGGCAGAATGATTAGGAACAAGGGGAGGAGAGAGGAAGAAGACTGGAGACTGTACTGGATTAGAAGCATTCTGCTGCAGTTTTACATTCATAGCGCAGATCAAAACACCAACTAAAGAAATTCGGGATTCTTTGTGTTTACTGAAATGCTTTTTATTTTGTAATTACGCCATTATTAATATTCATTGTATTTTTCTTCTAATACTATTTTTTTAGCATCTCTGTTTGATTAGGAGGAGGGCAGATGTCAAATGCTCATGTTTAAGAGAAAGCATCATTTTCAAGCTTTTATGTGAGCTCACACAAAGCTGTTCATTCAGTATCATTCACTATGTGCCGCTAGTGGAAACTGAAACTATATTAGAAACCACTGAACCTCGCCCGAAATCAAATCACACTTGGGTCATAAAAATGCTAATATTGATGTGAGTATGCATCCGTCTCTCAAAGCAGCTGCTTTGTTTGTGTATCTACATGTGTTAAAGCTTGTATGCTTTTACTTTGGCCATGCATTTATGTTCTCCCCAGAGACAGTGGCTGTGCTGATTAATGGCAGACTCTGTGGAGTTTGGAATGAGGAGTAAATGTTCATTATGTGTGTACTGAGGTGGATTTTGTGAAGTTAGTGTGTTGTGGTGCCATAATAACACTGGTTCCTCCTCACAATATATATATTATTATATCCCTGAACGCGATGTGTTGTGGTATTTTGGTTTGTCACCACCACTGCCGGATATCATTTGTGTGAGAATGATAACTCGAACAATTTTTACAATTGGATTTTAATACTCAGTATACTTGTTTAGGTCCCCGAGGGGATGGTCTGTATCAGATTTCACAATTTTGAGATTCATGGTTTCCCCACCAGGTGGCGCTTTATGCACGAAAAATCAGATTAGTGGCTATATCTCTTGAACTATTTGTCTCATTGACCTCAAATCAAGTGCAAATAAAAGGTCATGACCTCAGGATGCATCCTGTCCTTACGTCATACTGGGCTGGTTCAAAGTTTCAACACCAGGTGGAGCTTTGTGAATGAACATGTACGTCTTTATATTATTGTATTGTGTCTATTTGAGGATTGGGGAATAAGAGGATTGGGGGCGTTCCGGGATTTCCCCTAGTCGTCTCTTCTAACAGGATAGGCCTTGTTGTTCATAAATTAAACCTCTTTAATGATTACTTATTGTGTTATGTAGCTTTATGCCATCTCTCTCGGTTTTGTGTGTTTTATACAATTGTTAAAAAATAACTTTTTAAACAAATGCTGTTTTTTTTCAGCTTGCAATGTCACATTTATTATTTAAAGAGTTATTGATCTTCTTTCTTTGCATTTTTAAAATTGTAAAAAAGCAGTGTCATTTTGGCCTGTCACCAGGCTAAATCATAAACACCACAGACCTTTAAATGTGCACATCACCCATGCAATTCTTTTAACCCACTAAAGCCATGCAGTGGGTTAACAGGCTTCAGTGAGAGTAGACACATTAAATAATGTCAAAGAGAATTGTGTTCATGGAATACAAATTTTTACTTTATTCTAGCAATATTTCCTATTCTGTGCTGGACAAAGTGTAGAATCAGTGTTTCGGTTTCTGCTGCCTGCACCTCTCTGCCTAAGACGTTATCTCTTAGGTTCAGTTAAAAAATTAATGAAGATTTTTACTTTTCTTTTACATAATGATGCAGTCAGGTACAAAACAACTGGATTTGCCTTAAAGGAAGCAAATGAATTGGATATTCATAGGATATGAAAAAAAGATCTGGTAAATACATAAACAATTTAAAACAAAAAACAGTACTTGGGAAGTGCAGACATCTGGCAAGCAGCTGATTTTCCCTCATACTGTCATTTCCTCCCAACGTTCATTTGACAAGTATACACTATTAAATTTGTCTTGGTTATATCATGGTGTTTGTTGCATGTTTATGTCTTAATTTGTTTTTTTGCAGTGATGAAATCCACAGATATCTTATTTGTTCTGGATTATAGCATCCTGAATTTTAATTGGATCCATAACTATCTTTGATGGCTTGTAAAACCTGTTGGTAACTTCTCCTTTATTTTTGACCACCATTTTGATCACCCTGACCATTCATTGTGCAGTTATATGCACATTGATTTCCTTATCTTACAATGATAAAGACTCATTCAAAAGGTTCCTTGATCCAGATGGGGATCCAGAATACTGCCACAACTTAATGGAATCTATGTCAGACCCAGAACCCATCCTCACAAGAAAAAGAAAGAAGATCCATTGTAGTTTTGTGTAACTTTGCTAACAAACAAACACAAAGACAGCTAGACCAATATACAGATAAACACCAGCAAAAACATGACCTTGGCCAAAGAAGAAAGTCTTCAACACAAAACCTTTTAACACATTTTGACTATCTGCACACAATCAAAAATGAACAGACTAATTAAAAAGAAAAATGTGCTGATCCACCGTTAATTATGCTGAAACAACTACCGTAAGTTTAAGACATTCACTTCACTAGCTGGTTTATTGCTGGAAACTCTGATGTCTTCTACTAATTTTTTTAAATGTGATGAGACAAACTAACGTGGGAGTAAAGCAGCTGTTTCATTGATGGGGTTTAATCACTCAATCATAACTTTGTAAACAGCTAGTGTGTTTACAGCTTATTGGGTTGTATGCATCAGACTTACTGGCTTTCATGGCTCTCTACTCAAATTAAGTAGAGATTTTACAGCAGTGGAGCTTACCATGATCATCATCGTGAATTGAAGTTGATGTAGGTCCTGTTGTTGCAAACATGTGAATTATATTTGGACATTTCGCAGTGTCTTTTTTTTTTTTATTGTGCACCTCCTGCCCTATGTTCTTACAGGTGGATGCATCCACTGGCACAGACCCAGGAGGGATATGAAATATCTATTTGGTTCAGCCTGGTGTCAGTGGGAAAGAAAGAAAGTTCTGTATTTATAGACTAACGAATTACTAAGGCACAGGATCACACTGAAAATAAGGGATATTTTAAAGTTTGACCAAACTGGCCCAGTGTTAGTTGGACCACTGGTCTGCTTAGTTTTATAGACCAGTCAGGATAATAAATAAAATGTTGGCCCACAAATCATTATAGCCCACTGGGAAAGTGCTTGGTGTACACAATGGCTAGTCTGTCCCTGCTTGCATTTGACTTTATTAATGGTGTCTTAAAATCCCTCCTATCTATAACGCTCAGTCTTTCTTTTGTTCTTCTAGATCCCTCCCCTCACCAGAGGCAGAAGCCACCAGCCACAGACCTCTGCTACAAGACTGAAATCAGTAGTCTTATGGACTTCAATTCTCCAGATGCCTCACTGGACAAAGGTAGGACTTTAATAGTGCTATTATACCAAGTCGGGTTGGTGGAACAAATAGCTGTCCTGTTGCAGTACTGCTTTACCTTGGCAGCTTCTGGTGCATATTTTCTATTTAGGTACAGCTGATATGAAGACGTCCAAGACCTTTTATGCATGCTAATGTGTACATGTATTGTGTATACATTTGCTCCGCATTGAATCCAAAAGAGTTGAAATGTATTTTTTAAGTGGATTTGCCAAAGCAACACCGAAAATATGGGGATTGGAGAAATTGCTTCATTGCTGCATTTATCAATTTCACATCCTTCTCAACATTTGCTTATCACTCCATCTACCTGTAATTATGACTACTGCACTGGCCCATGAAGGCATACTTTCTGTCATTGGTTAAGAAACAAAACAGTTTTATATTTGGGCGAAAAAGTGTTAGTGATACGGGAGTTAAAATCAGTTTTATGATTACAGTGTCATCACAGTAGAAGTATACATTTAATCAAATTCACAGCTTATTTCGAGCTATTTAAAGCTGCCATGTACAATTGATCATGCATCATTTCCACCTTGTGTGCTCATTCTATTTTACAATCATAAACTACTCAAAAGAGCATCCCATAAACATTAAAGAGTGTATTTATTCCAATGAAAGTTATCTCTTTGGGTGATCAAACTGGTCTTACACAAACATCATCACCTCTACAGTGATGACACTCCCATGGTGTGTACCTTGTCTGTTTCAATGTTTCAGCACTTTCATGAAAAGCAAGTGCTCTTGTAGCGAGGATCGAAAATGCAAACGGATGCACCAGTACAAAACTGTTTCTCCTACAGTGTATCCTGTAAGGCTGCCAGCTGCTGCATGGTTGTTTAGTGTCACCCAGGCTGTCCGTAGGGACTCTGTCCTCATTAGTGTCCTGCTTAGGGGTGTGTTTGGCTGCCAGTTCTTACTCGTCTCCTTTTTGCATCTGTTGATGCCATGTTAGCACTAAGAGGGCTCATAAGTAGCACAAGTTTCTAAAAAAATGGATCAAAGAAACACCTACCTATATTATTATAACAGATTACAAATTGTTAAAAAGTTCTATATTAAAACTTAAGTCATATGGACCATGTAGATTATAAATACTGTGTTTGCAAGTGACAAGTATTAATACCAGACTTAAATATATGGACACAGATTCATGCACATTTTTAAATGATCATCTTTACATATTAAAGATGTAACTAAAATAAATAAAGTATTCAGATTATCAAAAAGGAACTTTATATTCACATATATACATATAATTCCTCTTGACAGAATAAATTTGCTCAGCATGACACAGCGGACAGATCCTCATTCTGCCTGCCTTTATGCTGGACAAGACAAGTTTTAAAAAAATAAATCTTTGGCAGCACATAGAAACATGCTCTCCTGCAGCACAAAACAGCTGGTGTATTAGGTCTATAGTCATTTCCTGGGTGCTGCAAATGTGCAGACTCAGGAAAAACACATTCACACTGTAAAGCCCTGCAGTGGCCAAGGCCACGTATATCACTATAAGTTTCATCAGAATGAGAACAGGCAACTCAGGGGCTGTGTTATCAGCAAATTCATCTCAGTTCTGCAGTATAAGAGAGACGAAGGAATGGGAGCAGAAACAAACATAAGCAGCGAGCACTGGATCATTATGGAGACAGGTGCTGCTTCTGCACATTAAGTGGCTATGATGTCACTAGATAGGAAGGTCACAGCAAAGAAGTCAAACAGCTTCCAGAAAAAAAAGGATTTCAAATGAAGGGGTGACGAAGAGGGAGAAAAAGAGGGAAAACAAGTTGAAGTGCATCATGAAGAGGAGGGGGAGGAGATGCTGCATACACTTGTGATTAACAAGAGAAAATCATGCAGAAATGGGAGGAGTGGCGACACAGATGAACAAAAAAACGTTACAATGTGAATATGTGGATGGAAGTAAATTTGTAGTGGTCTTTGCTGAGTACTTCTATTTTTCTAATTTGCTGACACTCCAAAACACCTGCCCTGGTTGTAGTCCTGTTATAACCATTTCGAATGGGGCACTTAAATTTCTTCCCTTCGAAATACTCAGACTTCTCCACTGTAATTTGCATACATAAATAATTACTCGGAGAGGATTAGACATGATTCGTCCAGGTGAATTGACTTTGACTTGTGTCATTTACAGGTAAGAGAGCAAAAACTAGAGGAATAGTATTGGCATGTAAAGGTCTTGTGGTCACAGTCACTTTAAGACATTTTAGTAGTAGATCTTGTTTAATAATCAACATATAAAGCAATAGAAATGCAGCTCTAACCTATTTTGATAATATGAATATATGTCTTCAAACTTATATGCATAAAGATGACATTTCATACATCTCAGTGTTTTAACGAAGAATATGTGTATCTGCTTATGCACATTCTGATTTTATTAATAATAGCTTAAGTATTAAGAGGCAGACTTTACACAGTTAGCAAAGCAGTCGTTGTCACTTTCTAACTGCTTTATTAACAATAATCTGCTGAGAAGTAAAACATAAAGGCGTGAACGTCAAAATGACTCAAAATTTCTCACTTATGGCTGTTTTTTCTGAAATGCTTTATTTAAACAAACTTCAAGGGGAGAATAATTTGTTTCCAAGTTGTCAGTGGACAACAGCCCAGTGAGTCAGCACTGGGCCCGAATACAAGCAGGTCAGAGCAGACTCTGTTCATAACAATGCATCACAGTACAGCCTGACTTCTACTTTCCATTCAACTGACTCCAGCACATGACTTGGGATCCTCTGTATTCAGCCCAAGAGGCAACCTCCGTTGAAAATGCCAATGCAGAAGTGCCAGAAACTGCAGTTCTCCCCTCATCCACTAAAAAAAGAGAATGTTTAAAGTACTTTGTGCAATGTTTTTAATAAATGAAAGTTGCTTGTAGATCAAATTTGATTAGATTAAATCTATTAGTCCCAGTAAATTAGAGACACTGGTCAACTTCACAGCTAACAGCAGAACAAACATCCAACATGTAATTCTAGAAATATATGACACTTACAAACTGCAAAATGGTCTGCAGAGTAAATCATTTTGAGAATAAATGCTGTTAAAACTGACTTATGAAACAACAGTTCAACATAATGGTAAAAATCAATACTGATATTTAAGAATAATGTCAGTATTCCAGTAATATCAAATATCTTTTTTTTGCCATATATTTGTATATTATTATAAATAAATGGAAGTAAACCATGAAGGAGAAAACAGAAATCAGCTTGTACGTTCTTACATCTTCCTAAACATATCAGCAGAACAAACATTTTGATATATTCCTGTTTAGGAAATGAATGGTAAACTCAGCTAGTGGAGTTATTTAGCAAGTTCCTCATTCAAGACTCCTTGAGTTGACACTACGATACAGTTATGATGTATTTACACGTGTCTGGGGGTCTCAGTGCATTTGCAACAAATCAAGACTCAAGGATAAATGTGTCTCTTCTTCACAAGTCCTGATGGAATCTGCTCGGAATCTGTTGCTTATGGCATGTTATGTTGCATTTAGTTACAATAATATTACATTATCCATATTTTAATCTGTGCTGTACAGAACAGCAGCTAATACTTTCACATACCTTAGTACAGGGCTATTCAGCAGCCCACAGGCCCATCAGTCAACTGGGACCATCCTACTGCCTACCTCCTCATAAACTTTAAATTAATACTATGATACCAACAACTTATATCTAAGCACACCATTTGTGACACTACAAAGCATTATTTACACTGTTGACATAAGGTCAGAGACATCAGCTTATAATTAAAACATGTCATATTCAAAGGAGAAGAGGTTGACGGTGAAAATGGAAAATAAGGACTGGGAGGATAAGCAACCACACATCAAAATGCTGAGGTCAATCTCGGCATCTGCAAAGGGAATAAAAAATATGCAGAGAAAGTTCAAGATGACCCCTACGATTTTGACAACAAATATCCAGCAGGTTGCTTGAAAAAAACAACAAAACAAAACAAAGCAGTTAAAACTACTTGCAAATATTTTGAAAGTGTACTGTAATTGTGGTACTTTTGCATCTAATATGAGGGTAAACTTGATAACAGTGTGTATACTTTTGGACAATATACTAGTGACAGTTTGGCCCATGGAAAAATGTAGCAGACTCAGGGGTGCCCAGCTCCAGTCCTTGAGGGCCATAATCCTGCAGGTTTTCCAAGTATCCCTACTCAAACACACCTGGATCATATCAACCAGTCATTGTGCAGAACTTAATTGGCTGTAAGATTCGTTTTATGGAAACTAGGTGCACTGAAACAGGAATACACCGAAAAGACCACAGCCCTGGAAGACCGACTTTGGACACCTAGCTGAACAGCCCAGCTCCAGGACTTTTAGTCCAGACATTCAGGTGTTAAAACATTATATGTCCAAGTATTATTCTAGCATAGACTGTGTAATCTTTTTTTTAATTATTATTATTTTTACTACAATATTTTAAAAACTGTCCACTTCATTATGCTTATTTTGGTCTATACTTACATATGAGTTTTAGAAAAGGAGCATTTGATAAAGTAAATGTGGAGCTACTAAAATGGCAGCCATTGTCTTCATTTCTGGAACTTAGGTATACAGATAATTTTTGTTACAGTCTGTTTGTTTTAGAAACTAGATTCCAGCTTACATTGATCTGAGCTCACCATGAGAGGGCATTGCAAGTCGACATTCTGTCTTGTTGGGTTTACAAAATAGATATTTTTTAGTGTTAATTAAAAATGAGGCATTTCTTGTTTATAAAACCTTCAGGTGACAAATGTTCTGTACTATTGTTCACTTCCAATATGAATTTTCTCTATCTGTGTTTACCTTTGATTCAATCTTATCAGACAGCTTTTGAATTCACACCTGTGTGTATTACTGTGCCAAGTTGATGTAGAGGTGTGTTTTCTATTTCTAGAATCCACCTTGGATTCAGGGTTGATCTGAGGCTAAAAGGTCTGGTACAACCAGTCACTGGTATAAATACATCCTGCTTGCCCTTCAGTGGCCTGTTGGCTGCTAAACTGAGCTGGTGTCTGGCAGCAGGGGTGATGGAGGGGCTGGCATGTTTGCATGATAGCTTAGGATCACCGGGTGTCTGTGGTTCTGTTTCAATTAGTACTGACTTCAAAGGTTTGCTATAGCGACAACAGATGCGAATAATGTGGTTTACAAAATGCCAGTAATAGCTAAAGCAAATTGATCTGGTTGTGTAAAGACACATTAGCATACAAGGTACTGTAGTGGTCAGTGTAATAATAATGTGGAGGAGCTGGCAATATAGACAATATTTTTTTGGATCAAAGTCATGAACAATACGAGATGTAATACAATACCTTTAGGTATTTTTTAAAGTTCATTATAAAGCTTTAAATTTACGTTTTCACATTACACGTCTCTTTTTTTTTGCCTATAGAGTATAAAGGTGGAAGTAGAAAAGATTATAGGAGAGGGTCATAACAAACTGGCAATGATTTTTTTTTTTTTTTGTCAAATCCCTGCAGGTGTGGTTAACAACTAGCTAATGTCTAGCAAAATCCTTCGTGGCAAAAAATAAATTGTGCAGGTATTTAGTGTAAACAGTCCATCTTTATTTTTAGTGATGCATTTCAGGGCAATTAAGGTAGGACAGGAGCTCTAATTACAGACTTTCAGAGCTTCAGCTAACTGAAAATAAAAATTGAGCAAAACCCTTATAAAAAGAGAAAGGTGATACAAAAATATCCAATACTTTCTTACCAGTAGATCTAAAGAAAAACTATGTCTGGTCTGAAGGTGTGAAGGGGTATTAGATTATTTATTCACCTTACATGAAATATTGTCAACCTTGTGCTTTTGCAAAAGTCTTTTTCTTCTCTGTTTCTTTCTTTTTTATGTATTGTTGGCATATCAGTGCAGTTATGAAACAGAAACATAGTATAAAGTACATGAATGTGCAAACAGAAATAAAGCATTCTTCATTAGACATAGTTAATATATAGGCTTATTTTTGTTTGTTCACGTGCACTCAAACTGGTGTGACCTTTGTTTATTTAGCACCGTTTTGCTGCCACTTGTGTTTAAGCAGCCCAACACGGGATGACCTGATCCGTAAGGTCACATACCATATGAGCTAAAATGCTCATAGCAGCTGAGTCACCAGTACAACTCCCGGCCAGCTGGACTTTTCCTGAATGTCATTTTTCTGATTCCCTACACGTATTGTCTCTTTGTCTTAACTGCTATATGGACTGTATGCAAAATGCCAAAAATGATGTCTTTAAAGAGCAGAAGAAAACAAATGAACATTTAAAATCTGTATTTAGCTTTTACCACACTGACTGGTAAGCAACTGTTGCAGCAAGACTAAAAACAATTCAGCAGTACCTTTTACTTTCAGGAGCTGTTTATACATCTTAGTTGATCAGATTTCTGTCAAGGCTTCATGTCTATAACATCTCCCTCCAGTACCTATTGTAATATAGATAAGTATTCTTGTCCCTCTGTTTTTAACAGTTTGTTGCTATTTTCTATCTATTAGTTCACACATTGTGACTTGTGGACTGACATTTCTTGCAGAGGTGCTTCAAGGTTTTTGCGGTGCAAGCTGCCCTGTTGAGAATGATCACTGAAGCAGGAATGAGGGAAAGTGGCGATTTATGAGGACAGGGTGTCCATTAACACCAGCCTTATGTGTAGTGTAAAGGCCATTGATCCTGTGTTAAAGACAGGCCATGAAAAGATGGACACAACTTTGTTCAATAGCTGCAGTGATGTTAAGTTTGGCCACCGACATTTATGCACACATACTATGCAAACACTCACACATGCCAATACATAGCTAATCTTTCTCTTGTGGGTAGTTTTACACCAATGTGTTTCTCCCTAAACAATGACGGAGTGACAGATTCTTGGCTGTGTGAGGCGGTGTTTGTGTTCCTTTGAGGCAGAAATGGCTGCAGAGAGATTGGGTGCATCAATTGATTTTCATTTAAAGGATAATGCTCTCAGCTCATTCCCTCCTGGCATCCAAGACATGAAATTATGCAGAGAGAAAGAGGTAAACTGCTATTTACAAGTAAATATTTTTTCATTATTATGCATCCAGTTACATGTATGTCACTGCCAGCTAATTTTCTGTTGTCCCTCTACCCCCGCAGTGTGATTTGATGGTTTCTTAATGTAGTGTAAACAGCCGCTGCATATCAAGTGCATTCTTTTCATTAGGAAAGCAAAAAGCAAAGTAATTAGTACTTTGTCCTCATAAGTGTCGGAGCTATGGTTGGACCTTCCCTTGTTACCTTGCCCTGTTAGTGTATCCCCACAGGTCTGCAGCAATAATAGTGTAATTAAAATCATGTCATTTGCTGGCAAGGTTTATTCTAAATAGTAAATAAAACAAAACAAAATAAAGCTCCAAAAAAAAAAAAAAAAAAAAAAAAAATGCTATAATGTTGCTACATGTTTAACCCCTCCACTTCACAGAACAACCCCAATCACTTTTAGTGCATATATTAACAATCAGTGAAAAAGAATAAATAAATGGTATTGTTATATATTTATTTATATTTAGCTTCTTCTTATCTCCAATGTGGAGAATAGCTGGGTTGTGTGTTATCTCTGTTGTATTGAATTATAGCTTTCCACTTAAACTGCAGTTCTTCCTCTTAATGGCATTAATGAACATTTGTTACTTATTAATAAATGGCATTGTTACTACTGAGATGATAAGATCCAACAGAAATCAGTGACTGCATGTCAATTATGTAGTAAAATATAACTCAACAGCTCACTTCCTATCTGCTGATTTGTGTGTTGTCTAGAAGGGAAATATCTGCATTCTCAAAATAAAGATATTTCAATACAAATACAAATATCTGTATTATCTAAAAAAAAAACCTTACTGGTATATTTTTTCAGCATCTTCAGTGGTTATTCCACAACTCATGCGAGTGCTGAGAAGATGGAGGAGTTGCAAACCGGCATTTGCTGGAAACAGACATCTGAAAAAAAAAAAATAGAACAGTATTGAAATTCTTCCTTGACAGCATAATGAAAGGACAGAATACAATCAAATTCTTTTTGTTTGAATCTTGATTGTATTGTACGGGATTGTAATCGTCACTGCACAGAAGAGGCAATCACAACTACTTTTACATCATCTTTGAAATGATTTGTGATCTTGCTTCATCATGCTTAAATGTGCTGTCGGCCTTTTTTCTGCCAGCTGAAGCTGTCTACTTATTTTACTTCATAAAAGAAAACACAACTCACACTTTTGCTGTTCACTCTTTCTGAGCTTGGTATATATCTTTTTTAAGCATTGTAGAAGCCCTTGTAGACTATGTAATGAAGCTGAGTGCACTATTTAATGAAGCAAAATTAGCGTTACTATTGCTGTTTAGTTAACAGATGCTTTAAAAGACACATTCAAAGTTAAAATGCCTGATTTGGACTGGCGACCTGTCCAGGGTGTATCCTGCCTTTGATTGCTAATTGCTGGGATGGGCTGCAGCTTCCTTGCAACCCTGAATTAGATGAAAATGAATGAAAGAATATGTTAAACTGTTCATTTTTTCTACTCAACATTTGTATGCAAAACTGTTACAAAAGCTTAATGTGACTGAAGAATGTGTCTTAAAATAGATTTTAGGCAGTCAAAGAACAAATCTATGAGAATGTAATCTTAAAGAACAATCTGCAATATTGTGCTTCATGTATAAGTAGCTACACGAAGCTTGACTTAAGCTTAACTTAGGAAAACATAATTACTACAAGAAAGGAAAGTAACATCAAGATACAATCTATCAGTCATCAGTGAATCTTTTATTCCACTTTTTTCAGTTTTTTTATGACTCATTTTCTATGTACACTGTAATTGAAAAGATTGCATTTTTATTATGTGAGTCTTCCCTGAAAAGGTTTTATCTTTATCCTTGCATCTGGACATATAAATCTTTAATTAATGCTCATGCTTACCAGCTTTGTTTAAAAGCTGTGTTCAGTTTCTTTGACTACCGGTGTTTTTTTTAACTCCTTACTGCGTGTCCTGGGCTTCACATCCAAGTAAAGGTGGCTGAATTTAAACAAGGCAAAACGACAAAAAGAGGGAAAATTACATGGAGAAAGAGATAGAAAGAAAGAAAAAAGATGGTGTCTGCCAAAATCTGTTTTTAATGAAAAACTGGCTTCTTGTTTTTCAGACAAAGCAATGAATTTTAAGACATACAAAATTATTTAAATGTAAAAATGTATAAAGGACATATTTTCTTTTCTTTAAGAAATGAAAGCATTTCCAATATATTCAAATTGTGAGGGGTTTTGTGACATAATCCATGAAGTAATGACAATATCCTATGTGAATCCTAGGATTTTATCACTAAATCCACTTGTTATTGTTTAGTCAAGGCTCCTGCTGTACTATACATCTCCCCAGTAAACGTATAGTGAAAGTTGTGCAAATTTTCAGACTTACATCTTAAAAAAAAGTTGTGATAAAAGAGTAAAAATATATAAAGCAGTAAATGTTATGTTTAAGGTATTAGCTCACTCAGTCAGCAGCTGGCAGGCCTGTTGTTTAGCCTGCTGATTACGCTACGTACAAAACAACACCCTCCAACCTGATAGCCCACACCTTGGCTTAGCGCCCTCCTACAGTGCTGCATGTGTGTGTTCATGTCTGTTTAGGTATGTCTGAGTAATGTGGGAAAATCCTACTGACCCACCCGCTGAGCTCCTCCTCTTCCTTACCTAAACTATCTGAGCAGAAGGAGGAGGGGCCTGGTGTACTGTATCACTGAACCCATGGGAGTTGCCTGCAACAGGTACATTCAGAGCGAGAATGCCACAACGGGAGCAGCTGAATGTATTTCCCAGTGTGAAATGAACGTGACTTTGGAGAAAACTCTAGAAAATGGTGGCGTTTGAGTAAAGATTATTTGTGAAGAAAGATTTTTTTTGTTTTGCCTGTGCCTCGCCTAAAAGTGTTCAGGCCACACTTGACAGATCCTGGAATCCTCTGGAAAACTCCCCTCTGCTGAGGGGATGAGGTCAGACAGGGAGCGAGGAAAGCCTGGTGAGTGGAAACAAGAGGCACTTTAATGGACTTGAGAGTGAAGTGAGCATCAGTCCTGTACCTATTAAAGATCTGACATCATAGCCTGGACCAGCATCTTATTGGTCCGAGAAATCCAGAATGCGGAAAGTAGTTCATTCTTTTAACCTGTAGGGCATCATATTAACATGCTGGCAGGTGTCAGGTCTGATAGTGAGTCACACGTTGTAACATTAAGCCGTTGGGAGACTTTAACCTGCACTGACCTTAAACTAGCAATTATTATGTGAGCACAGGGGTAGGCAGTCCATAAATAATTACCATCATTTTCCAGCTCACCGTTTTTGCTAATTATGGGCTGCTTTTGAATAATGGAGGATCTGAGGGAGTATTGCCTCCTTTTTAAGCCTTGGTTATACTATATTGTGTATTTCTGCTAAATCGCTTGTCTCCAAACATTATTCTTATAGTCCTGTGAAGCAGCCAGTGTGATGTGTTTACATAAGAAACAATGCAATATACCATTGTTAGTGACAGGTTTTTCGCCAGAATGCAGAACGTTTTTACATAAAAGGAATTTTTGCAGCTTCACCTAGTTTGTTCTCAGGTACAGCTCCTAACTGGAAAGTATTAGATAAGATCTGCCCAGAAGGATGTAAACAACACTGTAAGTGTTTTGCTTCCAAATACCTGCATTTAACGTGTATACTGGTAGCAGAACTTCTTCTTAACCTTCAACTACACTTAAACCAGACACAGAGGTAGAGGTTCACACAAAGCAATTTAAGTTTTCTGTTGTTCATATTCTTAACCTCCATGTGACGCTAGTCCATAAATGTGGCAAAGAATTGATTCAACTGAGATAAAATACTTTCAACCTTAATCTTGAGGTGTGGTTGCCAAACAATTTGTGCATTTAAAGCAAAGCCAATCACCTGGAGGTCATGAATGGCTCTCTGTGTAGGTGTGGTTATTTATTTGCTTATGTACTCAGTTACACTCATTTGTGTCTCATATTTCTTTAACAACCAGCACTGTTAGCGCTTTGGTAATTTATGGTTTGTCTGTGCAAACTAGAGTAGGAAGCCATTATTGCTTGTTACTATAGCAACAGATTATCCATAATCCCGAAGGTTGATTATCACAGATTTAAAAAGAATAGAGAGAAACCTTGTGGTTTGAATCTTCAAAGGGTTTAATTCACATCAGACCACAGTTATTTATCTCTGCAAGGCATACCAGTCAGTCATCGACAGTTCAGATTACACCGCTCTGTTTCTGTTGACTGACTCAGAATCAGAGAGGACTTAAGCATTTACATAACACCCTCTGTGAACCCACTTGTAAAAAAGTTTTTTTTTTTTTTTTTGGGATACCAATGGATTGCTTGTTATTGTCTGTCCGACCTGACATTTATGAGGATCAGAGAAGGATTGTGGGTGTGTGACTGTGTTTCTTTGCCTCTAAATGAGTGCGTTTGTCTGGCTATCCTAACCGGAGATATATGTCATGTCAATTTTCAGCAATGGTTTTTTTATACTCTGTCTTACACATCACATACGCAGATGCATGCAAAAAAAAAAAAAAAAAAAAATCAGCACACAAAGTCTGTAGCTGACAGCACTAAACTAAAAAAGAAAAGCAAAGAAAGAACTTTGTCCACATACACACAGCTAAAGCCAAGTCGTATGCATGTGATAACTTTGTCAGGACTGACAGGCAATGTCGTAACATTTTTCTCCTCTTCAATAAACAAGCAAAGCAGCTCCGTCAAATACTGCCACAGTGTTCTGCCTCTTATATGACAATCATGTTTGGCCATTGTTTCTCGAAACTACCTAATCTTAAAAAAATAGCTCCGGGTCCAGTCTGGACCAAGTCCAGTCAATTTGCATAAGGTTGTCTGTCAATAGTGTTACTTTTTCAGGAAGTATACATTTCTTTACTATTGCATTTTTATTATTGCATTTGTAGAATCTACAGTTATGTCGAGCCCTGTATGCAGAATCTACATAGCTTTAGATTCTGCATACAGGGTGTATTACGGGGGGTTTTATAAAAAAAAAATCCGGTTTAAAACCCTCTTTTTCAGGGTTCATGGCAACAACAATAATATTAAGAATCATCATAATCATCACAATGATTAGAAAATTGATAAGAGGTTGGAAATGTTTCATAAATATAACCGTTATTTCTGGCAGTTGACTTGATTTATGCATACAGCCAGGGGATAGATGCATGCCTGTGTTTCCAGTCAGCTCAGTTTGACAGCATAATTGTGAGAGCAGCTGATTGTGGTCCTGCTTGTGTAATTGCCATCTTTCACTGGCTCTGCCTCAGGTGAATGCACTCAGAGGTTCATGCGGATGCTGGCTAGTTTCTCTCTATTGTTCCACAGACAAGCGACAAATTCTAGCAAGTTCCTGAGAATCGATTATCTGTCCAAATCAAGTGAGGTGTAATGCTAGTGCATTTATTACAACCTGTGCTACTTTCTTACCACATATGCTTGTTTGTATTTTATTATATCCCCAAACAGGGAGTGTTTAATCAGTTTCATCACAGCCGTCATGCCCGCCGCCACCGGATATCCTTCGTATCAGCGCGATTCACCATTTTGGAATTTATTGTTTCCTCACCAGGTGGCGCTTTATACATGAAAAATCAGACTAAATCTCTGGGACTACTCATCTCATTGACCTCAAATCAAGTGCAAATAAAAGGTCATGACCTCAGGATGCATCATATTCTGACGTCATACAGGGTTGGTTCAAAGTTTCAACCCCAGGTGGAGCTTTGTGACTGAACATGTGCATCCTTATATTATTGTATTGTGTCTATTTGCGAATTGGGGTAATTTGTTGATATAGCCCTAATTTTTGCTTCCAACAGTGTAGGCCTTGCTGAGTTTGGACTGATTGTTGCCTTGGTAATCTCTTTCTCTCTTTGCTCTCTCTATCTCTCTCTCTCCTACACACACACTCACACACATACCCCCCCCCCCACACACACACACACACATATATATATATAGTATATTTGTTTACTATGCTTGATCACATGCACTTCAAAGCAAAAGCAAACATTAATTTGATTACTTACTATTTTACTGTAGCAAAAATTCATCGCTCTGTTGGTTGCAGTTGTCGGACATGTCCATTCCTCTGCAGCTCATCCAATTTACATAAATGACAGAACTGGCCTGACTCTTAGCACTGAAAAAGTAACTCATAGCTGCAGTGACAAGTCTTTTCTATCTTGTAGTTTTATTTACTGAAACTGTCAGCAGAGGCTCTGCTCATTTAAAAAAAGAACTAATGTAACTTCACAACTGTTGGCTTCACATTCCGGCCGCTGAATCTCATTTAACATTTTCTTACTCTGCATTGTTTTGACGCTTCTATGTTCTGGTTTGTCTTCCGAATCATCACTGTCAACTCTGCATGGTTTGTCAAACTGACAGTTTTTATTTTTGGATAGGAGTATGTTTACTGATGTGTGTGTAGTTGGTTTGAAAGATTGCAAGCAGTTATCACAGTGGCAAGTTCACTTACTCTGTGTGTGTGTGTTTTAGGCCTGGGTGTGTGATGAAATATCAATGTTTACACAACGTATGCTTTCTCAGTCGGGCCTGATAGTTAATAATAACACCATTAACCTCCGGCACCAAAGGTCACTTCTAAACTATTTGCACTCAGTACACTCATGCATACACTGGCTGTTATGCGAACACTAACACGCATGCAGCGACCAATTAGCTACTACTAATATGATTAATACATTTTATTTGAATCTGTTTTACATTTTCACAGAACACTTCAATGGATTTTTTTTATTTCTTCATATTACATAAGACAGGGTTGGGTCCTTACCCATAATTCAGTGTAAAACTGTTGAGTTATTGCACATTTCTTTACTTTTTGCTTCTAAGGAGTCATATTTACTTGTAATGTTTCACAGTGGTCTGGGAAATGCGTTCTTAAGGTCTCCTGTAGGGTTTTTCTCTGTTTGTTTTCCTCTATGGGTTTGTAAACACTGACTAAAGAATTAGTCAAGCAGGACAGAAAGCGCCTAACTCAAAGGATGGATCAAAGTTGTGTTTACAATAATGAGTTTATTCAAATAAACACCATTACTTGATTTCTGGAGTTATATGATAATCCATGTGGTCATGTAAATGGCAAAAATAAATCTAATAATTAATGGAAAATGTAAAAAAGGGTTTGTAGAAAATCGCATTCCTTAAGGCCGTGTATTATGATTACTCTGTTATCAGATTTAAATAACCATGTAAATGGGCTTCATATTGTACAATTTCAAACTTTATCAATTAGTGACTTTGTTACCAGCAATCTGACACAAATTCCCAGTTTATTAGTAGTTCTTAAATGGCTTTTGCTAAAAATTGCCAATTAGTTCAGAACTTCTTAGATGGTGTTCAGTGTGTGCATACAGAACAACAGGGCACACCATACTGAAAAATCTGCAGCAGATAAATTTTATCTGAAAGTGATTACCCTAAAGAACAAGAAATAAATAAAATAAAAAAGAACTGAAAATCTGGCACAGTGGAAAAGGGCCAAAAGAGCCCAAATCACATTATTAAAGACCACAAAAGAGAACAAAAAGTACCCGATATCTGCAAAAATGTTGTCCTATAAACTCCAGAGAGGTGTTGTGCAGAATGAAGGATGTGGGAGGCAGACTGTCTAGGGGTAAAAGGAAGAGCGCTAACGAGCTTAACATATTTTTCAATTGGTTTAGCTCTCAGACTACAGTGGTCTCCATTTTCCCTCCCCCAGTTACCCAAAACCACCTCCCTTCTCCTCAAACTGTCCCATTGTTTTACCCTCCTCCCTGCACGACAAAATCGCCTGACCAATCTGGTCTCCAGACCCTTCTCCTCCCCCCCAGCTTGACTGTGACATTCTGGCAGGTGAGGAGACAACTGGAGGAAGTTAAACAACACAAGGCGGCTGGCCCTGATGGCAATCGGTCCTAGGATGCTGAGGACCTGTGCCAGTCAGCTGTCGGTGGTTCTCCAGCACCTCTATAACCTAAGCCTCAGGCTGGAGAGGGTGCAACTCCTCTGGAAGACTGCCTGTCTGGTTCCAGATCCCAAAAAGTCTTCTCAGTCTGGCCTCAGTGATTATCGTCCAACAGCCCTCACATCACATGTGATGAAGGTGCTGTAGAGGTTGGTATTGGCTCATCTTGGGCCGCAGGTGAAACCACCTCTCGACCCTCTGCACTTTGCTTACCAACCACGCGTAGGGGTGAATGATGCAATCATTTATTTGCTGCAGCAAGCTCACTTACACCTGGATAGAGGCGGGGGCATTGTGAGAGTCACTTTCTTTGATTTCTCTAGTGCCTTCAACACCATGCAGCCTTCTTTACTGGGTGGGAAGCTGTGGCGGATGGTTGTCGATGGATCCTCTGTCTCCTAGATCGCTGATTACCTGACAGACAGACCGCAGTTTGTCCGGCTGGGCAGCGTCCTGTCTGATGTGGTGGGAACGATGTTGGGGGCCCCCCAGCGCAATGTGCTGACTCCTTTCCTCTTCACCTTGTGCACCTCTGAATTCCAGTACAACTCTGACTCATGTCACCTTCAGAAATTTTCTGATGACTCTGCAGTTGTTGGGTGTATAAGGGATGGATGGGAGGAGAAGTACAGGAGGCTGGTGGACGGATTTGTGGAGTGGGCGGGGTGGAACCTTCTGCTGCTCAACTTAAATAACCAAAGAGACCAAAGAGATGGTGATGGACTTTAGGAGTAAGGGGTCACCCCTAAAACCCTTCCGCATTCTGGGTAGTGACGTAGAGGTGGTGAAGGAGTACAAATACCTGGGTGGGATTATTGACAGCAGACTGAGCTGGAAGACCAACAGAACATAAGGAAGGCTGGCTCTGTTATTGGCTGCAAACAAGAAACATGTGAAGCAGTGGTGGAAAGGAGGACAAACTGTTGACTATTCTGAACAACACTGAGCACCTCTCCACCCTGTAATGCACGGGCAGCGAAGCGCTTTTTCCAATGTCGGATGAATAAAGTATTCTATTCTATTCTATTCTATTCTATTCTATTCTATTCTATTCTATTCTATTCTATTCTATTCTATTCTATTCTATTCGAAATCATGTTGTGTTTGCAGATGTCAGTAAGTAGTAACTCTTTATCTGTTTGTTAAAAATATATATAAATACTCTGGAGGCTCGTAACTCTGTCATTCCAAAGAAAACATGTAAAACATTTAAATAGATTGAAAAGTAAAAATAAAACAACAACAAAAGAAGTCACAGAGTAAGCTAAATTAATTAGTGTTTGTTTACTTTTAAAGTCTCAACACATCATGAATAAATTATTGAAAATGTTTGATGTTTTTGAGCACTAAGATAAAACCAGCATAATTACATAACCAATGCAGGATTTATCATCTGGCTCATTCCAACTTATTTGCATCATTAATATATATA
>JBAMHX010000015.1:17072512-17092254 GCA_037177515.1 Pseudomugil tenellus
ATTTTTTAAGAGTCTAGCCACTAATGTTCTCCCCCAAATGTTTTGTTTCTGTCACAGAGACTGAGCACAAACAGGATTCCATGTGTAGATGATTTACCAGCTCTTAGTAATAATTGCTCTAGTGAAATTAATGGCTTAATATCTCACTTATAAATAAAGTGAATTTGTGAATGTGAAGTAGGTTGAAATGAACTGCTGTGAGTTTTGTTTGACTTTTGAAGGTTGCAGGGATTTTTCATCCTTGTGTGGAGTTAAAATAACAAGTGTCATTTAGTCAAAAGTACTGAAGAAACTCTTGAAAACTATTAACCTCATCGTCATAAAACTCTGCTAGGTTCAATTCAAAGGCCTTTAATCGACCTAAGCCATGGCCATGTTGAAGAGTCCAAAACAAATAGGATGTGAGCTGTTGCCTCTCGTCATGAAAGCACTTACTGCTCACATTCTTGACCCCAACTGCACTTACATCCCCTTTCTTATTTATCACATTCCTGAATTGGGTTGTTCCTTTGTCCTGCACCAGTGTGGTAAAATACCCTGCATTTTCTATTGTCCACACGCCCTTTCATCCTAGTAAGAAAAATGTTTGGAGAGGTTATTTCTTTGTATGAAATCATTCATCTCTGTTATTTTACTTTATTGACATTAAATACAGTCTCTTTTATATATATGTTGTATATAGTTATTATGATTCATATATATATTGTCAAGTAACACAACTAAACAACACATATAGAATACAGGCATTATGTACATGCTGGCCTAAAGCGTCCTTTCACAGCTGCAACATTGATATTGCCATCATCTGCTCTATAATGTAGGCCTTCTGTGACTTCACTCTGAAGTCGATTGAATGAGAATTCTTTCAGAAAATAAGACTGTTAATTGATTTTTGTCTCCAGTATTGAACAAAAATTGAACTCCATCCTGTTTCTTCCTCCCACTCTCTTAAAAGAGGGAAAACCAATCTTAAAATTACGCCCCTCTAGACAGTTACTGTCGTTCTCTATCAATTTTCCATCCCCACCGCCGTTTCAACCAAGTCCAATTTCAGCTGCCTCTTGGCCACT
The DNA here is from genome assembly GCA_037177515.1 of Pseudomugil tenellus. Lineage (NCBI taxonomy): Eukaryota > Metazoa > Chordata > Actinopteri > Atheriniformes > Pseudomugilidae > Pseudomugil > Pseudomugil tenellus. Next base: position 17,073,583 of record JBAMHX010000015.1, read on the forward strand.
GGACTCTCTGACAGATTGCTGGACCTTTTGTAACTTGGGTTTCTGACTCCTGCTGTTTTTGTAAAAGTGAAAGAGGAGGAACTGCAAGATAGAAGAACAATGTAAACGATTATGGGAGACAGTAAGACAGAAGGCTTGTATTGACAGGTAATCATCAAGCAAAGCTTAATAGAAATGTGATGTTCCTGAAAAATATTTGAGTCCCCAAATAATGTTTTGGTGCAAAAAACTGTGTAAAATAAAGAAGAAAGATTTGTTTTAACGTTTTCTAACATGCAATCTCTTCTTTGCAACATTATATCCACTTTAGAATTAGATGATTATGAATTATGTATCATCACGACATCACGAAAAAAATCACGATTGGTTCCCAGCATAGCAAACTGACACACAAAAGCTGTAGGATTATTATGGAGGACAGTTTCAGCCATTTTGCTTAAATCACACAAATAGGAAATGACACTGATCAGATTCATAATCCACTGGTACGAATTGCACGTCAGCTGATGCATGGCTGCTGTTATGCAAATGCACACATTTAAGTAGTCATTTAGATCAGTGGTTGAGGAGGGAGATTTTATTTACTGTTTCAATGAATCATAATAACTCGAGGCGAGGCCGATTAGGGAACTGAAACAGAATGCAGGACGAGATGGAGGAGAATCATTGAATGTATATATTTCATAGATCATTTCATAGACAGTTCTCATTAGCCTCAGTGTAATCCCTGTAGCACTAAATAGATCCTGAAGGCACACATGAAATGAACTTAAATGAGTCAAGATTTAATGAAATCTGAACAGTTTCAAGATCAAGCAGCAATGATATTCAGCAAGTTAACACAAGCATTAGCAATACATCCTATGGCTTATAGATTACTTTCTTATCTAACCTTCCATACATGACTGTTTCATGGTTTTTCATCTTATCAGATACACTTGACATACATTTCGAATTTTTAAACCAAGAACGTTGCACCAGGTTTGTTGAATCAGAATAACAAAGAAGGAAGACAGAGGGAGAGAAAATCAAGTGAGAGGAAGTAACCACTTTTTAAATTATTTTTATTTCGAGCATGAAAAATACAAATAACCTGCATATAATGTCATCTAAAAATGCAATTTAGCACATGAAAACAAGAATAAAAATCCAAAAACAAACAAAAAAAAAACATGTCTTGAGTAAAGAGGTGAGCAACACCGGAGCTAACACACAGTCTGAGCTGATATCAGCAACAGGGTAGGATTCATGTAGAGACAAGAAAGATTAATAAGCATCAGATATTATTCCTGACCATCATTTTACACAGTGTTGCTTTATCCTGGCCCTTAAGGATCGCTGCCCTGCATGTTTCAGTTCTTACCAACTCCAGCACACCTGTTCAAATTAATTGAACTGCTTATCAAGCTCTTTGTAAGACAGCTAATGAGCAATTCAACTGAGTCAGGGATGTTAAGTATGGCCACCTCTAATGCACTCGGGGCAGTGGTCCCGACCAGGATTAACAAACACTGATTTATCTCAGATCCTGTGATTAAAGAAAAGAAACAGTTTAACTTTTTATAACCAATAATGACATATTTAGCATGAATGGTCATTGTAATTTTATGAATATATGGATGTTTCTGTTATAAAACTACATTAAAATATGCATTATTCAGACCTATAAATACTATATTAACACCAACTGATATGGGTTAGAATTAGTCAAATGAAAAAGAGGAGAATACTAAATGAATGACAAATAAGACAGTGTCTGAATATTATCTGAGCTGCTGATTTTTCTTCATTCCTGTCAGATTGAAGAAGTCAGAAGAACTACAACTTAAAATGAGCTGTCTTGTAATTGTTGCTGTTAATTTATTCATTCATTCATTATATGAAATTTAAAAAAATGTTCTCAGGGAGAGCTCCTTGCCTTTTGTGTTCACAGTCAGAAGGAAAGATCAATACAAAACACAGCTCTGGAGATTTATCCATGAATTTTTTTTTTTTTTTTTGCTGGTTTATCAAAGTAAACCTTCGTATTGAGATTAGATTAGAATACCAGTACATGACTGCATTTCTCACAAAAAACAGCTTTTTAACTTGAATCTATATTTATTTAGGCACCTGATTATAAATTCTGTAGTTTAATGGGTTTTTTTTTTCTTTGGTTGACAGCAAACAGAAAGGATGCTATTTTCCTTTTATAAAGCCAGATTATTTATGTTTTTGTATCTTTTAGCTGCAGTTATTTTAAATTTGTGGTAACAATTGACTTATAAAAAGGAAAGTAGATGGTACATAATTTTGCTGATTTCATTAAGATAGCATATCCTTCTAAAAAAAAAAAAAAAAAAAAACAAACATCAGCCTTTTATCTAGCAACCCACCTGTCGGCCTCTGACTTAATGTCACACTCTTATAACTTCCGGACATGTTTTTTTAATGTTCTTGCAATACTTTATTTGCAATACATGAGTTAATGATTGAACTTGCATTTTCTGGTAAAATATATAAGGTCAATAAGAAAAGCAGCTGGTTTACTGCTGAAATAGAAATATAAAGTGGACAGTGGTGATGTCAGTTGGACAGCTATTTAAGGTATACCTGGAACTGAGCTCAGATAAAATATTATCCTGTGTAATCTATTCTGAGGATTAAACGTCTTTCAGTCCAATCTGTTATGATGAAAATGAATCTTTTCATTTCCGACACTTGTTCAGCTGATGATGATTATGATTGTAATTTGAGGGGGATTTGGGGGTTTCCATGTCCTTGTCAAACAATTAAGTAAATACATATATTATTTATTTTTTCCCACGATGAGTTTTTGATCAGACTGATGAGCTGCTTAGGTTGTGCCCTGCACAGCTCATCATTTTAACCCAGTGTAAGACTGTTTCTGTTTAGTGAGCTGCAGTTTGGTTTTTATTTACTGGTTTTATTATTATTTATTTATCTTTTATTTGTTGATCTCTTATTTAGTTAGAACTGTTTATTGTTTGTACAGTGTTCTAGAAGCAATGAGCAATTAATTTATTGTATTATGTATTGCTTTAGTTGATTTTTGCAGCATTGTTCCAATGAAAGTTGTTGTAAAGGGTTTTATAAGTAAAGTTGAGTTGAATTTTTCTTTTATTGGTGCATATTTCAGCAAGGCTCTTATGGATAAGTCAAAGCTGCTGTGAGATTTACTTTTGTCTGACCTTTTCCTTTTGCTCCCACACAATTTCTTTTGCTCCTCTCCGCTTCCTGTTTGAATGTCACTTTCGTTCAGTTTAGCATGAAAATAAAAATGAACATTTCCCTGTTCTAGTTATATCAACATTATTCAGTCAGTCCTTCTAGGTAAAAATAGTTAGATGATATTGGTTTATTCTCCTACTACTTGGAGTCCTTGCACGTCCACAATATTATCTTTGTTGGCATTAGAAACTGAGTTTATAAAATAGTTTTGGATTTTTCATGCTGTATTTGCTTCATCTTTTAGATATTGCATGCATCAGCTATGCCGACGACTCATATAAGATTAATGTGACTTTCTATAGTGCAGCACTTTTAAACATCTGATGTCGTAGCAAGTTTTTTTTTGTATGTTTGAGTTTTGATATAGTTCTGGTGTATCTGGACCTGATTGTTGGTTTTGCAAATTTAAGTCAATTCAGAACAATAACACCTGTAGGCAGGGAATGAACAGAAGAAGAAAGACAAGAAATGAGACAAGTTTTAAATGAATCACTTGTTAAGAAAAACCTATGTGGATAAGAACATAAAGGTTACTGTTACAAAAGTAAATAATCAGCCTGTCGTTTTTACTTTAAGCGCTAAAATACATTGTCAATTAATAATGTTTTTTATTACAATGTGTTGATTTGAGGCAATCTACCATTAAAATCTTGAGTTCTATGCACAGTTGCTACATTTCTCTTTGGGAACAAAATATTCATCCATCTATCTCCATCTACCAGTTTTAACTTCAACCTCTCCTATGCTTCATAACATGAGACACAAGTCTCTCTTGTTGATAAACCACTTGAACTTGGTGAAGTACTGGGGAGTAACAAGTGAGTAAACAGAAACATCCCACTTCTGCTAGCATGTTTCTAGCTAACCAGTTATCTAGATGATGCGTCGCCAAGCTTGTAGCATCCCCTGCTCAGATTATTGAAGCACCTAAAAAAATGTGACCAAACCATGAGAGCTCAACTTTTAAATGTTTGACTTCTGATCAGAGGGTCATGGGTTCGGTTCTTGCTCTGTCTGAAGTCTGCATATCGAAGTGTCCTTCAGCAAGACACTGAACCCCCAGTTGCTCCTAGTGGTAATGCTAACGCCTGCGTGTGTGGCAGCTCTGTGTGAATTTGTGCGTGAATGGGTGGATAGCAAAATCATTAAGTAAAATGACTTTACCCAAACATGCCTTTTCAGACATGCAACAATATTACTGAAGATTACACGGTAAATTGCATTCAGATATAGGCGGTAAATGTCCATATAAGACCTGGACCTTGAAACAGGATATGATGCATCATTGTGCGACAGTGACAACAATGACAACAACAAAACATATTAGATCAGAATATAATTTACTTGGTGTTGAGAATGGCTCAACGAGAACGGTGTGTTTACTGTGGCGATGTCTTATTCCACGCTAGCTTCACCATCTATTAAGGTCACTGACCTCGTTGTATTGCCACTTCATAGTTTTGAGCTTGTTAATCAGTTTCGTTTTATTTATGTGTTGCTCCTCCAACTTGGCTTTGATGAAAATATAAACAACAGAATACTGCGCTGTTCCCTGCACACATTTTCTTATACTTCCATCAGCCCTTTCTGTCAGGAGTTCTTTGACTTCTTGTTTCGCCAGTTGCTTGCTATTTTCCTATCTCTCAGTTACTCACTTGTTCTACTTTTCCATGTTTACTTTTTGTAGGAAATAACGTCACAGTAGCATCTGCCCCGCCTCAACCCCAGGTTAATTCACACATTAACCTGCATGTCTGAACGAGATAGTCTACCCGGTAATTTAGCGGACATTGTACTAGGTCTTCAAGCGTATAAAATCAGTGAGGATCTACCGGCTTAATGTCCGGACTGTACCTTTCAGGCATAAGGGTCGAAAGACAATGTCCGCGTAATGTCTGGGTTACAAAGCAAGTCTGAAAGGGGCTTAAGTTTTGGAGCGTGTTTGTTGAGAGCAGCGAGGAGACTGACATTTACCATTTAAATTGATTACTGATTTACTTCACTTTTCTTGTCTTTTTGGTTTGTCAAAAATGGTTAGGTAATGTTTATTGGACTTCTGATTCCAAAGTGTGACAGAGTGTGAACAAGACATTCCCGGTTTCTGACTCTTGGCTTTCAAGAGCTTTTAAAGGCTTAAAGGTGGCAGAGTATTGGCCTTTGTAAGTGGCCACACTGCAGATATATTGTTTATTTTCTGGTCTCTTAGTGTTTGTAAACCTCAATGAAAAGTTTTCATTTTGATGTGTTGGTTACCAGCATCCTTGGCAATTTCAGAAAAAGTAATGGTTCTGTTGTGACTGTGCTTTCATAGTGGCACCTTAGCAGGGAAATGTTTTCAGCAAAAACTTTTCAGGATGCAATACTTGCACAGTTTCCACAGATCTTTATAAATGTAGACAGGGAACAAAACAGGGCCGCTAAATTCAATAATTTGTCAGACAATTTTGTATGTTGCATTATATTCATAGAATGTATACAAAAAATAAACTGTATACTTTATAGTTTAATGCCAAGCTTGTACTTGCTGCCTTTCAAACATATTTGGTACTGTTTCAAAAAGCCTTAAATCTCTCTCTTAAGAAAAGTCAATACATTTTTCCCACAAAGCCATTATAGTGTTCACTCTGATTAAAGTGCAGCTGGTCATATTTAAAATGATACTATTTAATAGATAGATCTGAAAGATAACTTTTTTCAATCAGCTTTCCTTTCTTGTGTTAGTTCAGTATTTTTTGTCTGTAGAATGACTAAGATAGAAAATGTCAAACTGTGTTGAAAGAACAGTAACAGAATAATCAGTGACATAATAGTGGCTATATGCATGTTTTAAATTAAGACTGTTGTGGTATTATACCCACAACTTAAACCCTGTACATTCAAATGACCAAATGAATAAGTCTCATCCTCTTAAATTAAGTCTACCACAATAGATTGTAGTATGTTTTCACTGGCCAAAAGGGAACAGATGGTGCTGAAGGTTAAGCTGGAAGCATAAAGTATCCAGTACTGATGCATCTTTTCATCCCTACAAGTACATGTTTGGAAATCACAGCAAGTATTGTAGAATACAACCAAACTATCAGACCGTTCACAGCTCTGCGCATTGGCAGAGGCATTTCTGCTCATTTTCTTCCTCTTTTTTCAGGTTTTGGCAGAGAAGTAACTGAAGCCTTTTGTAAATGTCTGAGCAGGAATAAAGCAAAAAAAAAAAAAAAAAAAAAGATGTCAAAGCAAAACAAAAATCAGCTTTAAAAGACAGACAAGGCTTATATACTCACAGTTGGTCACAATTATTATATTAATTTAAATATAGCTAATCATTTGCAGCCATTAATATTCAACTTTTCTTAGCACAAAAGTGGGCAGTGACTGCAGCAAGAACTCTGGATGCAACACTGAGTCCGGGAGAGGAGATAGCACTTATCAGGAAGCTCCCACTCTGACTGCCATTATAATGCAAAGCTGCACCGTATATTGTCACTAACCATACTGGCTACACAGACATTGAAAAATAGGTAGCAGGCTTCAGCCCACCCCTTTCCAACTCCCACCTAACCTCCATACTGACAGTTTTATCTAAAGTCTTTCTGTTCTTTTTTCCTGCAGAAAGCTGGAAAAGACAATAACACATCTCTCTGCCACACACTCTAATAGTTATTGTTGCATATATGGACAGTTAATCTTATGTTACCCGTTATGTTGATGGTAAAGTGAAAGATTTTGGCAAGTCATCCCTGCAAATGGGTGTATTATATACCATATAGCATTACTGATTCACAAATTATTTGAATCATTGTTAAAAGTCAAAGGATGAGAATATAAACTACAGTAAACTAACCTGTACTCCTGCAAAGAGCTAAATCTATGTCTAAACCAAATACTCCACAAAAATATTCATTTAAAAAAGAAGAAAAAAGTTTCAGAATTGAATAATAGAATATTAGTTTTGTGTGTTTTGTTTGTGTTTGTACAGATAAATAATACATAATCTGATGTTATAACCTTTTGTTTTCAAAAGGGTAGATGAAAGATAGAAAAACTGATTGTTGAGTCGGTACGGATCTGAAGAGATTTAAGGCTGTAAAATTCTAATTTTATGTGCAGTATTAGTAGTAGCACTTTTACTCTGTGATACTAAATGGTAACCATTGTTTATTGGTGAGTTTGCTGGATATTATAGTCACATTCACGGTGCCCTTATACCTTATTAATCACCCCTGGTCTTGCTGCCTTTGCACAATCAATGCAACTAAACTTAATGAACAAATAATTGTATTGACTCTATGACTATTATTGGATTTTTAAAAACCAATGAACTGTATCCTCCTGTTCGGTTAATTCCAGAAGAGGACAGCTCTTTAGGTTACCAATAAAAGTTGCTGCTTGAGCTCCTCAATAAAATGTGGTTCTATTATCAGGTCCATTAAGTATACCTCTGTGTAATGACACTGCACTCAGCAGCATTTTTCTCTTGACCCTTATTCTAATTACCCCTTTTACATTTCATTTGGGTTATTTAACAGGCAGTCCTTGTCTTCAGCCACATATATTTAGTTGCTGAATGTGCATTAGCAGGCCAAAAAGCACAGACAGGTTCTTGTTATGTAGACAGTGAATGCATCAGGAAGACCTGCTTTATCTTCAGGGAGAAAAAATATATACTAAAGTGATCAAGTTTATGATAAATTGTAAAGCTGAAGCACAACATATTTTCTTTTATAACTTAGTAGGAAAATTAATTGCCCAAAATTAATTAAAAATTTAAATTTATTTTATACATCTCACTATCGTTGGTACATAACAGTATGAAAATGCTATAGGTGACCGTGATAGACGCACATAAGAAGCGTAGATTAACATGGGTCAACACTAATCTGCATTAATAAGATCAAAGTTTTATACCTTTTGGTGCCAGATTAACATTACCAAAGCTTGCATTGAAATTATCCCCAACAATTTCTGTTATTTGAATATAACTGTGTTTTAATCACAACTTTGCAGCATTTTTTAAAATATTCTATGTTGTTCTAAATGTTGATGATAATTACCTTTATTGCCCTGCAAAAGTTTAAACACTGCATTAGAAAACACCACACCCAGCCCTGCATTTTCATTCATTCCATTCCTCTCCATATAAAATGAATTCTTCTCCTTTAGCTTAAAATATATGTCTGTTTTCACTTTTCCCATCAATCTACAATTTTTCTATATCATAATATTGAGGCTGGGATTTGAGAGTATGAAGTGTGATTTATGCATAGTACTTTATAATGGAGCTATTCAAGATGGAGTCGGAGCGGTTTACCTCTCTCTACTGTCCCTCTTTGCCCAGAGGATGCATGAAATTGAGCAGAATAATGCTACTCATCCCTCTGTAAATGACTTTCTATATGCTTCTATCTAGACCAGCTTATTATGTGGACAAAACAATAAAATTTCACTCGAAACATTTTTTTTAAAATGTAGGCTTTTTGTGAGAAATGTGTGATATTTTCTTATTTGTCTCGTCTTTAAAGTGAATTCGTTTCTCTGCTACTGATGTGTTTAAGTTTTCTTTGAATCAAATTAGAAGAGAAAAAATCTATTTCTTTCTAATGCTGTTTTATTTTATTATTTCATTCTTGGTTACAACACTGGAGAAGAGCACTTTAAAGCCCCTTTCAGTAAATGTTAAATAAATGCTTTTTGTCATAATTCCTAGAGACACAGCTTTTGTTAAAAAAAAACAGCTTTAGAGAGAATTATTTTACATTGTTTTTTCTCTGCTCAACATCTAGAACATAAATGTCTTTGCACTTTTACTGACAACATACTATTTGGTGCATTTATTCCAATCACACAAGACCATAATCTCTCAAGTTCATCTTATATAGCATTTTAGTAAGGGGTGTATATAAGAGTGTTATTAGAACTATTTGTCAAAAAGTCTTTAAAACAATTTCACTGGCTATGTGAAGAAATTTTAACCACATACAAACTATTTTTATGGAAGCTCTTCATTCCATCTGTGTTGTAGTTCTGCTGCGTGAAGAGGTGGCCCAGCTCCAGGAGGAGGTACACCTGCTGCGACAGATGAAGGACATGTTAAGTAAGGACCTGGAGGAGACCCAGGGAGGATGCTCAGCTGACGTGCTCTCTGCCACAGAGCTCCGTGTGCAGCTAGCCCAGAAAGAGGAGGAGTTGGATCGAGCCAAGGAAGCTCTGCAAGGTGAGTACCTGGAAACAGCAGGCTGTGTCTGCTGTTGAAATAATTACACTAACATACAAAATAAGAGCAATGATGTCAATAGATAAATGTGTTGGTTATTTTGGAGGTTTCTTTGGTTCCTTTACAGTGATTTCTGAACGTAAAAATTCAACCTGATTACATTTTAATACTTATGAATTGCTTCACTAATGGAAAAAAGCCTATTATTTGGCTATGAAGAAACCACATGATCTCAAGACATGAATAATAAGTGTCCCTATGTCTGATTAAAAACCTCTCTTGCATTAGGTAAATTTGTTTTATAAATTAACGCTTTACGCTTAGCACGTTAAAAGGATCTTAGTAACTGATTTGCAAAAAATAAAATTTAATAAAGCCCATGCCTCAAGAAATACTTAACTGTAAAATGTGTATGGAAATGAGGAAATAATAAAAGGAAGTGGATCTTTGAGTGGCACAAGGATACTTCTCCTGGATTAGTGCATTTGGAGGGAAGCTGTGGTGATTGGCCTTCATCAACCACTAATGCTCTATCTGATCTGTACTGAGAGGGTTTGGTAGCTGGGTCAAAAACCTATTGTGAGCCTGCTGCTGTGTCTGAGTGCCACTCTCAGTAATCTCAGTGTTTAGGGAGTTACTGTGTGTCAAGTCACACAATACTGAAGGTTTATCATAAAAAGATTATTATTCTGATTTACTATAGCTGTAGGTAAACAAAGGTGAAGGTGGTTGGTAATGTATGAGAAAAATGGAAAATGTGCAAAGCTGGGAAAAGTGGCAGTACTTTCTGTTTCCTGGCCAGAGCACAGTTTAATCATTCAGCACCCAGCAGCATTAGATTTTCTGCTTGCCACTCCCACTCCCGCCGAGAGAAAGCTGGCTGCAGTTTGCTCCATAGGGCTTGAAACTGGTGCATTATTTCCTGCCACCATAATATTAACATGACAGTCTGTAACAGTGTGGATCCTGCAGCCCATTAGCTGCATTATGGTCCATTAGCATGTGTTATGCCCGAGAGATTATGGAGGGGCTTTTGAGGGTGAGAGAGTGCATATGGTTTGACTTTTCTTTTTTTATCAGCTCCATACTGAGATCAATTTTTATTGTTTTTCTCCCGCTTCTAAGCACATATGGAATTTAATGTAAACACCACAATGTAGAGGGATTAAAACTGCGTTGTCAGAACAACGATCCTGAATTTAAAACTGAAGCAGGATAATGATGTGTAAAAGTAATCTTCTATGTCTGTGGAAAATGACTTTTCAAAATGGCTGTAATTATTTCACCAAACTGTGGTCAGTGTTTTTCTTATACTAAATAACGAACTACAGCAGTTTCATGTACACTATTCAGTTCTCTCTCAGTATTATAACTTAATGTTTGCCAAGTGGGAAAATGCTCATAAATTTGCCCTTATCCAGAATGTGCACGCTATAAAGTAATGAATAAGTTCTCCCAGGCAGAACTCAGTGGATTGCAGGGGATCAAGCAGAGATGTCATCAGAATGGCCCTGAATAATTCTTTTCCAAGAATGATTTTCCATGGTACGACGTGCAGCATCAAAACTGCTGTTTGCATTACACAAAAGCATGGCAGGCTGTATGTAGCCTACATTTTTTTGCAGTGACATTTCACTTGACACTTGCAGCCTACGCTTTCCGGAAAAACTGAATGAAAACAAAATAGACTAGGGCAGAATAGAAAAGAGCACGCATTAGATAAATACTTATCTCTCCCTCGGCTGGATGTTTAGATGTCTAATCAGACGGCTCACAGCCTCATACCATCATTTGTATGACTGAGTGAAGGCCAAAGACCCCCAGCCCCAGCAGGCACTGACGGTTATCACGGGCTAATAAAAGCTTGATAAAGCAGGACTTTGGTTGGCTTGAATGATCTAAGAATGCAAAGTATGCAATTGTAATGGGGGTATGTCAGAGGACAAGAGGAAATTGGGTGTAGGCATATTCAGCTTTGGTTCTGTTCGAGTGGGTTCAAAGAAGCAAATTGGAAAAAACAGTGAACTTTTGAGGATTTCCTGTTGCTGATATTTTGTTTGCTCTTAAAGCTGTGTTATCAAAGTAATAGAGACAAGGCCAATGCTCATCCTGACCATTTAATGATCCATGCACAAAGAGGAATTTGCGTTTAGATGTACAACATTTATGAAAGATTCCTAAAATATTTATACTCATATTGTTATTCTTGTGTTCTCTTGTCAGTTCTCAGCGCCTTTGTTTGCCTACAGTTGTCACGCTTCTTCTCCATAAACTGAGACACACTGCACAAAACTGCATCTGCAAGGCAGTTGTGAAAGGGCCACAGTTTTATTTGCCCCTTGCTGTTTGTTTGTAATGGCTAACTGCCAGTAAATTTTGGCTTTGTCCCCAGAGAAATTTAAAGCTGTTCAAAGCAGGAAGTGGGAACACATCTGTCATCCCTTTTTTTTTTTTTCTTTTCTCATGTTTCATTTTTCATTTCTGTTTTTTTTTTCATTTAGTTTTTCCACCTGCAGCTTTTACATTCACCCTTGTTATGTAATGTGGATGCTGGTACATAAGGGTTGATGGTAGGGATTGACAAATATATTGCTTAATATCTGCATAAGCGGCCATTCCGCTTGTAGATGTCAACTGGCTTAGCTGTAAATAAGCCAGTCAACTGATGGGTAATATCTGTCTGGTGGGTCCTATTTGTAATCATGTGGAATTTTTCCTAAAGTTAAAAGAGACTTTTTTTATAGATTTATTTTTGATTAGGAATAAATCATGTAAAACTGCTAACTTATATTTATATATATTTATATCTCCAAACATAGTGTCAGGAATATTATGATTTCGTCCCGACCGCCATGCCTGCCGCAGATCCTTCGTGCTAACACGATAACTTGAGCAATATTCAGTTTAGAGTTTTTATGTTTTACATATGCATAGATATTATAGAGAGGATGAACTGATTCAATTTTGAACAAATTATCATTTTCAGGTTGGCCATTAAAACTATTCATCCGATTGACCTCAAATCAAGTTCAAATAACAGGTCATGACCCAAAGATGCATCACATAATGACGTTATACCTGAATGGTTCTATTTTTTTTTTGTATTTGAAGATTGGGGGTGTTGGTGGATATACCCCTAGTCATCGCCTCAGATGGTGTCGTTTTTAGTTAAACTTCTTTGACAGTCTTTCTTAAGTTGACTTCTTTAAGGATTTCTAAACTACAACAAATAATACTCACTATTTGAAAAAAAAAAAAGATTAAAGTGGGTTTTGATGATGAAAATGTTCTTGGGTATATATTTAATTCCTACTAATTTACATACTGCTAGTTAATTGGAGAAAAGATTTCAACTCAATTTGATTTGTCAGTTTTTACAGGGTTGGCGAGGTAGTCAGCAGATGCTCCAAGAAAGTGTTTTTTCCCTCAGGAATGAAAGCAATGTTTGTCGAATAAAAGCACCCTGACTGCTTTATTGAAGTTCTACACAAAATTATTGTGAAGCAGTGTAGCTTTGTTAGGTTTTTCTTTGGACAGTGAAAGCAAGAGACTGAAGTAATAAAGCAGCTTGAGAGAAATGCACTGTCTCTTCTTCTGCTTTCTGCCACTTGAGATAATACTTTTTTACTTTGGGAATTGGTCCAAAAAAAACATGTTGCAACTCCTACCTTAGTTCATGGTTTTGTGGCTAAATTGAATGCAAATTTTCTGGTGTACAAATACAAAATGGAGAACTTTGTGTCTATTTTCTCTTTCACATGCTTTTTATTCCTTCCACAGTGTGGTCCTCATTCATATAATCATTTGAATTAGTTTAGTGTGGTTCATCTTTACTGTGTTAGCATTAAGGCTTATTTCATCCATTGTGATCAAGATTTTGGTTGTCGTCACTGTTATTTATGGATCTTTATTTATGGATCTGAAAATGAAATGTTTTATCAAGATGTCCATTAAAGCTTTATTGTGTGCTTTGTATCCCTGTATCCTTAAATGCACAAATAATGAAGAAATTATGCTGTGTTTTGAGCCTTATAACCAAAGACAAAAACGCTATTACAAGAACTTTAATTCTAATTTGGCTAATGTAATTGCCACATTCACAAAAGGTGTTTTAAGTTTAAATAACTCATACTGTCTCATCAAAGTTTTCTTTAATCAATTTCAAAGTATATTTGACCCTTGTTCTCGTTTTTTAATTAGATGTTTTTACTGTGGCTAATTATGACTGAGGAACCCCCAGTCAATCCAGATCCAGTATGAAGGCAACAGACAACTATGTATCATCAAAGCACAGTCTGCCTGCTCTGTTTAGTGTCATTTCACGCTACACTGTACTCAGAAAACAACTCTGCCCTTGACTACATCAAGGTTTCCTCACTAGATGTTTAAACAGCACTACAGGCACGTTCACACACATCAAAAATTTAAAGGTTGAAAAATAAAATTATAAATAAACTTACCCCCAGAGTTAATACATTTCATCAGGATGCTTAAGGTGATAGCTTTACTTAAATCCCTTTTATATAGACTTAAGAACATAAAAAAATGGATGTATTTTCTATATTTGTTTGTATTTTCTATGTCGTGCTTATTTATTAGCAGCAGGTTTATCTAAATCAATCAAAACATATATTATATCTGTTTAAGTTTGTCTCTGCCGTCTGATTATATTTGGTGAGAATATTTTTGGATCACAGTGGCTGATATGGTAATCAGGACTTATTAGAATCAGTCTGCCACCAATATTGAGTTATATAAATGGACAGTCTTACAGATGGACAACATCCTAGTTAGTTTGGAAACATCCTGTCTGATATGGTCGTCGGTGACACGTGGGTACTTCAGGGGATGACGTTATTACCATTTTACTTTAACCTGTACACCTCTGACTTGTACCAACTCCAAAATACTCTGACATCTCTGTGGGCCTTTGGTGTATCAGAGATAGTGTATTATAACTGAATGTTTACCAAGCGGGAAAATGCTTAGAAAATTGCCCTTTTGCAAAATGTGAATAAGATGTTCCCCAGTTCAGAGTGTAGGAGGAATACTTTGGACTTTGGTGTGCTGGGGAAGCAGCATCAGCACCAGGGTACAAGTGATCCATAAGGCTGGCATGATGAGTATACACAACGTGGAGACATTAGAGATAGTCAAGTCACTGGAGGTCTGTGAACAAACTGGTCTCCATCATGGAAAAACTCATTACACAATATGCTGGAAAAGAAGTGTAAGAGACCATTTGTTCCATTTACAATAACCCTGGATATAACTCTTCCATGTGTGAGAGTAGGTCATCATCTCTGAACTGCAACCACATAATAATCTATAACTGCAATTGTAATTTCACTAAATCATTTATGTAGTGCTTATCTTGTACATTTTTTATTTAATTTATATCTGTTTACTTTCTTATACCCTGCCTGGCCAAAAAAACATAACGATAAAAAAAATGTTTCAACCTGGATAAGTAGGAGCCTCTGATTGGATTATTCCCACATGGGTAATTATCTTTCAGCAGGCAAAAAGTTATTTAACCCCAACTGAAACAATGAGTAGCTTGACATTTTCTAAACAACCATGTGGAAAGATACCCTGTTGTTGTGTAAAAGATGTTAGTCTGGCTTAAGAAGGGTCAAATCATTGGCATGGATCAGAGACAACTTTCTAGGGGCATTGCAAAAAGTACTCAAATTCCAGTAAGAGCTATATATCCAACAAATTATTAAGTTGGTCAGGTCTAGGTTCAGAATCATTATATGCCCAAAGAATAGGGTCAGCTGACTACCTAAATATACTGAATGACCAACTTATTCCATCAATAGACTTTTTCTTCCCTAATTCCAGAAGCAATATGACAATGCCAAGATTCATTGGGCTCAAATAGAAAAAAAGTGGTTCAGGGAGCATGAGACATCATTTTCACACATGAATTGGCTTCCATAGCATCAAGACCTTAACTCCATTGAGAATCTTTGGGCTGTGCTGGAAAAGTCTATTTGCTGTAGTTGGAATGCGACACTGGATGGAAATTAATTTTGTGAAATTGCAGAAGTTTGCTGAAACAATGCCACAATAATTGCATGGCACAATCAAAGCTAAAAGCAGTCCAATGAATATATCTAGTATCCAAGCTAGCTATCGAAATAGGAAGATTAATATAAGGAAGATTAATATAGATAAATCAACCAAGTAAATGTCCTTACTGTTTGTGCTTAGTTTACATATAATTTATATGACCCCACCCTCCTCCCTCCCCAAAATTGCTCAAAATAAATCCAAAATCACTTTTTAATATCCCTATGCTTACAAACAAGCCTGATAACATAGCAACAGGCCTTCTCTACAGTGAGGACTGTTTATCGTATAAATGCATATATCTACCTTACCCAGTCCCTGAGCTTGTTTTGCGGAAGCGCTGCTGTGAGCTCTGTGCCTCATTATGCAGCTGGCAGATTTAAATATCAAAACTTTAAACAATGAACTAGTGCCTTTTGTTCATTCTAAAATGATGTCAAGAGCTGACTAAAAGCCTGTTCCTTCTCTTTATTACTGAAATTAAATGGAGTCATATCAGTGTGGTATAGCTTTTTCATTCATTTTTCATGGAGGTTTGAAGTTGCTCCTGGAATCTAGTCAAGATGCTTTGATAAAGCATTTATAAACATCCATAAAATCACACTATTTATTCAATGTGTTTATCATTAGTGCTGGCACAGTCTCACACTATTTTATTGTATTTAAACTGTGCTAAAATAGATAGTAGTACTTCATAATCAGAGCTGCTGTTTCACCAGATATTTATCATATATTTTGCCAATAGAGAATAACAGTGATGTTATAGTAACGAATGGTTAACCGACAAATAAGAGATGTAAGAGGTATTTTTGCCTGGTTATAAACACGAATGGTAAAAATTATACGTTTTTTTTATCCCTAAAACAGCTGAATTTTTATAAACATTAATGAAGTGTAACACTTTCAAACAGTATGTTTTGTAAAAGTGGTAGTCTATCAACGTTACATAATCTTACATGAGACAGGAAATAAGTGAAAATAATCTAAAAGCATGTTTAAAAGATCTGTTGTCATTTGGAAAAATGACATGTTTTGCATTATATATCCTTATTTCTCAGTATGTGTACCCTTCATACACTGTGCTCCAGTTTTATTTATTTAATACTGGGAATCCTGAGGCATTCCCAGGCCATCCGGGAGATGTGGAACGTGCCTGGAACACCTCAACAGGAAGAAATCACCCTCCAATGTATCTGTATAAAAAGTTGTATTTGGTCTAATTACATGCAAACACGTATAGAGTTTGAAATATCACCTCTCTCCATTTCTGTGTTTAGTTTCACAAAGGTTTATCCAAAGTATTGAGCTCAAATCTTGTTAAATATCTTTAGCAAGAGATAGGTGAGAAGACTGAATCCAGTTTCATGTTTGAATAAATATGAATCACCATCCAAAAGCCCATTAGATTAGGTTCACAGTTAAACTGCAGATTGATCAACTGGTTTAGCAAATAAACTTAGCTAAAACCCAGCAAGTATTGTTACATCAGTTTACGCAAACTAAATATTTTTATTTTCAGACGAGGCTGAATCTTATCAAAAGGTTTAGATCTACTGCCTAAAATCCCTAAAAATTGTATCCCTAAGGTAGAATCCTCCACTGTTTATCTGTTGTAACTGGTTCACTCATTAAGTCCTCAAGCAGAGGGCATCATAGAGGAGCCAAGCAGACAGGGGCTCTTGGGGAACTGGAGTGCAGATGCTCACATTGAGCTACTTCAGAGCAGGGGAGGATTTGGTTGCAGAAGAGGCTTTGTGTGCTGAGCTGATAACCATTTATCTTGAATGTGTCAGGAAAGCATGATACAAGCAGGTGTTTTTCTTTTTTTTCACCTCTGAGCAGTTGAAGAGTAAAATTTTGATGGTGCTGTTTAGAAAGAATTCTTTTTTTCTACATAAAATGGAGTAACTTAGTATTATCTTTTGCTACCAGGCACATGTGAACAAAAGAAGCCACTTGTGCACCTTTTATACATACATTTTTTTAATAATCACATTATGAATATATATGTACAATTATTATAATGGAGCAAATACCTCAAAAATAGTGACCGAACTCTGAGACCACGTCTGAAATCTAACATGTATATGTGTAAACCGTAAAATAATCAGAATTTTCAAGAAACGTTCTAAAATCAAACAGATTATTTTATGTAATATAAATGAACAATTAAATCAAATGTGGTTTGAAAGTGTTAGATTTTCTTTTAGATAGTTCACATTATTGATGTGGCATTCAGATGATCCTTTGCAGGTAAAGCAGATTTTAACTATCATCATCATGCTTAACATGACTGAACATGTTTCCAGCAGACCAGTAATACTTACATGACAAGAAGAAACAAGACAGCACTTAATAAATACTATCTATACAAAATATTAATTGAAAGCTAAGGTTGTGTTCATACCAAAAGGTCCATTTTCTCATTTGACCCAAAGCGAAGATGATACGTTGCTGCAGGTTCTCAATTGGTCCAGTTAGTGTTCAGAAAGGTCGCTCTCACACGGTTCAAAAATTGTCGCGTGGCACCAAATGCCATCCTGGGATTGCTTGTAGAGTTTAGGCAACAAATCAGACAACAACAAAATCCTTCTCAATGTTTACTGTACATCATGGAGCATCGTCTGCTCATTTTCATGTTGATGCTGATCTGGGGCCTTATTTATAAAACCATGTAGCAAATATGATTAAAGGTGGCGTATGTACAGAGAACAGGAAAATTCTGCGCACAATTACTTACCAATTTATTAAACAGAGCAACAAAGCCAAAAGAAAGAGAGGAATTTTCTGGAATGTGAGGTAGAAATTCGAATAGACAACCTTTTAAATTGTAAAAATATTTTATTTGGTAAAAATTGAATGGACATCACCTGTACCACAAAGGCAGAGGATTGTCAGAAGGTAATAGATGCTGTCGACGAGCGTGCACACCATGGAGGAGGCCCACTGCTGCTCAGTCCCAATGATTAGAAGCTATCAGGGAAAACTGACAAGTCCACAGATATGCTGAAACCAAATGCACCAGAGGAACTGGATGGTGATGCTATTTATTTATTTCTTTGTTTCCCATTATAACATGTATTCAATTCAATTCAATTTTATTTATATAGCCCAGTATCACAACAAGTTGTCTCAGAGGGCTTCACATGCAGGTA
>JBAMHX010000015.1:17092964-17107310 GCA_037177515.1 Pseudomugil tenellus
AATTCAATTTTATTTATATAGCCCAGTATCACAACAAGTTGTCTCAGAGGGCTTCACATGCAGGTAATAACAGAACAGGGGTGGAGCCAGAAAATTTGTATAGGGTGGGACTACAGGTGGGGCCAGCTTTTTTCAGAGCAAAATGATTACTTGTCAGAAAATCTAACAATCTAACAAACATCTAACAAAAATATCTCATTCTACCTTTATTTATTGTATAAAAAGCAAATAACTTGAAATAAAAATCCAGACTTTACATTTTTTGTTTGAATGTTTCAGATCTTTTCAAAATGATTATTCAAAAAACTATTAATAGAAGAGAAGGAATAGGGCATAACTGTGTCAGGGCGGGCCTGGCCCTGGGCCAGTCAGAGAAGCACACCCTGGCCCATTTATGGCTCCGCCCCTGGTACAGACACAGATGAGACGTTTCAGACTTCAGTTTGTATATTGTTAAAATATTGTAGTTCCCGTATGTCCTTGCTGAGTTTGCAGTGATGAAACTGATGTTTGAGAGGGTGAAGCAGTGATTCTATAGCACCTTGTGCCTCCAGGAGCCACGTCCTTTCAAAGGGACACAATCAGGGCCATTAAGTAGGTGTGGTCCAGGAGTTGGAGAGAAGTATAGACTATCCTGGCACTGAAGCAAAATCCTTTGAATAATTAAGAATTCTCCACCTCTTGTGTGCTGCATCACTTGTAGATGCTGCGTAAAGCAGCAGCATTTTGTTCTAATGTGAGAGGAGAGGTTTGAGGTCAGGGAAATCACTTGCCTTGTTTGTAATTGTGGCCCGTTCTCATTAAGCACATGCCCTAATTATCCTGCACACCTTTGCAGGTATGTAACAGGCATTGGGGTACTTCCCCCTACAATTCATCAGCCTGATGACCCGCTCCACCATGGTCTGTCTGGCTGTGGTGCACATAGTTCCTAGTGTTCCTCTGATACTACTGTCATCCAGTAGTATCAGGTAAACCTTGGGCATCTTTACGCATTGTGATGCATTTTAAATCCAACCATCACTTCATTTACGGTAAATCATCAACCTGATCATTGCCTATAAACTCATTTGCACAGCGACAATTTCATTGTAACTATTTCATTATTAATCTAAAACTTCATTTGTATGGCTGTGTACACCTTATTGATTAGTTGAGTGAGTTAAATATCTACATAGTGACAGTAAATGAGAAATTTTACTGTTATGCCAAAGCTGATCAATTGGGCCTATATGTTTAGCCAGATGCTGAGTATGAACATTTTATTCTTTTTAATATTTCTTCTAATAAGTGTACCTTTCTCTTTGTAATTGGTGTGGATGGAGTTCACACCAGAAGTAAACCGTTCTAGAGTTCACTTAAAGCCAGTGAATTTGAAGTGCGGATTCGATGTGCGCATACGTCCTACTGGCGCACCAAGTCCTGTCCCAATCGTAAGAGTACTTTGGAACAGCACTTCAAAGTTTGTAGACCCTAAATTGAGACACAGTCGATGTCAAGCTTTGCCCAAGTCTGCTAATGATTTCTGATGTGTGTCACCTGTGTTGTGGCAAGAAAACTTCTAACACTCTAGACTCTCTAGGACCGGAGTTGCTGACCCCTGGGCAAACACTCCAGAGTTCAGTGTAACTGCACTAAATAAGGCCAATGTAAACGTGACCAGACTTTCTTTATCAGCATGAATTAATATCTAGTCCAAACATTTCTAATAGGGCGGATGATGCTCCTGTAATACGTTATTGAATCTGAACTAGTAATGTCCAGACCCAAAGGATGACAAATGAAGATCAATGCATTAAACTTTATGTGCTATAAACATATGTCACATTAGCAATACAGAATTAGAATTGAATAACACAGTTCCGCAGATGTTCAGCATCTTTATAAGTGAAGATGAAGCCAAAGAGTTGGGAAGGAAAATGGCATGTCATCATTCTAGTTTTTCACATGTCATATTGACTTTTGAGATAAATTTCAGTGGCAGCAACAGTGGAGGAACATCAGGAGGTGAATACGACAGACATTAGGATCAGATTGCATTGCACCTGTGTTGGAACATGGCAGTGAAAATATTCATCCTTGGAGTTAGACACCTCTTAACTGACTCCATCCTGTGCAGGGAGAGGAAGCACTAATTCTTACACATTTCTCACATTTTTATCCAAATGGATAAAGATGTATTCTCCATCAGCTGAAACACAAAAGGTTATTCCTCTGCTTCTACCCTGCTGGGCATGTAAAGCACGATGATAATCATAGGAAATCCCATCTTGTCTGGCTTTTTCTGTTTATGACTCAAACAAAGATGTAGTAAGTGGATCAGATGTGATGTCAGTCGATAATGAAGGCTTTGTGTTTCTTGTCTTTCAATACATAGAAAAATATATGTGTAAATGAGTTATTGTACTTACCTATATGCAGACATGGCAAACAGGTGCTTACACCAACACGAGCCATTTTGTCATTGTAAGATCATTAAACTTCTTCCTTCATAATGTCGACATCATCTTTCTCACCCAGCTTGACAGATATTAGTGTCAACTCCCGGTGCCCCCCTGCATATTTAATCTGGTAAAAATCCTTTAGGCTTAAACCAGGCAATAGTCATCAATATAACTATCAAAAGGGGGAGTTCAAATAACAGTGAGTTCCATATTTACGATGGTTTATTTAAAGTGTTTCTAAATAGACTTGAACTGATTACTAATTGCAACATGATTTGCAGTGGTGAATGAATCCTTTCACAGAGTCACAGAGAGTGCTTTCCTGCATCCAGCACCAGCAGGGTTGTTGTTGCCAAATAGTTGCAGGTGCAGGATGTGAAGCAGCAACAGAGTTTTTGGCACATCTCAAAGACGGCTTTCATTTCACTTCCTGAGGCAGGTGCTGTGAGGTTTCCTGTTTCTTTTGGTCAGTGAAGGCTGCTTTTTATCTTCATTGCCAGCCAGTGTAGCTTGTTTCTGCCATTGGCCTGGAAGTTCCACCTGTATAACCGAGTGTAAGGGAAAGATATGAACAGAAAAAGGGAAACAAGAGGGCAAGTCTGTCCTTGGAAAACCACTCTTCTTGCCTGAGCATGTTCCCCAGACACAAGTTGTGAATGTCGCACAATTAACCGGGCCGTGATATTAATTAATTAATGACAAACAGCTGGCTCAGATGGGATGAAGAGCCAAGCGAAAGCTGAAGACATGATAACAAGCTGCAAGAGGAAAATGGAGAACCTTGAGGTGTGAAATATCAGTCAGAGCTGCTCTGCTTTTAGGAAATAGATGATAAGCGAAGAAGGTGAACAGTCTGGGTACAAGAAATGTTGTCATTGTCAGCTGGAGGCAAACTCTGCTTAAAACAAATGTCTAGTAAACAGCAGTATGAGAGGAGGCTAAGAAGATCAAGAGAAAGCGAAGAAAAACAGATTCAGAGAGAGGAAATTTAGTCACTCAGAAAATTAGCACTTCTCTGAATAACCACTGTGAACTACATTCTTTATCATCATGCGTGGGTGCAGTGCCAGAGGATTACAGAGAGTGTGTGGCAGGGAGATAGATGAAAAGCCGGTCTCAGCCTCTAACGGAGCCAGCAGCAAAGGGATGATTGACTGAAGGGTTCATCGTGATTCACCTCTTTATCAACATTCATTCACACTATATTAAACCAGCAGAGGCCGGTGTGTTCAATGTTTTCACACACACTTTCAGATCTGAAGGAGCTTCATATTCTAGTTATTATGCATGATGACACCGTGGACTTCTATAAACATCTCAGATGATAATCAAAAACAAAAGAAAAGGCCAAGTTGTTTAGGAATGTTGAGTTAAAATTTTTATACAGTAAAAAGATATTGTTTAAGAATCAATTTAATCTAATGTTGAAATTGTGCATCACATTCAAACAAATATTGGATACTTGTGCTTTTTCTTTTTAAACACTTATTCCTACAATGGGTGTCTCTGTGTTTTAATAACCTCGACAACACTGATGAAATCATGTTATCTCATACTTAATGGAGAATATGAGGAGAAAAATGTCATGGCATAGAAAGGACTTGACAATAAGTACACAAATAACAAGACACTACCAAGTGAAATTGGATTATATTTCTGGATATATTTCTGATGGAACTGTATGTTTACATGGTTTCAGTAGCTTTTATGCCGTCTGCTTTCATTTGCTTAAAAGCTGGATTAAAAACAGTGAAAGAAATTCATAAACTGGCATTAACTGTGGAATAAAAAAACAGAGTTTACAGCAACTGAAACCTAGTAAACATACATTTCCATAACAGTGAGACTGCTGTATTTTAGCAAGCTCTACTATTATTCTGCCTATCATGATGAGCAACAATCTTTTACAAAAACAAAACTTACAAAAATATGCTGCTGCATAATGCATGATCATGCGTTTTTGTAAATGACAACTGATCAGATTTTCCAACTTGCTGGGGTAGTAAGCTTCTTCCCGATCTTCTCTGGAGTCTCAATCACTGTGCACTGGTGTGTAAGAAATATATTTTCTTATTCTGTGTTGGTGCAATTTGAGACTTACCTGCACATAGGTTAAAGATGATAGACTGTGATGGGACTTGATTATGGGCTTACCTGTAGTATATATAAACAAATCTGAAAACTTGAGTTATACAGCAATGATAACAAATAAATGTAGACAACAGAAATATTGCTTTATTTTTTCTTTAAAAGTTTTATTAAATATAGAGATCCAATGGGAACTTTGTTGTTACAGAATCCATGTTTTTCACATAAATAAATAACCTATGGCGCATTTTTCTTTCTGGTATTTATAACTAAATTACACAATGACAAGTTGTTTTATTCCTGCAATTCAAACACTCAACTCTTACAGGTAACTTGACCCACATTTTTTCCTCTTTTTTATCTTTTACATGTACGTCAATACGAAGTTAACCTGTTTAAATTTAACCTGTTTATACATTATATACAGTATAAACCACATGGAATGACATCAGCAATGATCCTTATGAAACAACTTTTGGAGCTAACGACATTGGAATGGCTTTAAAGCTCCAAATAATTTGGAGTTACAGAGAATGTTCCGGTATAGAAAATATTTAATATTTGTGCTAGTTTTGGCCATATTTTCTGTCCCCACAAACCACCACAATATAACCACAGAGTATGAGGTTGATTATTTATTGCTGCAGAACCCAGGCACCATTCAGTCACTCAATAAAAGATTATTATGAGCTGAACATGTGCAAATTATATAAGTTTCATCACATCTTTCTGCATTGAACCTTGGCATTTAAACAATGTGAACTATTTATTGCTATTGCTTCACTGTATATGAGTTTATTTTAGTTTGTAAGTTTCCGAAAGTAACTTCTTTGTTTTTCTTCTCCTTGTCTGCAGCCATGAAATCTGACCGCAAGCGTCTCAAGGCGGAGAAAGCTGACCTGGTGAACCAGATGCAGCAGCTTTATGCCACACTGGAGAGCCGAGAGGAACAGTTCCGTGACTTCATACGCAACTACGAGCAGCACAGAAAAGTATAGCACTCATGTGCTTGTGTGGCGTGCATGCAAACAAACAAACTTAAAGAGCTTGCTCTGTGGTAGTTGTGCTGGTTGAATGAACTCTGCACAAAAATACCTCCCAGGCAAATATTGTCTATGCCAGAAACATCAGTGATGCTTGGACAAAAAAATCAGTGAATCGTTATTCTGTGTATGTGAATATGTTTTAGATGGGTGCAGTGTAAATGTCCTAATCTACTCAAAAGGACAGATGAATGGCTACTCTTCTTGTGCATGTGATTATAGTGACTTGAGATGTTTACTCTTGTCAAAAAGATGAGGTGCTAAGTCGTGCGCAATGCTGCTGTATAATAGCTTGTTAAGTTCAGACAGCAAAAACGTGTTTAGTATTGTCTATTAGTGAGCAATGGTGGGCAAATGTAGGTACACAAAAAGTAGAAAGATCATTTCATCCCTCAGTGAAAAACAAAAACAAAGACACAGAAATAGCACAACAAGTGTTCCTTCATCAAAGTTGCGTGTCATTCATTTTATTTGTGGTGGATATGTGAACCAATTCATCAGGATTTTTTGTGTCTGCTAGGAGAGTGAGGATGCAGTGAAGGCTCTGGCCAAAGAAAAAGACCTCCTGGAGAGAGAGAAGTGGGACCTGCGGCGACAGACCAAGGAAGCCACAGAGCACACGGGGATGCTACGCTCACAGTTGGACCTCAAAGAGAACCGCATCAAGGAGCTGGAAGCTGAACTGGCCATGGTGAGACAGCAGGGCAGACAGGAGCAAAACTACCTCAATACTACTGATTTTTCAGTAGGGTTACTGTTTTATTCATTTTATTTTAACTGTAGTATTAACGGATTACTAATACTATTTGCAAAACTTGAAAAAATGTGAAATGTCTTTATTGTTTGTAGAGATATTTGCATATTCTACTTATAAAATGTCTCTAGATATGTGTGATTACAAATAGGGTTCTTATGCACTTTATTCCTAGACTATCAGTACTATTTAGGTTAAGATATGAACTCTTTGGCAAAATACTCTCCCTGCTCCTTTCCAATTAGATAATTGTTGATTATAGATGCATTACTAACCTGTCATTAAAATGATGCTTTTTCAATCTTAAACTCTTGTACAGCAGTTGGGATGTTGCCAGCAGTTATGCTGCTTTCATTCTCTTTTCTAGTTTTAATGACTATATTAACATACATCCCAATACAAGAAAAAGCCCAAACAATTATCAGCCCATTTTTATTTATTTTTTTATTTTTTTACCATAATTATTTTAGATGTTTGTTGTAAAATTCTGATTATGAAGATCAACTTCAAAACTTTCTCATAGCAGTTCAGCTACTATCAAACAATGCAGAGTAGCATAACACTGACAAAAGTTTTTTAGAAAATGTGCTTCTGCTCCCTAGTGCGTCTTTAACATACCCATGCTTTAAACAGCTTTTTTCCCAAGTTGCAGTAAATATTGTTGTAAATGCGGTCATTAATAGAGTGCATACATGATGGAAAGTAAGAGGAGACATTTTGAATTCATGGGAACACGGTTGCTCTAACTGAAATGTACTTTTGTAATTTGAACCACTAATTTACCCAAGTAATAGGATTTTATGTTGATACCAAAAAGGAAAATGCAATTTGTTTGATTGATACTGTTGGAGGTATATCACATATAAACAAAACACAGAAAACCTTTACATGTACAATGTGGCCATTCCTCATGTCTCCAACCCCCAGATGAGTAACTGTGTCAATCAGAGAATGGAGTTCCGGGTGTTTGAGCGGCTTGTGGACAGGGACTACTCTCCTAGGGTCATGGCGGTAAGATGGGCACCAAGTTTGAAAATTTGACCTTTCTTGCCCTTTTCGCTCCCTGGAAATCTCTCCTACCTCTGACATAATTGTCGTTTTGGAAAGTCTTTCCCCAGATGCACGTCTTTTTTTTTTTGTTTTGTTTTGTTTGTTATTTTTTGTTTTATTTTTTAAAACTAATCCTCAGCCCAGCCTGACTGATCCCAGTGATCCTAACATCAGCAGCTTCACAGATTCCTGTTGTTATTGATCTTAATGCGATTTGACCATGACATGCTTGGTGAAAAGTACATTAATATAATCACAATTAATTACCTCAAAGATCTGTGATCAACCCGCATTTACATGTCAAAAGACTGTGACTGATGATGGTTTGACTGCTGGTAGGTTGAACTAAGTGTAGTGGTGATTATGTTATCTGCAGCCCGACCACTCTACGCATGATAATTTTATTCAGAAAACAGCAAGATTTTGAGCACTTCAAAAACCACCAAATTGCCATGGCTAATCCTAAAACACAGTAGCAAGGAAAAAGAACATTTTACTAATGCAAAATAAACATATCTCCTAAAGCTCAAGCAGCTGGTTGTTCCTCTGTAAAGGGACTTCAAAGCAAATGTATTCATTAGAGTTAAAGAAAGGCTTAATTGTTTCCACTTTCTCAATTTTTACACCCTCCATCTTCCTCCCTTGTGGCAACAAACAGCAAACACCTCCCCCAGAAACTCTGTCCCTTTTCTTTTTCCTTTTATTAACACTCACATGAGTGGTGGTTAGAGATCTCATAACAAAGGAAAAGGGACAGCACAAAAACACAGCTGCATTTTTACAAGAGCCACATGAGGAGCCAGGAGGCAAACCCACATATCTGCGTGCATTCAAACATTCAGAGAGCTGTAAACACAGCATGAAAATGTGCGCACACAAGAACAAATAGAAAAATATGACTATTCCACAAGAAACACCAGCTCACTGGAAAACAAGTGAGGAGGAATGACTGCTTGCATGTGTCTGTCTACTTCCTTAAGGCCAAACAGTCACTAGCCACCCTGACAAAGGACGTACCCAAGCGTCACTCTCTGGCAATGCCCACAGAGGCGGTCGTCAACGGCAACAATCAGGAGTGGGTGATGCAGGCGGATCTTCCTTTGACTGCTGCCATCAGACAGAGTCAGCAGACCCTCTATGTCCACACAGGGCATCCCACCGACAGACAAGGTAGGCCAGCATAAGCACAAATCACATCCTCATCCTGTATATAAACTGAGAAACGTGAGGCAGTTATACCATCTTTTACCCTCTGCATGCTCATGTCAAGCTGCTTTATACACATGAAATTTTGCCATCTGCTCAGTATGAAGATGTTCCAGTTGTGTCGTGTCATGCGCTTTATGTTTCCTCCGTCGTTACAGTTGTGGCATCTGAGGATCAGTTGCATGTTAAGTAGTATTTGGTTATTCAGTCTGAGAGAATGAAACCTTAAACGTCTTTGATAAAAGGACATCTAATCAATTTGCTGTTGTCACTTTTTCAATTTTTTGTGGCATTTTCAACTTTTATTTTCAAATGTAAAATTTTTCCAGCCCTTATTGCCTCATTTCAGGCCCCTCACTGCAAAAACTAAAATCTAAGTAAGATTAAACATCTCAAATCAAGGAGACTTCTGCTTACTTCTGCTTACTTAGTAGGTTTTTTTTAAGATTTTTTTTTTTTTACTTGTTTTAGGAATTCTTGACAGGTTAATGTTCCTTGAAATAAGATAAATTAGCTGTCAACAGAACAAGAAATGTTATCCTATTTTAAGGAGAATAACCTAATTTTTGTAGTTTTTTTTTTCCTTGTTTTTGAGGGCAGTTTTTGTAGTGCTCACATTATTTACCACTGTACTATAGCTGCATACTGCTTGATAGACATACTCCGTAGGAGTAGAAGGACGAACAGCATCTTCTGTCACAACGCTCACCCAACATGCAGATAAATTAATCTGAAATGCACTGTAGAGCCAAATTTGAAATTCAAGCATCTCCTTATGGAGATCAATCATACTAAAGTGTTTCTCCTAGCAGATAGAAAATGCAGAGCTGCCTTTTATTCTAAAGAATTTGCCTAAAACTACAAAGCAGAAAGCTGAAATCTCTCCACAAAAAAGCTTTGCAGCAACAAATTTGAGTCCTTGTACATGTTCTTCTAATGGCCAGCCATGTGTTCACACCAGTTAATGACTAATTGGGAACATCTAAAGAAAGAAGCAGACAAAGACAAGAAAACAGGGAAACGTGTGAACAGTCACGAACTCCAAATTGCTATGCAGTTCATTGTACTCTATGTATCAGTCTTTCTGGTACAAGCACACACTCTAAACCTCTGTGAAGCTGTTTTCACTGTTGCTTAGCAACTGCAGCTGGTTGCAAATACTTCTTTTTAGGTTATGGCATTCTTTTTAAAACACATCTTTGCTTAAGGGTGCCATGCCATCACTGAGACGTAGCAAATTTCCCCCGTGGCTACTTTTGTTGCCCAAAACGCCCAAGACAGAAACAAGCCTTTCCTCTCTTCCCTCTCATCCTGTCTAGTGGCTGCCGTGCGGGTAAGCCCATGCCACTCGCGTCAGCCCTCCATCATCTCTGATGCGTCTGCAGTGGAGGGAGATCGGTCATCCACACCCAGCGACATCAACTCACCACGCCATCGGACTCACTCCCTTTGTAATGTAAGAGCTGCCCGCCAAATAATCCCCTCCTTTATAGTAACTGCTGACTGTTCGGCTGCCTGGTGGCTGTAGTTTCCTTCCACCATCCTTCTGGCTGAGTTCACATTTGCCCCATGCTGTTTGCCATGTAGTCACTGCAGTCCTGACTTGAATTGTGAAAATCAGTGGTGGTTGTTGAATAAGTGCATGCCTAGCAGCATGTCAAGTGTCACCTGCCCTTTGTGTTGTGCTCTCTTCTGGTCTTTATTGGCTTCACTGCACTCCTACACAGACTTATCTGTTCTTGTATTTTTCTGTTCTTTTGCACATCTCCCCATCTTCCACTTCTCTTTGGTTCTTCTCTTTCTTTCTTCAGTCCCTAGAAGATCTGGAGGAGGCGAAGCGTAAAAAGAAGAAAGAGAAGATGGGGCTGGGCTCACTATCACGTGTCTTTGCCCGGGGAAAGCAACGCAAGTCCCTGGACCCTGGTTTGTTTGATGGTACTTCAACACCTGATTATTACATAGAGGAGGATGCAGACTGGTAAAGCACACGCGTCTGAGTGAACCACCTGAAGAGCCTTTATGGCATTTATCAGAGAACTGCATTGTGCTGAATGTGTGAGAGCATGTGCACAGTTATGATAAAGTGTGTGCCCATGTAGTTGTAGCTGTGCGTATGTGACAAAGTGCGCATATGTGTGTCTCCCATGGTCAAAAACCATGTCCAGAAACGGAGGCGCGTCTTGTTTCACTGAAGTGTAAACCTTAACGAACAAATTGCACCTGTATGTATGTAAAGTCTTGTAAATAGTGTGAGGAATGAAACACAGCAACAATGTGGACATGCTCTGTAAATCTCTCTAAAACAGCTGTGTTACTGGATCTTGTATTTGTTCTTTACATTTTGACTATTGTTTTCCCTCAACTGGAAACTTGAAGGACTGCTGTACTTGTAAATAACAACAGTGGTTGTGCACTTTGTGCGTGTAAATGTCTCCATGTCCTGAATGCATCTTGTTATTTTTGACATGTACTCTCGTTCCCTCACTAAATTCTTCCCTGTTTATTGTCCTGCTTGGTCCGATCCTTCCCTTCCACACTGCCATGATGAGAACAGTTTCCTGTAGGCAACATGCAGACTCCTCAAATCCACCTCCTTTTCAGTTGTTGGACATTACTTTCCTCAACTGCCAAAACAACAAAAAAAAAACTATGCAGAGGTACTCATTGATGTTTACTCAAAAAGACTTCAAAGAAGCTGCTGAGCATGGAATCAACTTTCTATGCAGAACAGTTTGTTCCACAATATCATGAAGCCAAACAGGAAATGCCAGAGATGTGTTTTCTATCTGCTCAGATAGAAGGTACATACTTAACATATGGCGTGCATGCACACAGTCCCAGTCCTGAATGCATGCTGAACAAAACCCTACTGAGGACATGTTTTTCCCTAAGGTATGCTGTGAATAAGGTGCTTTAAAAAGAGAGGTCAGTTACTGATTTTATGTTTATTCATAATTTCCTACAAAGATACAAACGTTTGCAAACTTGACCCTCAGTTATATTCACTTTGAGAAATGAGATGCTTAACATCGGAGACTAAACACAGTTGAGTTTACATCTCTACCTGCCTGACAAAATATTTATGCACACTTCCATTTGAAATATTGGAGGTCAACAAAGTTGCCAGGACAAAAAGGACTACACTTTGACATTTTAAATAATTATTCCACTCATTCATGAGAAACTGAGCCATTTTCTTTCATTGGGATTTTGCACTTGCTTGTAGCTATCATTATGTTAATACTTTAAAAAGCTGCTGGAATTACAGTGGAAGAAAATCATGAAGTACATATTAAACTGATGGTCAAGACTTTTCTAGCCCTCTGGAATTAAGGTAATTTTAACTGATAATCAGAATCTCAATTAAAAGAAGCAGACATAGTGAGTTCCACCTCTGAAGGTTAAAAATCAGGTTTAAGCACACTAATCAAGCAAATGCACACCTTCTCCTATGACCTCACCTGAAATTCTTATGCAGAGTTCACATCACTGCTAAAAAAAAAGGAAAAAAGCAATTAACTTTGTGCTAAAGGTTAATAGCATTTCTTCAGGCAAAATAATGTCTACAGACACTGGATTCTTTTCATTCTTTTACTGGATTGAGCTGGAGTCTGCACTGCCCCCCACCCCCAGGAAATCTTTTCTCTTCCTGACATTAAACTAACACTGCGTATTTATCTGCCTCACCTTAAAACCTCATAGAGTGCCAGATTATATTGGAGCTGTTTATAACAGCGTTTGTCAGGAGTATCCGTGTGAGCAGTGAGGAGATTAACTTTTCTCCCTCATCTCAGCCTTCGTTCAGGCCCCCACATATATTGGATTTCGATGTAAATCGCTGAAACATAAATATAAGTCATCATGTATCCAACTGTAATCATAGGAGCAACAGCTAAAATGTTTCTTTTTTAAATTAAATTTGATGGTATGTATGAAATGATAGACATTTTACCACCTTTTATTTGCTGATGGGGATACAACATATCAAAAGCAATATATTGTATCGTTTCACATTTTGAGCCAGTCATTGTTTTATTTTTTTAATTTTTACAGATATTTTAGTTTTTGTAAATGAGATACCATTACAGAAATATAATTAACATTATATAATTATTATTAATGTTATTGTTATTATGAAAGAGTTTTATTTAAAGTCAAAGTTGTAGGCCTCAATGGAGGACTTCTATTAATGAAGCCCTGAGATATTTAGAACTAAGTGGATAGTAGCAACGTTTCAAGGCATGACAACAAAATAATGCTCAAAAGAAATACATGAGAAACACAAGATTATTTTAAAATAAATAAATCATAAAAAGTCCCATGTGGCTGTCCTCTCTTTTCCTACGTTAATGTTTGTGTTGTGTAATGTTCATTTGTGGTGTTATGGATCTAATCCTGATTTGTCCCTTTGTGCTGGGGTGGGGTGGGGGTGCCTTTTTAGCATATGTATAGCTTCTTTCAGCCTGGCAAGTGCATCTGTGAGAGGACATTGTATAAATGGCCTTCTTTTCTCTCTTTTCTGATATGTTTTATTCTCCGCCCCATTACAAGGGTTTTCTTTGTCTTGTTTAAATCATGATAAAGAAAATAGAAACATGAAAATCATTGTAGAAGGTAGATAAGGCCATGCCAGAGAGCTGGAAAAGAGGTCATGATCTGTAGCGATGTAACCACTAATCTCTAACACTGAACCATCTTGTCACGCATCCCTCAGACTCTAAACACAGTGGAGCAACCCAAGAAACGACCAGTCACTCTTAGCAGGTCCAGGATCCGGTTGCTTCAGGAGATATATTGCTGGGTTTCTAACTGTGTTGGCAGACACCTTCTAACTCTCAAGTCTCACAAACTGACCTGTTAAGCACTTCTTCAAGTTCAAATTACAACCTGGAAACAACTGAGTGAAGCTTTTGAGAGAAAACTTGTTATTTATCATATTCTCTTTCTATTTTCTTATATAAACATTCTACATTGTAGTTAAGCAAGCAGCATAGAACTTGTCATTTATTTTGTTGATCAAATATTTCACATTCCTGACTGCATGATTTTTTTCAGGTAAAGGAAAAAACTGGCATTTAGGAAGCTTATTTGCTTCCCTATTATTCGTGTAATTGTCCTGGCCTTTAGTCAGGCATCAAGAAGGCAGACTTTTTCACAAGTACCATCTAAACTTGTGTCTCCTTCAACAGCAGGACCTATTAATGTGGCACCAAAATGGAAAAACACTGGATGTATTTTTGTCTTCTAATTCAGCAAAAAAAAAAAATTTAAAGAAGAGTTCTTCTTTAAACAATCCTGACTAGTTAGCATCTAGTCTGATAGGGGTGACAAGTCTCTCCAGTCAGCTAATTCAGTTGTCAAATATTTTAACATCAGAGCTAAATTTTAAAGATAAATATTCTACATATTAAGTCAGTTTCAGCAGCTGCTGAGGTTCTTTATGAACAATTTAAGGCTTTAAGGAAATTTAATAAATTTAGGGAAAACCCATCTGAGGTTTAGAGTTTGTGAGCATGCATGAAATCTACAGTAATGTGGTGGTGCTTTAAAGTCTGTGAAAGAAATCTCAAAATCAAACAAGCAAATACAATCAAAATTTTAAAAATTCACATTTTTTTATGGAAAAAAAAGTTCACTATTACGTATGAAATTACTACATTAGTATGAACCTCAACACTCAACAGTTAACATTTTCATGTTAACTCATAATTATTGGTTTGTAATTCAGATGTGAGTGGATATCTTGTCATATATATATATA
>JBAMHX010000015.1:17108512-17119468 GCA_037177515.1 Pseudomugil tenellus
ATATATATATATATGCCTCAATTGTACTTAAGTCTCAATAAGTACAATAAGTCTCTATCCATGAACATTTCGTAGTACATATTCAGATTTCTCACCTATAATTTCTAACTTTGTATTTCTCATCTTGACTGTTAAGCTTCAAATTTTATTTTATTTAATTTATTTTCTATAAAATTGATCAAAGTGCTGGACAAAAATAAAAGCAAACCAAAAATAAAATAAAAAAATAGATAAAAATCTTAGTTAAAAGCTCACTAATACAATTTCTATCACACGGTAAACAAAATAAACAATTAAATGAACAAGTAAACAAAATCTAAAAACGTTGTAAACACTACTTCTGAATCCAGTTTGTATACATGACAGCATGTACATGAACAAACACTTATTGACCTGAGCACATCTCACAATTATTGCTGACGTGTTTGTGTATGGATGGAAAAAAAATTGGATTTATTTATCTCAACTTTAAACATGGAGGTGATAGTGTCACGGTTTGGCAATGTTTTGTTGCATTTTGGCCAATACACCTTGCGTTTATTGACGAAAAATACATTCTGAACAATCGCAGTAAATACAACTAAAATATCTGTTCTTGAACTGAATATCACAGGTAAGTGACATAAAACAAAGTGCATTTGATAGCAATATTGTTGATGTGTAGAAATGAGATTATGTGAGTAAACCTGATCCACAGTTAAAGGATTATGTTCATAATATATTACATATATTACTTCAAGCTGATATTAAGGACTGATCAACAATTTTTGAAGCATTTAATTGGAAGACCTCTGCACAACATAGCAAGACCCTACACTGACAGCAGAAGTTAACTTACTTTTTCCTCTAATAGATGAGTGATATTGGGTCATAACAGTTTATAAACAAATGACCATGGACAGGGTTCACAAACTTTCAAGCACCACTGGTGGCTATAGCTCAGGTGGAAGAGCAGTCGTCTGACTACATGTCGAAGTGTCCTTGGGCAAGACACTGAACCCTAAGCTGCCCCCCAATGTGCCTATCGGGGTGTGAGTGTGTGTGAATGGGTGAATGTGCACTATGTAGTGTAAACGCTTTGAGCAGTCAACATGACTGGAAAAGCGATATATAAGTACAAGTCCATTTACCACTGTACCTCTAACTTGTTCTGTTTTCTATGGGTTTTCTTTCTCAGAACTGTCTTCATAGTTGAAAAAACACACTTTTGTACAAACCAAAGTGCATGGCGGGTCAAAGAGCTGGTTTATTCAGCTTGATATGAATTACTCTCTGAGGGCACTTAAAAGTGTGTCGTGAGTTTGAGTTTGTTTATCAACCAGGAGAGCACAGAAAAAACATCCAATTCAAGATGAATCACTGAAGGCAGGTTTAAAACAGATGTGTTTTTTTTTCACTCATAAACTGTCCATATTGGGTTTTTTCTTTTCAAACAGCACAAAACAAAGATTTCCATTGACCACCTAGAAACGACACATAGAAAACAAAGAATATGTTTATTCTGCACATATTTTACATTGTCTTTGTTCCATGCTCCAAGCTAGTTAAGTGATTTCGATATAAGCTATCATTTGGTCACAACAAGGACCAGTATTCTGAACTGTCCATTATGTCTGAGCTCTAAGGTGGATGCTTTTATCCAAGGGTCATTACCTTCCCAGCAAGTAGTCTAATGCCTGTTACTGTGTAGATTTTATACAGGGGGTCTGGTAAGTAGAGACATTAATTGATACTGCATCATCATGGCTGCATTTAATTTTGTCAGTTTGCCTGAAAGCCATACTGTACTATCTCCCATATTTAACTGTGTTACACAGTTGCTATCTGCTGGTAGGGAAAGTGAATTGCTCAAGTAAAAATTGTACTTTGCCTGTAATATTTTGCAAAGTTGTAATGAATAATCTTGGAGATACAGAAGCTTATAATAACGCTTGTCCCCATTGGGCTTGTTTTAAATTAAGCAGCATTTTGTTTCAGTACATTAATGTTTCTTTTTATTATTGTTTGCTATACCCACTGCCACCCCTGCCTCACAAACTCAATTACATCACCATATATCTGCCCCATTCCCTCACTGACCTAGACTCAGAAAACCTCTCCAGTCCTACGCGCCTCAGCTTTTGTCTGGCAGACGGGTCCGAGGACCAGCTGGACCGCCTCCAGCAGGTAGAGCTGGCCAGGACGACACCCATGTCTCAATGGAGGGCAGGCACTGTGCAGGCCTGGCTTGAAGTTGTCATGGCGATGCCAATGTACATCCGTACCTGCTCAGAAAATGTAAAAAGTGGAAAGGTAGGATGAAACTGCCTTCATGATTCAGGCATGATGCAGTAAAACCACTTGTAATTGTTTATTTTAGTCTTACAGAAAGTGGATTCTGGTGTAGAAACTTTAAAACGTCCACTATAATAATTTGCAGGTATTACTTGGACTGACAGATGAAGACCTGGAGCTGGGTTTAGGTGTCAGCAGCTTAATGCATCGCCGAAAACTCCGCCTGGCCATTGAAGATTACAGAGATGCAGAGAATGGCAAAGGGTGAGAAAGACATTCAGAGGATTGTTGTATATTAAATTGCATGGTGGTGTAATAGGGCCATCTGTTGGTGATTTAAAGTAAAAACATTGTGTGGAATAAAATCATGCCATAGTATTGATTATAAATGCTCCTCTTTTTTAAGCTCAATGTTTTAAATTATAAATCAACAACCATTTTACAGTTGCTGAAGATTTCCACCTGTAGAGTGTACCTAATGTTGGCAAATTAAAGACATACATTTTCATTTTAACATTCAAAACTATTTTAGGTTTTAAGTGACAATCAGCCACTGATATTAGATATGCAGGATATCAGCTAAGAAGAGTTATAAAGTATCAGCATCTGCAAAGACATCCATCCATCTTCTACCCCCCGCTACCGAACGGGGTCACGGAGGGGCTGGAGCCAATCCCAGCTACACAGGGCGAGAGGCGGGGTACATCCTGGACAGGTCGCCAGCCTATTACAGGGCCAACATACACAGACAAACAACCACACACTCCAATCAGACTATCCCCAAGGTGCATGTCTTTGGACTGTGGGAGGAAGCCGAGTACCCGGTGAGAACCCACGCTAACACGGGGAGAACATGCAAACTCCACACAGATAGGCCATCGCCCGAGCCGGGGATCGAACTGGCAACCTGCTTGCTGTGAGCCTGCAGTGCTAACTACCGTGCAGCCCTTCTGCAAAGACATCTCAAGGTTAAATTTAATTTCTGACTAATTGCAGGATTTCTGCCGGTATAGTTTATTATACAGGTGTGTTAAAACTTGATTAAATCTACAAGACATATGCGTGGCCATACTGTGTATCGAATGCTGAATCAGACATGTTTTTCTTATGCTAAGAACTATGGGCTCAGTATAGAGTCATGAAGATTTTTCAGCTCTACATATATGTTTGCAAATAGTCCATCCATGCATTATATACCACTTATTCCCTGAACGAGGTCGTAGGAGGGCTGGAGCCAATCCCAGCTGACATTGGGCGACAGGCGGGGTATAGAGGATGCGCAGTGATGTGGTTTTCACTGTTTACACCACCATGTTGGACGGCATGCATCCTGTGATAATTGATGCAGTATTTCAAAGAGGCGCTCAGCAATGTACATGAAGGTTTTGTTCATGATTGGAAAATTATTTATAAACTTATATGTAAATGCGCAACACCTCAACTCCTGCTGCAACTTTGTATCCACCATACTGCCCTGTTTGCAAATAATTTCAGGGTTTATATTTGTTAATCAAATGTTATCCTCCAGCAACAAGTTTGTAAATGTGCAAAAATTGTTTTGGTTTGCATGGTTGTAAACAAGACCCTTATTTGTGGAAAAATAGAGTTCTTTTTCAAATTTCCCTTCCAAAGACAAAAACAAAAAACTGCATGCGAGATGCTGAAGTTGCCGATGTGAATTTTGTCCTTTTCTTTATACCTCCATCTGATTGGATGGTGACTAACCACACTCTCCAGTCAGAGTGCAGATAGTTTCTTGTTTTTCCGCACAGCTGATGGTTCCCAAAACAAAAGTAGATTTAAAAGATATTCCTTCTGCAGGCTGTCCAAGGCTGCAGACATGGACCACCACTGGGTGGCCAAAGCCTGGTTGAGTGATGTGGGTTTGCCTCAGTATTCCCAGGCCTTTCACACTCACCTGGTGGATGGGCGCATGCTTAACTCCTTGACACGCCGTGACCTGGATCGTCACCTTAATATCACCAAGAAGTTCCACCAGGTCAGCCTGCTGCTGGGCATCGAACTGCTACACTTATTAAATTTTGACAAGGAAGTAAGTAATGAAGGCTCCAACTGTCAGTTTCCCTCTGCTAATGTTAGAGGCTGTCAATGACGGATTTTGTACTTGTTAAAATGTTTTTCAGGCACTGCAGGCTCGACGGATACAGTGCGAGCACCAGAATGTGGATCCATTAATATGGACCTCTCATCGGGTCATGAAATGGATCAGAGATATTGATCTCAAGGTGCGACAAATATATTGTGAAACTTTCACTTAAAAAAAGAGAAAAAAACTCAGAGTAAAACACTCCAATAACATGAGATAATCTGGAAGCAAACAATGGCACTGATGTCCACAAGGTTGAGAACTTTAGCAAGTTGTCACCGAAGGAAGATCTTAGTAGGGCTATGACTTTTATTAATGGTAATACAGCTTAGAAATGGTGATCAGGCTAAATAAATAGAGCAGTAGGAAAAAGGTCAAACATGCAGGGAATGAAAGCGGAAGTGAGAACGTAGGTCTTCCTTATTGAATCTGTGCAAAAGCTTCCTTATTACATGGACGAACACAGGTACTAATGTTTACCCCTTGCTCCCTATCTCCACAGAGAGAGATAGGGAGCCCTCTATTTCTGCAGAGTGATAGAAGGACTTTGTTCCTTTACAGTAAGCTGCTACCAGTTGATTATAATACCTGTAAGATTACAACCTTTGTCCCGATGCTACTATGGCATTATACCTTGCCACACCCACCATGTTAATTTACTAGGCTGTCTAGAAAGTCATGCACTCCATCTGTTAAATTTTCATATATCGTCCATGTTTGCAGGAATTTTCTGATAATCTCCTAAATAGTGGAGTACATGGAGCTGTCATGGTGCTTGACCCA
The DNA here is from genome assembly GCA_037177515.1 of Pseudomugil tenellus. NCBI lineage: Eukaryota > Metazoa > Chordata > Actinopteri > Atheriniformes > Pseudomugilidae > Pseudomugil > Pseudomugil tenellus. The sequence continues at coordinate 17,113,677 of JBAMHX010000015.1, forward strand.
ACTTTCAACACTGATACCCTGGCAACAGTTCTTGGAATCCCCAATGGCAAGCACATGGTTCGAAGACACCTTGTTGAGGAGATGAAAACGCTAATTGGCCCTGCCAGGTGAGAGATGCTCAAGTGCTGCTGATAAAGGAAGTAAATGAAAGGTGGGCTATTATTGTGTCCTAACTGAGCAAGTCGCTTGATTAGCAAGTAGATTAGTAAATATACTTTTTTTTTATTTCTTTTCTGTTTTGGCATTATATGAAGGTGCCTTCTAACATTTGTGATATAAAGAAACAGTGTTAAAAAGTGCTATTTTCATTTTTGTTAAAGAGCCAATGCCAAACAGGACTATGAGCATTTAGGCCTGGGAACCCCGCCAACCCTGCACCGCCAGAACTCCCTGGGCAGACCACCAAGCACTAACAGTAGACACATTGATGAAGAGGGCTCCCTGAGAAGGAGGGCTGTCAAGGTATTAAACACAGATGCCCAATATTATCGGCAATATTTGCAATAAAATGTGATATCGGAAATTATCTATATCTGTTTTTACTTTTTTAATGCTCATTTTTACAAAACATGTAGATATTTAAAGACTATAATAAACTCTTGAGTTAGTCTCTTCTAACTCAAAATGACAAAATATAGGATGTCCCCATACTTTTGCAGATATGTTGATATGTTTGCAACAACTCACAATTAAATTTATGCCTGTGACATCATCAAACTGAATCGTCACTTGCAGCACAAGGAGCTTGGAAGTGAACTCATCCACATGTTTTGGGATTATTTCAGTGTCTGCAGACATCAAATTAGCTGCAAAAAAGAGGTTATGTCGTGGTTATCTAAAATTAATTGATTTTTTGTTTCTTTCTTTCTGAGGTGGATCAAAATTTATCAGTATTGGTATATTGTTACCAGAAATAAAGAGTTGGACAGATATTGGTTTTAAAAAGCCAGTATCAAACATCCTTAGTATTGAGACATTTCAATTCTGGAACAGAAGTGTTTTCTTTGGTTTCAACATATTTGATGTAATAATCATGATGAAACACCTCTGATGAAATTATGGAACATTTTTACATAATTCAAGATTGAATATCCTTAAAATGAAAGGGAAGATGAATTTAGTCTTCAAAGTAGCACATAGATAATCTAGAAAAGCACTCAGAGAGTGCAAGCCACTGCCAAGCTCACAGTTTCCCTTCATGTTGTAACTATATGTCCCTATCTCACAATGTAAAAGATTCCCCAAATACAGTTCTGGATCCAGACTGGATCAACTCCAAAATTGAATAATTTGTTCCATGTCCCATTTTGAGAGTTTCCTGAAAGTTTCCTGAAAATCGGTCCATAACTTTTTGAGTTATCTTGCTCACAGTCAGACAGACAATCAAACTTTCCGCAAAAACACAACTTCCTTGGCAGAGGTAATTAAAGCCTTATTTATGTATATTTGCAATAACTGAAGTGTTTCTACAGCCTCCAACAGGGTTCAGCCCCAAAAACCGCAGTGGATGGGACCTAAGTTGCCACAGCAACTACGGCTCTCTGCCTCGAGAAGTGCGAGACCAGACTCCACCCAGAACTGAAGGAAGCCCCATCAGGGGTTACACCAGCATTGAGGTCACAAATGTGTGATGTGAATACAGCTGGAAATACAATGAAGACGTGTGTCATCCATGTGCTACTGAATATGGATGATGTTTCTCTGAGCTTTTACCTAACAGACTGCACTTTGTAAAAGAGACAGGATTCTATTGTTACGCTTCCTGGTTTAGGTCAATTGTGCACGTGTGGTAGTTTGGTGTTTTTCATTATCACAGTTATTTCCCTTTCCCAGCGCCAGAATGAAGAACTCAAGTTAAATGATTATTTATTTTTGTATTCTTTGTGTGTAAACTATGATGTGACTTGCTCATTTGTTTTTGTTTACTAGTTGCTACTGACAAACAGACTGTCTGTCTGGAGAAAATTAGTTTAAATATAAGTCTGTATTATACAGGGTACTCTGACAAAAAAAAAAAATCAGAAATCCCTATAAGTGTAAAATGCTGTTTTGTTGATCTCTGCTGTTTGTGAGGCCTTGTTAATGTAACTGAGGGCAGCAAAAAAAAAAAGAAAAGATTTAAACAAATGCTGAGATTCTTCGATGTTTGAGTCATTTTTCATCTTGCAAATTTATACTGTTATGTCTGAACAAATGTTGTACCTCTTCCTGAGTTTTATACAGTGGAGTCAAGATGCATTTATTTGAGTAATGCATAAGATGTTTGTCAAAAAGAAAAAGGATTGTGTAAATGAAAGAATGTTTCTAACAAATTAAATAAAGATAATATTCTGCAAAAATGTTTATGTAATCATAAATTAAAGTACTGTTTTTATAGGGATTGAGAATATTTGCATTAGTCTAGTATGACTGAGTTCAGGTTGTGAACTGAGGCAGATACTGCAGTGGAATGATGTAAACTGTTGGGAGTTCTGATGTTTCTGCAGGGACAATCTTTTAAAAAGGATTCTGAAAATTGGAATTGGGATCACAAGGCAAGGTAAGTTTAATACATTTTGTATGTACGGTTTGTACATTTAATGTGCAAGACAATTTAAAGTGGTTTACATTACATTACAGTCATTGACATTACATTACAAACGCTTTTCTCCAAAGCGACTTACATCTGAGAATAAGAACAACACAAGCACTAAATCAAACAATAGAGGACAGATAGATAAGTGCAGTTGAACTGCTGTAGTCTACATGGGCACAGGTGTTGGCTGCAGTGCAAGGGGCACTGTTTTTTTCCCCTATGTTCCCTTATGTGCCTATGTTGTGCTTTACATAAAGCATTAAACTTGAAACACTTGTACTCAAAATAACAATAATGATAAAACCTTTATTAGTTTCTGTGGTGACAATAAAATCTTTTTGAATCTTTGTCACCATCTTCCACCTGAACCACTTTCATCCATAATCGCCACAACGCCACTGATCCCGGAAACAGAGGGACTGGAGTCCGAGCACAGACTGCAAACCCCCAGGACTAGCATTCTTACCAGTTCCGACTCAGCGCCAGAATGGACCAACCACTGTGACAAAACTCAGAACGGATCTTGGAACAGCCCAGTCCAAAGGTCGTAAGCGTGCGGTTCTGAACGAAACCTGCTTCATCATCCGAGGAACTCTCTCTCTCTTCTGATAATTGCCTTTATGCACAGCTCCACTACTTCCTGAACTTAGGACAACGTCTTTATTTCTTCTCTTTCATTACTGGATGAACTGATTAAATCAGGTGTGTCTGGCCATTACTGTTGTGGTTACTGAGGTCAGACACACCTGGATTAATCAGTTCGTCCAGTAATGAAAGACAAGAAATAAAAAATTTGTATTAAGTTCAGGAAGTAGTGAAGCTGTGCATAAAGCCAATTGTTGGTGAGTAATGAATCTATTCCATTCAGGCTTGGTATAGTTTTCTGTAGACACAATTAATAAACATTACAAGTTATATTTAATTTATGTTTAATTTCTCATACAACTCTACCTCCTTTACCACAGAGATTCAGGTTAATCATTAAATTTACACATAATTGGTTTATGTTTATTTATCTTGTTTGTTAACATTTTCTTATTATTTCCTTTTATTTTCTTTTCATATTTAGAACGTGTATAAACTGTAGAATAGATTATAAGATTATAAGATATTCACTTTATTGTCTGGCCGTTGTCAGTCTTGATTTCCTTGGTCATGATTCAGGTCAATTCAAATGTCAACTTACGAAAATAGCGTCTGACACTGATTGATTTATTAAAACAAATTAATATTAACTATCACATCATAGGTTTCCTTTAATGCCTATAGCTTACTAAGCTAGAAAATAGAAGGTGGTTCCCCAAGGAAAATATGTATTAATTATTAATGTTAATATTTCATATTATTATTAATTGATGACGCATTACATGAACAGGAATGTAGTGTAGGTACTGAATTCTGCTGAAAGCCAACTAGTGATGCAAACCACAGACTAAAAGCACAAGGTTAGTTACCCTACTTAAAACTTTTAAATGAATATGTCCACTGAGTTTGAAAAAACTGTAATAATGTGTGCTCATTTGAAGGTGTGCTATTCATTGCCTCTGTTTTAATGCTGAATCTGCACGAGACAGATTTCATGACGGCATTGTGCTGAGTCATGGTTTACGCCATTTTCCTCTTACTCACATTGCCTCAGACTTTATGCTGGTATCAGGATGACAAACCGTTGGCTAGAGCTGCTTGACCTCTGTGAAAACCTGTTTGGTACACCACTCATGGGTTGAGTCATTCACCTTTGCACTCTTGAGAGATTAAAGGTACGATTGCGGGAGCCAGGTTGGGAGTGCTCCACCTGGAAATGAAATATATTGTTGGAAAATAGTCAGGGGAAAGAATGCAATTGTGCAATCAACCTTAAAACCAAGATCAACAATTATACAGCAATGGATGTGGATGAGCTCACAAGCTAAAGGAAAAAAGTTTTGTTTTTTTAAACTAAATTAACCCTTTATATTTCCAAGTAAGCTAGCAATAGTGAAGCTGCTGTATACTGCCATATAAATCAAACTGGCTACTGCTATGTTTTTCTGTTGTGGCTGCCAAAGAATTTGATCACAGTCTTGCTATGACATGGAATTAATGCCGACTACTAGTCCCTGCATGCCATCCCCCTAACAAGGTGTAGCCCATAATTGAAGAACACTTGCTGCATTCACAGCAAAACTAAATTATAAATAAACACTTTTTTATTCAATTAATTACATCAAGTAAAAGATCTCAAAATGCTCTACGGTGGATTATAGCATTTAAAAAAAAATGCTTTGCTGATTATAGGCTGCTGTTAATTCAGCACCTTTAACAGCCACTCAGCCCCTGTCAGCGTATGACTGTGTTACAAGAATGTTGTGTAAGGGTTTGTTTACGACTTTTTGTGTAATAAATAAATATATCAGATTTAATAAAGGTTTTACTAAAATTTAAAAAATGAAATTTCCATTTGAAATCGAGAGATTAGATGCCATCATCAAAAATCAAACACAAACTTCAGACTTAGTGAGGTGTCAGTGACAAAAAAACACAACCTGACCACACTGAAGACAGTGGCAAAAAAACAATGGTCTGCATAAAATAAACACATTTCATTTAAACTCTTGTTGTGCACATGGGATGCATGTTCATATAACTGTCTAAAAAAGTTTGATAGACATAAACACATCATACAACAACACAGTGAAACTGTTGTTGTATGATGATTCAACTACAGGAAATACATTTGGTAAATTCCATGGTGCTGAAAGAGGCTGCAGTGTAAACTTCAATTGTTTTGGAAAATATTAGCAGGTCACTCTACACTAAGCTGCGTGCTGCGCAATGGCGCACTGCTCGCATGTTGCAGCGCATCAAAAAAATCAACATAACCATATTAATTGAAATCAAACAATAAACATAATACAACCTAATTATTAAACCATTTAAATTATTTTTTGTGCCGTTTTCCAATTTTACTTGGAGACAGGTGTCAGGCCAATACATATGGCTAACTTGTGCTACGAAGCCAATAATAGCATTGACAGAGTTTGTGTTATGAGTTGAAAATGTGGAAATAGTGTGCCATTTTGCAGGCACTTCTTAATGGGAACAAATTCATAGCACTTAGCACAATACATAATTTTTATTAGGCATGCATCTTCTTTGTCCTCAAATATAGTGCTCGGATGGGCGGGGGGGGGGGGGGGGGGGGGGGGGGGGGGGGGGGGGGGGGGGGGGGGGGGGG
>JBAMHX010000015.1:17119568-17133240 GCA_037177515.1 Pseudomugil tenellus
TTTTGAAGGGGAAAAAAGTCAGGGAAGTGAAAAAAAGAAAGAAGTTTTGGGGGGAAGGGAGTTTTTTTGTCCTAAAAAGGGGGGCCCAAAGAACCCCCCCCCCCCCCCCCCCCCCTGCACAAACTGGTCAGCCCCGCTACTGGTAATCAGGGCTTGTACACTTTTTTTCCATCACTCCCCGCCCCCCTGCCTTCATTTGTGTTGGCGTGCTTTTAAACAGGGGACTGAGACAAAAGCTAAAGAGGAAGAAAACTTCCCCAGAGCCCAGAACAACCATGTTGCCTCACTGGAACAATGCAGTGAGTGGCCAGTTTTAGAACTATTTTTGTCATTAATATAAAACAGGGATCCTCATTCATGGTCCTCAAGGGCCGGTGAACTGCAGATTTTCCAAGTGTCCCTGCTGGAACACACCTGATTCAAATCAATGTGTTAGGAGCAGACATGTGCAGAGCTTGTCTGGGTCTGAGTCAGGTGTGTCCCAGCAGAGATTCCTGCAAAAAACCTGCAGGACAACGGCCCTCGAGGACCAGGATTGAGGATCCCTGAAATAAAACATTAGCAGTCTACATTAGCAGGATGAGGCCGAGAAAAAATCCAGGACATGGAATTATGGCAAAGTGGAGCCAAACGTGTAAAATGCAAACATTCTGCATAAGCAGAAAGACACATGACTATAAACTTGTCAGAAGGTAACTTAGGTCACATGACTTTGGTTCTGTTCAAAGGGGTTGTAAGGCATGACTGCGGGCTGATGGTAAGTTTTACAAAGAGGAAGTCAAACATTCTGCATGGCATTAGATGATAAACAACGTTTACTGAGTGGACAAGCGCTTATCAAACAGCATTAGTCACTGACATTCAGTCTGGAAATTAAGTGACTGTGTAAAAGGAAAAGTCTCATAAACGTATTTAAATGTATTTTAGCATGAATTTATGGTTGGGCTGCCCTTGGAAAAGATTTATGCAGAACTATCAAACTGCTGTGAGGTTTAAATAGCAGAGAGGGGAAGTTGTTTTTGTCATTTTAAAGCCATTCCATAGTTTTCTCATGACCTTTTAACCTCTTTAAAAAAATGTGGGATTAGCACTTATGATCCCTACTAATGAAAATCTTACGAATGTCAAAATGTTGACAATAGCAGACAAATTGAAAACTAAGAATCTATAAAAAAAAAATTTAGAATTTGTGCTTAATCCTTTAACTAATTCAGAGTCCAGAGCAAACAAACAAAATAAACATATAAATGAATAAATTTGTCTATAGCTTTCTATTCTGTTCTGTTCACCGCTCTGCAATATGACCACTTTTGAATTATGTTACTCAGTCATGTATCAGTCCGGAGAATGTACTCTCTCATATTCCATCAAGTCACGGTGGAAAACCTCCAAACACAACAGTCTCCCAAAATGCTTGAATGATAGGGAGCCTTAACAGAAAGAATCTTTAAATTGAAAAAGGCTTTACAGTCTTTTGGCCCTGATTATGTGCATGCAGTCTCATTCTCTCCCATAACGTCTCATTATAAGAAAACCTGACATGACATGTGAAAACAGCTGAGGAAGTAGCCGCTGTTGGATTCGAATAAAGAAAAAAAAAACTTGATGATTGGTCACATATATAAAGAATTTAATGCATATTAATGTTTGATAGCAATGCAGTTAAACAGCAGAATAACTCCAAATGGCATTGAAATGAAATGAAATAACCCAATCAGAAAAACCCTGGTTCCCTATTGTTTCTAGTTTAGGCTCGCATGTAAGGCTGAGCTTTCTGTTTATCTCGCTATATTTAGGTATTTACGAGCAATTGTTTGTTTCCTGTTTGTATTTATAATTTTAAATGGAAATAAATCTGCAGCATTTTCCGGCCAATCAAAAGAGAGGCTTAAATTCATAAAGGGACATTGCAAAAAAGAGATAAAGTCTCTGTGTTTGTGTCATTGTATTATTTCAGAATCCACATCAGCGTTGGTCTTTCATGCTGATGGCTAAAGAATCTTGATCTGTCGCTGATCAGATGAGGTGAAGTGGCTGGAATACTTAATCCCTGACATCTTCTGCTTGACATCTGTCAACAGGCCGAGCATGAAAGAGTTAATGAAACTGGAAGTGAAGTGTGGACCGAGACCCCTCCTTCCTGCTCTCTCTCTCTCCGCTCAGGCCCATCCTTCTCAGAAGAAAGTTCTGAATCCAGAAACCATCTTCAAACCCAATTTAACCTTATAAAATCCCAGCGGAATCAACGCCGCAGCAACCTTCTGTTGGGGAACAAAGTAGAAGTGGTGACAAATGATGCCAAGGTGAGTTTGAACCGGTTCTGCTCGCTCGCTGAAAGTAGCGTATCTGTACCGCTACAATGTTTTAAAACAATGTAGACGGTGTTATTTCTTTACATGGATCATTTAATATTATGTTTAGTGTGTTCACGTTGAGTTTGAGAGCAAACAACTTGGATAGTGTTTTATTAAAACGGATACTGTGAGGTAATCTTGGCCAAACAACGGTAACGTTTTTACCAAATATCATCCTTCCAAAACCAGCTTCTACATCACGACGTTAATGTTAGTCAGTTAGTTTAAAAAGAACATCAGTCTAAATTGTGGTGGCTTTCATTTGTACATAACATAGTTTTCTGTGTGTTAGTTTGTCAATGTCTAACCAAGGCTGTGTGGTGAAATGTAACCAACCCCTGGGCGCCTCCATAGTCTGTTTCATCCCCAGCTAAATTCCTTTACACGTCTGGGCTGCACAACATGGTTGCGAGAAGGTTTAGCCGTGTTGTATAAATAAAGTGATTTTTGTCTTCGTCGTAGAAAAAAAATAGATAAAAAAAATAAAAAAATAAAATAAAAATCACACAACTGTTTATGACGAGCTTTGCATTCATGGGTAAAGGGGGTATTCCCAGTTCAGTGCTGGGTTTACACTGACCCCTCCTCCAGCAGGCCTGGGTGTGTTTCAAGACATGACTCAAATTTTGTTACTCTATACCTATGAAACCCTGGTATGAGTTCAAGACCTCACGTTTGCCTCACTCTTGCTTCCTGAGGCTCCTCGTGGATTAATTCCCTATATTTTTTAGTCTTTCAAGCTGGGCACTTTTCTCAAATGACAGATTTTTTTTTTTTTTTAAACAGCTGAACTGGAATCCATGTGATCATTGACATGCCATGCTCAGTGCATTTCACAGAATCACTTTTCTCTCTGTAACAATTATGACTCCAGTAATATTTTGTTATAATGTTACACTTGGACACTAAATGATCCATGTGTTTGATTTTTAACTTGAGATAACAATAGTCACCCTGTAAATCCTGGGATTATGCAAGATTTTTCAAGCGTTTTCTTTACAGTGGCTATTACGGTTCTTATCGACTTGTTTAATGTGTTGACATAAGTGACTGCTTCTGTGACACAAGTGACTTTGAAAGGCGAGGCTGCTGTAAATTTTTTACCATGCAACACACCTACAGGTTTAATTTGCTCCAGTTCCTGGGACTCTCTCATAGTTCAGTTCACCCTTCTCAATAACTGTGGCTTGCTCGGGAGCACGAGGCAGTTCTAGCTGAGGAGAACTATCCTACTCTAGGTACCGTTTAATTCAGAGAAATCGTAAAGTGACTGTGTTGGACTTTGGAAGGAAATTCGTGTTTTAAGTGTGTTTTGTAATTTGGTTTCAGACTCTGTCTTTTTCTCTTTCCAGTTTTTGACTTCTCTGCAGCTGGTGTAATAGAAGATTTTGGACTAACAATGCGTTCGAGTGTGGATGGACCACCATGCCCTCTTGGGAGCAGAGGCACTAATAACAACAACAGTAACGACAACAACAGTAATAGCAACAGCAGTGGAAACTCAGGCTCCCAGTACGCATTGTGTGCTTTGGGTATTGGACTTATCGCCCTTGGTGTGGTGATGATTGTGTGGAGTGTGGTGCCTGCAGGTGCAGCTGTTAACGGCAGCACGACCGGTTCAGGAGGAGGTGCTGGCGGTGATCGGAGGAATAAAACGTCCTCTGTGGCATTTGTGTTGGCGGGATCTGGGGTGGCTATGTTGCTGCTGGCAGTGTGTCTGGGAATGAGGAACAAACAGCGGGAGCAGATGAGGCTTCAAGAGGCCCAGAATCAGAGACAAGAGGCAGTAAGGGAACAAGAACAGAGAGAAACGTAAGTTCAATCATGACTGGATTTTGTTCTTAATTTGTTTTCATTTCGACGGCAGATCTTAGATAATGAATTGTAATGTTCCCCATTAATCATGTGAGAAAGATTCACTGTTAGATTCTAATGTCTATCAGAATTTTCTTACCAAAGCAAACCTTTTTTATTATTATTATCAGACTGATCAAAGTGTATGACAACCAAAGGTTTCACATAAATTATGAAATAGCTAATATGCTGTGTCAGTATGACCTACTAGTATGCAAGAACAGATCAATTGGAAAAATATATACCTATTTAAATATCTTATTTCTTAGATCTTTCAGTTGCATGAAGCTAACAAGTTAACTTTTTTTAACAATCTCCATATTCAATAAAATGATATCACTGCAAGTTGGAGCTCTCAAGTCTCAGATATTTCCATGTTGCTAGCATGTTTGACTGAAGCTGAAGAAAGCTTTCTGTTTTCCAGGAAAAGATCTAAAGCATGAAACATGTCTGAGAATTGTGTGTGTCATTCATGTATTCATTTCTATCTGTACATGTTTGTACATTTCTGCAGTGCTGAGGAGCAAGCCCAACGATATGCTGTACCAACCTATGAAGAGGCAGTAGGCAGTGGCCAGTACCCTGTCCGGCAGAGCAACTTTCGACCAAGTGTCAGCCAGCTGCCATCCTATGACGACCTGGTCCAAGTCGATGTTATGCAGTATGAGAACGAGGGGTCAGAGGTCATGAATACTGTATCACAGACTCTGCCAGCCTCCATTGCCCCTGCTTCCACTGTTTCCACATCAAGTCATAGACCAGGGAGAAATAGCCTCCCTAACTTCCTCCCTATCAAGATCCGCAGAATAAAGTCAGAGAAGCTGCCCATGAAAACCACTGGTACCACTCATCCAGCAGCAGGACTCAGTATTGAACCTCTCACTCCACCACCGCAATATGAGGATAAAGTTCCTCCGCTTTAAGATTGAGCCCTTTAAACACAATTGAGTGAAATTCCTGGAATTCCCCATTATCACCTTATGTGGACATGGGGTTGGATTTTTAGGCCATGACCTAAGTATGACTTCTTGCCCTTTTGTTAAGGGACAAATTATTTGTTGACATTCATCATGGTTGCTGAAATCGCTGAAGAAGAACTTTTCATGACCTTATGGATCCTTGAATCAGAAGTGGAACAATAAGCAGATCCTTCCTTACTGTGACACATGTGGTCATCTTCTGATAGATTGGATTTAAATGCAATGTTTTCTCATATGTTATTCTAGGTTTCTGCACAATAATGTACTAGGATGAGTTGATGGCAGAAGAGATCATGGAACAAAAGGGACATGTATCACTGAGGATACTGTATCTTTAAATGGATATCTGCACTCCTCATGTGAAATAGTGGCCGTAAGGCAGTGTTTAGCAATGGACGGTTAGGAATTAGCACTGCCTATGTTTTATCAAATGTGTGCTTAATAGAGTGCCTAACCATCATTTGTACTGTGGTATCATCATACATGCACAAATGACTAGATTGCCAATCATAAAATATCTTCTGGTTTTTGCTTCTTTTAAAGACAAGATAAAACTTTCTACAGGTATGATTGATCCATGACTGGTTTGAAAATGGAGCGACCAGGCAGTCATGGCCTAAAGTCCAATTAATGTCTGTATTGATAGTTAGATGTTTTCGTTATTCTCCTTTTTTAGATTCCACCAGTTTGAGGAAATTTGTGTCTTTAACTTGCTAAATGCTTAACTCCTTTGTTTACACTCAGCTACTCATGTGCTTAAGTAGCATGTTGCTAGCATGTCTCCGTAGGTTCACCCATCTACATTTTTTTTAAAATAAACTGATAACAGGCTACAAATGTAATAATTATTTATAACTTGCATAACTCCATACCGGAAGTAGTTTGATATTGGTGTCATATCTGTATTTTATGAGTGAAAGTCATACCAGCTAGCACAACAGTAATGATCACCATTAACTGCCATTGCTGTTGTATTGATTACCATTTAGGAGAAGTGCTGATACCAAGTAATGTATGCCCTCCAGTTGAACACACCAAAGCATTGTTGTAATTTGAGCAGCAATATTCCAAATGAAAACATTCTCTGACACTAATGTTTCACCTTCATTGGTGCTTCTCTTGCTAGCGGTATGCAAAAGATGGTGAGAGCATGTGGGAAAGAACTTCGTAAAAAGCTAAAACCCTTTACCCCGTAGCCATGGTGTGTTGTGAAGACAGATGTGTCCCTATGCTGTTTTTTTTTTTTTTTTTTTAAATCCCAAGTGACCAACAAAACAACTCATTGACTGTGCAGCTGCACCATAGCAGCAGCAGCAGCTTTTGCTCACTGCCCTGGTGGTCGACATTCTTTCAGTCAGGATCAGTCTTGATTACTTGCAAGTAAAGACAGGATTTGTTGACTCAGAGCTTTGTCTTCACTTTAAAAGTATTCAGAGAGAGCAGACAGAGAAGAGAGGATTCTTCAGATGTAATTTAGGAAAATTGAGTGAATAGCATAATTAACTACTTAAATATGTAAGCACACTCTCCTGTCTTTTATTGGACTAGAATATGAAGAGCTAAAACCAAAAATACAGACCTTTAAGTTATTTATTTCACTGTTACTCATTTTGTGAAGATGCACAGCTAAAGCTTTTCCTCTTTTGCAAGAAGAAAAGTCATCTTTCAGCTCATGTTTCACGAACAAGCTTCCCCATTGTTGTCACACTGTCTCAACTGAAGGTTTTTTAGAATTCAGCTACATCTGTATTTGTCAGCCTTATTTTAAAGCTGAAAATTATCTGTGTGCTATCGATGTTTTTTTTCTTTTTCATACTGCAGACATCTGCAATGTACCTCATCTGCAAATGGCCAATTAACTATAAGATTGATTCTGTAGCTGTTGTCAAAAGGTTTTACTTTATTGAATGATAGTGTATGTATTAAGGAGTAAATTTTCTTTTTAATATAAATGTGTTTCAGTTTCATTTACATTTTTTTCTACATCTTAGAACTGTCTCTTACATGTACTGTGAAATCCAATTTTCTATGATAAATCTTATTTGTGTTTAAAGAAAAACTTAGTTTTTTGCATAGTTTGAAAACTAATATTTTATAAGAAATAAAAGAATGTATTTGCTAAATAAGTCTGATTATAATGTGTATTTAATAATGTCAGTTTTTTTCTGTATGTCTGTGACCATGTGTTTTTAAAAAATTTAATTTTATGCTCATAAGTTATTAAACTTTGTTTTAATCTGGAATGTACCAGATAAAAGTCTGGACACACCATCCATTAAATTTAGACTGGATTTATGTACAAATGAATCTTGCTGTGGATGTATTCAAGTTTCCAGGACATCAAGAGTAACTCCGCATTAACACACAGTGACTCTTCGTTCCACTTGTCAGCATTTTATTTGAGAAATGACAGCGTTAACACAAAATAACTGATGTGTCACTGTTAACATCAGTGGAACATTTTGTTTAGTACTTGCCCATAACCTGTAGATGGAACAAAAAACAAAAACAATGAAACCTGACATTTAGTTAAGGCTTTTATGACTGCAAAGTGTTTACAAGTGTTCCTTACTGAGTTAATCCAGCTGACGTAGGAGCTGACTTGGGTAAAGACGGTGGGCTTCTGCAGAATGTTGCAGCCCTCACCAGAGCCAAAGCTGACCACGCCATGGACATTCCAGGAGCCATCAAGGTTTTGGCACTTCAAGGGGCCACAAGAATCTCCTGAAGGTGAGCAAAGTGTTAGTTGAAAGCTTATTTACAAACACTGAATTGTATTTTCTTAAAGTATCTATAGGAATATTGTTCAAGTCTAAGTATTTTCCTATTATCTCCTTAGTGTCTTTTATACTGTACCCTGTTAAAAAGAAATACAATTGATGTTGTTATTGCTGTAAATGACTATTTCCCAGTATAAATTTGCATTGCAGCCTGCAGAAATACCATTTCCCCCAGCACAGACCATTGTTTCTGTTGCAAGGACACTCCACCAATCAGACTGTGAGCAGATATCATGGCCAACTACAGGCAGGAGAGCTTGCTGCAAGATGTCAGATAGGAGACCGTTGGCTGTAAAGTAAACACAAAGTCTTACTCAGGCAGAACAAACATTACTTGTTTTTATTGTGATTGATAAACTGAGGATTGCTCAGTCAAATCTGTTTCTATATGTCAAGATAATACACAAATTCCCAAAGTCCAATCTGAAGGCGCTCAAGCAAGTTGAAGCTTTTTTTCCCAGTTAACTTCACTGATTTCTGGTTTTCTTATGGCTACACAGCTATTCAGTCCCTGTCCCTTGAGTTCCCTTCGCATTGTTAATGTAGAAATAATCTTAATTTGACTATTAAATACAGCTCTACTGTTGGGCTTTCTTTGATATGACTTCACCATCATTCCGGACGTTACCGGCCACATTTCTTCCTGGAAGATGATGGTTTCCCACTATCCTTCCATTTTTCAATGTGTTATAGTTAATAGTCAATAGATCAGTAATCACATAAATATTTGGTGAAATCAGGTGGTTAAAAAACACCAGTAGAACTTTTGACTTTGTTGAATAATGCAAGTAAAATCATTTCCACGCATAACATGAGGAGCAAACTCAAGGGACTGGGGCTAAAAAGCTGCGCACCCTTAAAACCAAGGCAAACAGAGAATTCAATTAGCAAGTGAGCATAAAGATTGGAATCTGGAGGAAAGGAAGAAGGTCATGTGGTCTGATGACCCCAGGTTTAAACCTGTTCGACAGTGATGGAGCATCAGGGTTGGAAGAGAAGAGGATGAACCGTTGCAGTCATCATGCTTAGCGTACAAGCCTATATTGGTAGGGTTTACATTCAGAAGTATTTTGTGTCCAAAGAATGCCAGCAGTTTGATCGGGGTAATGTCATTACTGGAAAACATGCATATCACCTCTGTCAACTCCAGAATTTCTGGAAGAAGGTATTCTTGGATGTTTTTTTTCGGGTTTTAAAAGTTTTGGAATATTTGCATGTTTTTTTCCACATCAGCTGTAAGTTGAATAATATTCTACCTTGTGAAGTTGACATATACTGGCTGGTGTTCACAAATACCAACACAAGAAAAACAACAAATAATATTGAACTCTACTTGTAAAGATGTGACTGACTCACTGGAGATTCGACCCCAGCCAGTAACATAGCACAGGGCCCCATGAGGTAGGATGACACCTTGCTCTGGAAGGCAAGCGGGCATGATTATATCAGAGTAGGTGACAGGGAAAGACGGTTTTAGTAGGGCAATATCGTTCCTGAAAAACAAAACATATCACATAGTCTACAAACCTTTTACTGCATCATCTGTCCCATTTGAAAAGAACACAAAAGGAAAAGAACTGATTTCACTCCTCTTACACAAGCAGCATTAACTGCTGTGGAGATAGTCGGTAAGCCGAACAGTTTACTGAGTAGGATGTGGTAGTCCTCATGAGTGATGACTTTTGCTGCTGTGAGAACGACAGCCCTCCTCGGTTGCATTCAGGTTGTGTTTTCCCTGCTCTACTCTGTAGTTGTAATGATCACTGCAGCAGGACAGATGGCAGGACTCCGTTTAAGCAGCACACTGTTTAAACACTGTTATGTGTGAACTTTTCTACATGGCACTCTGTTTCTTTTCTATTGGGTGATATTGCTACTCATGATAGATTTTATCACAAAGTTTCCCAGTTAAACAAGTCGTCACAGTCTGTTGGGTGGAGAAGTATTGATTCTGGCACAGACCTTCATCTGACTTGATCAATTTTAATTAAGCAGTATAATTATTGTATATTTTGTTATGCTTAAGCATTATGTCAATCTCGCCCTGGTATTGAATTGAACTTACTTGAAGCAGTATGCAGCCGAGAGGATCCATTCAGGGGAGATGAGGATCCCTCCACAGACGTGACTCCAGTGTCCCCTGCTGTTGGACTGGAGCAATACCTGGGCAGTGGACAGAAATGCACAACAACCTGTATTGAAATGTCTATAATTCTCCCACATCAGAAAAATAAAAAAGAGATAAAATAAGAAAATAAGTCATATTTTCCAGAGCAAAATGGGGAAAAATGAACCACTTGTTCAATTTGGGATGCTAAGATGAAAATATATTGAGAGCAAACTTTACCTGCAAAGGCCAGCTGTGGGGCCTGACATCCTGTCCTGTTACCACCCTGTTCAACACAGGGGGGAAAGTAGGGATGCCACACCCGCAAACTGCAATATAGAACATGATTTCATAGTTACTTAACATTTGGTGCTTTCTTTGTTTAGATTTTTCACAAATAATACTTAGTAAGTGCATGCATTTCCCTACACGTGACAGATGGCATACAGCTGAAAATGTCAAAACATAAATTGGCAACCATCATTTTAAAGCTGTGGCAATTCAGTTTAAATTTGATTGTGAATTCTACTTGTAATAGTAATAACTAGACACCCAGTATGTCTTCAGTCTATTTTAGTGAGATGATTTTAAGTGTCTTACCAGCGATTATAAGAGCAGCCAGAATCAGCAGCCTCCTCATGACCGGTCATGTGTGTGTAAGGGTGTGCTTCCTTATGTGTTAAAAGCAATCTTTTGTATATGCTGTTTGCTAAGCAGCACTGTGCACTGAATAAACGGTTTTGGGAAACACACGTAGAAAGTCAAACAAATGGAGATTGGGGACATAACGGGTGGTTGGTGATAGAACGTTCCCATCAATGTTCCAGCTGGAGAAAACAGAAGCTGTTTCTGCCACGATAACATCACCGACCTGAATAATTGATGCATTTGTTAGAATAAAACTTACTTTAGCCAACATTACTTCCAACAGGCTAAAGACAACCTTATTTTTGATGGCTTTTAAATATATTTTTTAATCGTCCAAGTCCTACAAATAAAGGATAACACAACATATACTTATTTAAAGTCTTTATTTCTCCTATTTCTTATATCACTTTGATCCCAATGGACTGCTCTCCTAGTAGGCCACCATTTTCTGTAAAAGAGATCATTCAGAAATGTTAGGTTGTCATGTGAGGCTGTAGTTTTGAACTTGTTAGGTGATTTTATAAGAGTTTCATATCCTTACAGAACTGATCCAGTCCATGTAGGAGCTGACTTGGGTGAAGACAGTTGGTTTCTTGGGGTAGTTGCAGCTGAGCCCGGAGCCAAAGCTGACAATACCATGAACTTCCCAGGAGCCGTCAGCGGCCTGACAGTTCAGAGGACCACCTGAGTCTCCCTGAAACATCAAGTGGAAGAAAAGACCCAATCATTGCCTATGATAGGAGTTGGTACAGTCTACATCCCTCCTGTGACTCTGTATTAGAATTAGTTAGAATAGACCAGGAGGAAGGTAGCTTTGGTCCTAGAGAGGTGTAGTTATATACTTTTTAAAAAACATTTCTGTTTCAACACATTAAATTCAAGTGGATCTAACAGCTTATTAAACTCTGCTCAGTGACTCATTCATTTGGACCAGATGTGTTTAAACGGAGAAACACTGAAAACTTGCAGAAAAAACGGAAATAATTGTGTATGGTATTTTTGCTTAAAAATATGATTGACTTTGTTTTTGTGATGAATACATGAATATTCCAAACAAAAACATACAGGAGAATCAATTATCCTAATGTAATTGCTGCACTGGACTATCTCACCATTTATACAATGATGTGACTGAATCTTTCACCATGTTTACTCACATTGCAACCAGATACAACACCGTCTCCACCGGCACAGACCATGGTTTCTGTCACCTGAGAGCCCCACCAGTCAAACTTGCTGCAGTTCTCATGGTCCACCACGGGGAGGAGAGCTTGCTGCAGAATGTCAGCGATGGGACCTCCAGCTGTGTGAAGGAGATACATACAGGTTCAGGTAAAAATCTCTGACTATCTTCAGTATGTAGCCTAATGAGTCAATCAGTGAATGTGAAAAAGCAAGACTTGTAAAAGAGATGCAGTTACAGCACATTTTAGCTATCATAGTTAACTCAGTTTGTTTTGAATACAAATTAGACTGTAGCACATAGAAATGATATTTTTTTAAAGTGACAAAGTGAATTTAGAGTGGAAGGACACTGTTCACTCACTGTAGAGACGACCCCACCCAGTGACATAGCAGGGTTCGTTATGGGGGAGGATGAAGCCGGCGGCAGGAAGACAAGCAGCCATGATGGTGTCAGAGAAGTCAACAGGGGCCTCCAGTTTGATCAGAGCAATGTCATTACTTGAAAAAAATGCATAGCAGCTCTGTCAGTATTGAACATATTGTACTGTTTTACAATAAATGGTTAATTTCTCAGAGATACCGAATGAAGAAGGAGTTCCACTTCTCATGCACAATGATGTTGGTGGTGCCCATGAACACAGCACCCTCCTCATTCTCTAGCAGGTTATGCTTTCCCAACGCAACTCTGTACTCTCTGCCCGAGCTGCAATTTCACAGATCATTTGTGCATCAGTTATATTTGATAGATTAAAAAAATCTCAAAGTTTAGATAAATATCAAACTTTTACTTATCAGTCTTCTACCTGATGCAGTGAGCAGCAGTGAGGACCCACTGCTGGGAGATGAGAGTACCTCCACAGGTGTGCCTCCACTCACCCTCTCTGTTGTATTGCAGGGAAATCTGAAAAGTGAATAAAAATGTCATTCAAAATCCCCCATGTCCAATGACCCATGGTGTCTTAGTATAGTGTAGATTTTTGTGCTCTTTGAAGTGTGCATTTTTTATTGACACTTCACTCCTCAAATTTTAGGGTTCATTCACTTAATTGATGTATTAAATATAAAACTTTATCTCCATTTGTCAAATATTTTTTAAAGACTATTTTCTGATCAGCTTTTCTAAAATGTAAAAAAAAAGAAATTCCAAGCATGATTGCATCATCATTTCTAAAGTTTTGTCTCCAATTATATTATTTCTTCATATCTTCACTCTTTAAATGTTTAATTTACGGATGCTTGTTTATTTATTTATTTATACATTTATTTATAATTAATTTTGTATTACCTGCCAGGGCCAGCTGTGAGGCCTGACATCCTCTCCTCCAACCACTCTGGTCACCACAGGGGAATAGACTGGTGTGCCGCACCCATAGGCTGTGGGGGACACAAGACAAACATATTTCACACAGCTGTTAAGCTACATCTAGTTGTCACTGAAAGCTAGACTATAAAGAAAACAGAGGTGGCTGGAAAAGGGAAGATGATGTCTCATTCGTTTTTTAGCAATAAAAACATATCCTTACCACCGGCAACAAACAGAGCAAGCACCACAAACTTCATTGTGTCTACAGCTTCATAGTTTGCAAGAAACATCTGGTATATTTATACAAGCCACTGTATTATGTAACCCAGAAACCTTCGTCTAGTTCCTGGGAATCCTAATGCAGGGGTGGGGCCTTAATCAGCGGACACAACCTGCATATGAGGTCAAGGCCAAAAATATTCTGGAAAAAATGTATGTACATCCATCCATCCATATATATA
>JBAMHX010000015.1:17141271-17154265 GCA_037177515.1 Pseudomugil tenellus
ATGAAATATACTTCTTTACATACACAAAATTACTTACGGGCATTGCCCCCGTGGAGAAAACACGACGATTTGGAAACTTAGAAACTTGTTAGCTCCGAGAGCAACTTGTTCTGACCCGATCTCGTTCTGACTGAGCACGTTAAACAGGAAATAGAAACTTAACTCTGCATTAAGTGTAGTTACCACTATTGGTCAGCAGATGGCGCTCAAACACTAAAATTAACAAAGAATAACACAAAATGAATATGTGGTCATTGAGACCAACACAGTCATATTTTGTTTGACAAGTGTAAATATTACTTGAATTGACCATTCTTGATAACAGAGCAGTAGAGACACACCACTTTTCAGAAACATTTCTAAATATTCTATTCTTTTCACCAGATTACTACTTCTTTTAAAAGCAATGATGATGACAAACAAGTGTTAGAATATTTGTAAGCTATATTCCTGCATGAATTGCAGGATTAAGAAAAAGTTGCAGGAAACTTGTGGATAATCTTGTTCAAACTCTGATTGCACGTGCTATCAGAAAAACAAAGGTAACTGTACCTTTTCAACTATTTTTAGACTTGGAGAAAAAAGTGGAGAAAGAAGATTTCAATATCAATACAAAAAAGATAGAAGCAGTTGAAAAGAAAATTTTTAAAGCCCTTTGCAAAAAGTTCAGCAAATCAGCAATTGTACTGGGCTTTATGCATTATGAACACCACGAAATTGACTACATAATTGTCAAAGTTTTCATAGAGAACGTAATAGAACGATCAAATAAATCTGGCCTGATCAGAAAATTTAAGAAAGTTTTCACAAACCTGTGTGGAACTACAGAGGCTCCTCAGAACATAGATCAGAGCTCAGAGCTGACAACAGCTGCTGAAATAGTGGATGCTACAAGTCCAGATGTTGCTGGTAGTTCTTTGGAAACATGTAAAGCATTTAAACATACAAAACACAGATATATAAACATGCTTATTTTGCAGTTAATACACGGGGTTGCAAAAACAGCAAAGAAACCCTGCGATCAAAAATCAGAAGAAGCCATCCACGATCGGTTGTGCAAAAAAATTACATCTGCAATGTCGCATGAAGGTTTACAGATAAACACAGTTTGTTGACTCCTACAAGTTTAAACAACTTTATTTAGCAATTTTCTCAGACCTTTGAGGATACTGGATCTGTCCAGCTTATGTCCTGGAGTTCTTAGAGTCAGAAGGTCAAGAGACTGATAACATCCTTATTTCTGTATTCCTTCAGCACGCAACCATAAAAGAAAAAAAGAGAAGGATATGGTTTTAGAGGTTTACTGTCATCTGTGAACAAATGTGTCCTGAAGTCTTGCAATATTTAGTTGCAGGAAATTTGTCTTTTTGAATAACAACTTTTTAAAAGAAATGACATTACAAAACACCCTTACTTGTCAATGCCTAGAGATTGCTGCATGGATGCTGTAAGCTATTAACTGCTAATCAAATCAAACCTAATTTCATCAAGTTTTTTTTTAACATAAAAAGTAAACACAGGAGATAAGGTGGTAGGATTTGAATGTAGGCCTGAGAGGTAGGCAGATGCAGGAAACCATTTATTGAACAACACAAACTTAGCTACTGAAAGACAAATTAAAAACAGACTGGATTGGAAAAAGTCATGACAGCACCAGGAAAACACAACAATGATCTGGTAGCGACTAAATGACAATGTGGACTACACACACAGATAGAGTGACTAAAGATGAAAAAGAGAAGAGACCATAAAGTAAAGTAGACAGAACACACAAAGGAAAATGACTACAAAATAAAACAGCACAAAGTTAAAAAAAAAAAGGTAAAATCCCAGAAATTAGAGAGAACAAAGAATAAAAAACAGAACAAAATCAATAAAGAAATAAAATCACATAAAAAACTTCTAAGAAAACAAAGAACAAGGAAATTAACACAAAGACAAAGAAGAATGAAAAAACTTCAACGCACCACACAAGTTCACCGGATGACCCAAAAACAAAGTGTACCAACGTACGACATCCTCGGAGACAGGAGCCATAAAAGGAGGGTCCCAACCTGAGACCGCCTCAGACACAGGAGCCCCCTCGCAGGCAGAGACTAGAGGTAGAAATAAATCTTAAAATAGTAGGGGGAGGATACAACCCACAGATTTAGTTCAGGAGAATAGAAGAGGTAAGGAAAGAATAGAGGAGAGAGAAGTAAGGACAGAGCACCTGGTCATATTAATTCCAATGCTTATTATGCACAATGTTCTGAAAACATAAATGTTAGGAAAGCTTTACATGTTAAAGGTAAACATTTTTAAGTGAAATTTGTCAACGTATGATTGTCGTTAACTAAAGATTTTTCTGGCAACTGGACGATTGTAAAGTTAATCAATTTAATCTGTGAAGGCAGTGATTATGCTACTATCCAGTTAGACGCAGAGTGAGGTGGATCATGCCCCCACCATTTTAGGCATGCTGATACATCTGAAGAGCAGTGGGAATAAAAGCAGGAATAGAAGTGGGTGTACTCAATGCTGTCTGAAAAATAAACTCTGTATACCTGCGTATAAATCACTGCATCACTGTCCACAGTTACCCTTTCTGCTGCTGTTACAACCATCTGCTGGGTCTCTGCAAGATGTCTTCTTTATTGCAGTCAGGTAACCACATTAAGAGTACATATGCACTCCTGTTGAAAGCGGTGAGAATTTTTGGGGATGACTGAGGCCTGTTTGAATATCTTGCGTCGCTGATGGGCCAGGTTCCTCACCCCAGTGATGTTCTTCAACCAAGACAGTGAAGTAGGAGATCCATATTACCATTAACTTAAACTAAATCAGTATCTAGTAACTCCTTTATTTTCTTCTCAATTGCTCCCCACATAAAAAAAATGTCATAGATGGAAGAAAGTGAACCACAGTTGTCAGGTTTTCTACCACATCGTAAGGTTTTGTCAAATATTTCCTTACTCTTACATATTTACATCTGCTTCAAGGTTTAAACTGTTGTTGTGCATTCAAAGATGGTATCCTCCATACTTTAATTCAGACGTGAGCAAGCCCAATCCTTGAGGGCTATTATCCTGCAGATTTAATGCCTTGCCCACACGTAGCCGGATATCTCACAAAACTAAGATACTTTTGTTCTATTTGGCCAGTCATCCACGCCAAAACGCAGATCTACAACATCAAAAACTATTGTTTTATACTAAATACAATAAATAAAGTAAATACTATGACATCACATGTGCGACCTTTGCTTAGAACTTGAATGTCCTCAAAACTTTATTAGCTTTATCAATTGTTCAGGCGCTTCGAGTTTGTTATTACAAGCCCAAATACTACTACGTATCTCCTCCGTCCTCCAGGAGGAATGACGGGACAATTTCCGCATGTCTTCAGATAGAAGGACAGTCTACTGTCATGCGATCACCAGTCAATGTAATAAAAGTTGCCTGCACACTGTATCATTTAGCTGATGAGGGCAGATTACGATAAAAGGGTTTGATATAGTTATGAACAGCGCAGTTATGCGGACAGGTGTGGATTTAAAAAAAAAAAAAAAACGAGATGATGTGAGTGTGTTTTTTCTACTCTCTGGAAGGGGTAAGATATACGGTTTTACAAAAACCTGGCAACATGTGGACAAGACATTAGTTGCAAACCTTCCATCACACCTGAATCAAATGGCTAAAATTCCTCATGCACGTGTCTTCAGTTCTACAGAGGCTGCTAGCGAGTCATTCATATGATTCAGGTATGCTGGAAAAAGGATGCATCTAAAAGTTGCCTTTAATGTTGTCTTTTTAAAAGTCTGCACATTCTCTTCTGACCTGCAAGATGACTGCTGCTCACTGGATATTGTCTCTTTTTACGACCAGTCTCTGAAAACCAGAAAGTGACTTTAACATACATGTAGATATTTTTTTATATAAATCTGATTATGGAAAGGTGAATGTTGACAGCGACCTTTCGAATATTTATCTCAGAAATGGATGTGGATACATCAGTCCAAATTATTAAAATAGTTTGATTAGTCCCAGATATCTGATTTATAATGGACATGTAAACACGCTCTGTTTTCTGAAAAATAGTCATCTGTAAAAGTTTTCAAGATTCAAGAAAAAATGGTGTTACATGAATGTCTTGAAGTGAATCAATATCAAATGGAATCAGATTCAATCTAAATGGAATCAAAACAGTCTTTTGTGAATCAAATCAATTTAGAAAATTTGTGGTAACACCCAGCTTAATATTTCTTTTCCTTGGAATAGACACATAATTAACAATAGCCATAATTATTCCCTTTGTACAATCCCTTATTCTTTGTTACAGGTTATTTAGTCAAAACCCCAATTACAGTCTCATCTGCTACTAACTAAGGTCTAATTTATGTTATGCATTCATTATTAACAGAAAACCACTTCACCCCTATTTTGCTCCAAGCGTTCATTTGCATGTTAATTATCTTCATTGTTGCATGTTAATTATCTTTAGCAACATGGGCAAACTAAATAAAAGCTCCTCCACTTGCCCGAACTCACATTGTCTGATGAATTTCACTTTATCTCTTCAAACTTTCACCTTTGTTCACTTTGAGAAAAATCGTAACTTCTATTTGAAAATATTTCTTATTCATTTAAATGACCTCGTGCTTTTAGACAAGATGGTTAAAATATTTAACACTGCTCAAAAGACCTGAATGTTAACATAACCTACCAGTCACACACCCATACTATAATGTCAATCAAGTAACAGGAGACTATGGTATTCTAATGGCATTCAACTCACCAGTTACCAACCTGGTGAGATCTAAAGTTATCTATGTTAAATAGATCCAGTTGACACAGATTTTTCCCTTAAATATGTATTTATGTATGTTGGTTAGATTTTATTTTATGGAAGTAAGAAAAACGTACTCAACATTAGACAAGTGGTAAAAATGTTAATGCTGATATGTCCCATATTTGTAGAATCATTTTATTTTATAATATTATGTATGTTTTATTATTATTATTATACATTTCTTGGATCTTTGGAGTTCTAATCTTTGGAAAAGAATGTGTTTGCACTTGAAAAGAACAAAAACAACAACAAGTCACAGTAAGTAGAATTTAAATAAATCTAACCTCTCAGCTGAGATGTCAAGTTTTGCAAGGTAGTTCCTGGTGTGCTTGATTTTACATAGGATAAATGGTACACATGAAATGTTCAATAAACTTCCGCAGTTATAATATAAATGTGCAGTAAATATAAATGTGTGATTATTGAATAAAAATTAATGCCAGAGTTTTCTTTTGCCACTAGATGGCGACAGAGCACTGTCTCATCGCCTCCCCACATATAGACGGGCTGTTTTGCCACCGCACACAGAATTTGATGCACTTCATAAATTTGAACAAGAACAGAAGCAGAGGGCAGAGACTGGACCACAAAGCAGCACATGACTGATGTTAAAACTACTGTACAGCTGTTCTGATTCCTACTCATTCAACTGTGCTATGATACACAATCAACTGCCTCATGGTTGAATTAAAATGCATCATTTTCTGATTTCTGATGCCACTCAGACATATTTTAATATTTACATTATTGCATATGTGGCCAGAATCTACCAGACTTTCATCATATTGGTTTATGGTTTACCCCAGTTAGATGCAGAGCAGGCAGGCTGATGCTGTCAGTGTGTGCGTGAAAATGGATTTGTCAAAGGACTAAAATTTCCTTCAAGGAACAGATTCTGTTTGACGTGAGACAGCATGTGTTACAGCAATGGCTGTCTGATCATTGCACACAAGCATGTGGGAGGTTTCCATTCTATGCACCGAACCCAACGAGCAGTGAAGTCAAACAAATGTAACCTTTTAGCCTCTTTTGTGCTGTGATGAGATGTTTTTGGCTCTAAGTAGAACTTTTAGACGGCTGTTTGAGACTCAGCTTCAACTCTCAGCTATCTGATATCAACTCCAGCCATAGAAGAGGGTTGCTACACACTTTTTGGCTTAAGGGTGTGAGTCCTATGTTGGATGTTGATGAACAGAGGCTATAGAC
This sequence comes from Pseudomugil tenellus, assembly GCA_037177515.1. Taxonomy (NCBI): domain Eukaryota; kingdom Metazoa; phylum Chordata; class Actinopteri; order Atheriniformes; family Pseudomugilidae; genus Pseudomugil; species Pseudomugil tenellus. Next base: position 17,147,308 of record JBAMHX010000015.1, read on the forward strand.
CCTTGTACAGTATATATGGAACAGTTGAGTGAGCTGTAAATGGTGTGAGTATTTGACAGAAATTTCATTCTCCACATGTTGCAGGGTTGAAAATAGCTCAGATGATAGAATTAATCCTTTAGTTCCTGGTATGTTTTCTAAATAAGATAGTTGGTGACTTCTCACATCAGACAGACGTGCTATGAGAAAAAAAAGTTACTTATCAAGTGTTGCTTTACACCAGTATAGTGCTAGTCAGGTCTTGCTGGTTGTGGCACATTTGCTGCTGGGAAATAGAGTTTAAACACAGCATTGAGCTGAAGCTGTTTAATAGCTCCCCAGCACCAGTGCTGACAATGCAAGCAAGCACTGTGATCCTGAAGAGCATAGTTTCAAATTTGCCAAGTGACAACCGCAGTGACTTCATGCCAGACATCCTCCAACTCACCCATAGCATTTCACTTTGCACTCCTGGGTGTGCTAACCACCTCCCTCAAACAGGACTATGAGATCACAATCACATTTTCTTGTTGTAAAAGAGCAACGAGACTGAAAGGAGCTGCAGGTGTGATGTTATGTCTGTGACATGTAACATGTCACTTGTCACCTAGTTTTTATTTTTTGTTCTTTTCCGAGATCATAGGCTGATGAGATCTCATTGTTACAGTTTGGTCATTTACAGCTCAGCATTGAAGTTTTATTCACGTTAGTGCACATGTGTAATTCCACTGGTTTCATTGTTATTCTAATTAAATGTACCACTCAATATGTCTGATCTTTATTGGTTTCAGGACATGTGGCATAGTGACATGTCTGGTTTTGTGTTTATCCTGTGATTTTATTCAGTAGCTTGTAATGTTGCTATGCTGGTGAGGCAGACATGCCAACATAAAATCAAACCTGAGAAGTAACTTAAAGCAAATAAATAGCTGTAAAAATATTCGTTTTTTACTTTTTGCTTTTTGTTATTGAAGATGTGACAGTATGCTACATGTTTAATGTGCCACAGTATAGGGAGGAAATATCACCTTTATTGTAACTAGCTCAGTGGCTTGATGATGTCACCATCACCAATGTGTGTGTGTGTGTGTGTAATGAGGCAGCTTCTCCCCGTGTGGGCATCAGGGGACAAAGTAGTCTTTATGCAGTATGCCGAGCTCTGAGGTAGAAACATTGTTGAGCAGTAAAACATTCTGTAACTAAAACCACATGTTCCAGAGTGTACGGCAGACAAACTCAGACAGTTTCTGCAGCTCCACATCAGAAGTTAGTGTCCAATCATCAAGGGCTTCATTATACCTCTAATGCAACACATGTACAACATCATCCAATTTATATGAATGAGAAATTTAAACTAAAAAAAAAAAAAAAAAAAAAAAACTACAAGTTTGTTTGCTTGAAAAGAAACCAGAAATTTTATTTGACTTTTATAAGAAACAACCAATGATCATTTTGTTCTGAGTAGCTGTTTGGAGTAAAGATGTGTTAGTTAGTTAATTATTGTAACACAACATCTCTTAATGTTTACGTGTATCTCCACGGTAACATATCCTGATCTCAGTATCAAAAAACAAAACTGCATATCCTTGAATAACTGCATTGAAGGTTGAGTTGACTGATGAGTTGGTCAAATCATTTCAACTGACTGTGACTAAAAAAGTCAGTGAGGTGACAGTGACTTATTTTACTTCAGACAAATAATTTTAAAAGTCCATATATTGATTTTTCATACTTTATAGACTTGTAAAGTATTAAACACATTAAAGTATTTATTCAACACTTTTATGTGTCTCTTAATTTACAAATCACTTTACAGGATGCCAGAATCAATTGCAGATTTTATGTCACCATTATAAGACTTTAAAACTATAAGAAATGTATTCACTGTGTAATTTCATCTTCTGAATATTCTTCAGGATTAGAAGTTTATTTTGGTACACTTGTAATATTATTTTACTATGAGTTATATTATCAGTAAATGGCTTAAAAAGTGATCTTAAAATAATAATAATTTAATTGGTTGCAGTTATTTGTAAGACAACATATATCCAAATAAAATGTGTTGTTATTTAAATTGTAAAATTCTTTTCTGAGCATGTATAGACAAAAAAACATCAAAATATCTGAAGAAAACCAATTAAACAGAGACTTGGCTCAGATAAAATTATGCTGTTTATGAACTTTTCCCCTCAGCTAATTTAGGTGATTGTGGTTTTAGGCAAAGGAAAGAAAAATGAAAAATGTTGTGACCCTTAAATTGTTCCAAAATCTTCCAGAATATTTTCTCACCCCTTACATATTGTAATCCTGGTGGCTGTTACTGGAGCTACTGTGTTTATGGAGGGGTGGCTCTGTCAATTATTGGAAAACCTGCCATTTATAGAATTTTCCTTCATAAAAGTGCAGCCTGCAGCAGCTGTTCATTGCTGTTGTTCAGTCTAATATTTCCATCCTTCTACCAGTTCAACAGAGTTTAGTGATTCTCTCACAGATCTGCTCCCAAATCTACACTGTAGTAATCACTGAGTCGTTTTCAGTTTCCACTCAATCCTCCTTTCTTTTGACTTTTAGGATGATGGGAGTGCTGTGTGTTTAAATGCTTTAAAGCACCGCAGTCTGGCCAAGGAGGTCAGTTCTAATTAAGGGGGCAGTGTGCCACATTAGCCATGCATGGAGTCAGGCTGGTAACAGCATCAAGTTCAGTCAACCCCCAGAGTTAAGGCTGAACCCTTGACCCAGACCCCATGCCCCAATTTCTTGTAATGCTTGCTCAAACTTTCCTTTGCACGGCTGAATTTCTACCCACTTTTGTTCTAAAAAAGTGAAAGTTACTTAAACCATTAATGTCTCGGCTTACTTTAGGACACTACTTGACTCTAATTAAAAAGGCTGCCCCGTGACTTTTTATATATGTGGAGGTCGTACCAAAAGACTAATATTATATGTATTCCTGTGAATGCCATTTATTTACAATAACATACTGATATGTTCCCAAATTCTCAAATATATCCTAATTTTTTCAGTACAAATTATCATTAAGTTTTCAGGTAGCGGGGCAGTTCAATTAATTTGTGATTGCTTTCAATCGCTTTAGCTTTGTCCCATGATGATCTTTTGAAGTGCTGGAATTGCGTGTCTGGGGCCATGTTTGTCTTATTGCAGATCCTCTGAGAGTCCATTGTTTGAAGACCTCACAGGTTCCCCCCCTAATCTAATTGGGCACGGGTGTCCCGGCTCAGGACCTTTCTCCATGCTCTGGGGATTGACAGAGCTGTTCAGGACTTGAAAAGTCACTTGTGCAAATACAGCCTTGTTTAATTACAGGAGGGGGGATGCATGCATATCATCACACACAATCCCTCAAGCCCAATAAATGCTCGGTCTAACTCATTTCAGACTAGATATTCTACTCCACCTCCACAAGAATCTCTATCCAAATAGGAACTGGATTTTGGTCTCCTCTCCTGCTTATCCCAAAGCCCTTAAGCACCCTTCCTTTCTCCTCAATTCACCTTTACTTTTCTAGTGACATACCTCCCAGAAGTTCTCCATCCAGTGTGAGCACATGGAGATTCTCCTGCTCTATAACTTACAGTGTCCATTGTTGACTCCCCCTACACCCCCATGCCATTTCACCTCCAGCCAATCCTTGACCACCACAGCCTCCACCTCTATATTCCAAATTGCCAATCCCAATCTAATTTATGGAATATTTTGGAGGTAACTGTATACGGCGGCAGGAGAGATAAGATCTCCAGGCCCCTGTGAAGGACAGGAACTCTGCAGTGTGTGCTTAATAACATAAACTGCTGAAAAAGGGCCCAGGTCGGTGCATTGGCAAAGGAGCAGACCAGTGAGATGGAGAGAGAGAGAGAGAGAGAGAGAGAGAGAGAGAGAGAGAGAGAGAGAGAGAGAGAGAGAGAGAGAGAGAGAGAGAGCATGGAGAGAGAGGGGACCCAGTGGTCTGGGGTGGGGTGGGGGTAATTGAGACCATGTGAGCCTCTCCAGTGGAGGGATTAGAGAAGAAACGGAACTCTCTTAGCCTTGAGATCGCTTTCAATTAGATGCACCCAGAGCAATGGTACTGGGGAGACAAGAAGGGTAAGAGCATGGCCCAAGACGTCTGGGTGAAGGAGGTGAGTTAAAGGGTGAAAGGGAAGTTTGTGTTCCCACTTTTTCCTCTTGATGCAAGTTGGCACTGAAGTCCAGGCTGTCTAGGTCATGCTTTGGACAGAGGATCCATGTCTCCTGGGTTAATATGATGAAAGCATCTGAACCAAATTTTTTTCAAGTATTCTTTTGCATCCAAATGAAAAGGTTCTGTAAAGTTGTTTTATGTTTTCAGTAACACTTTCAAAAGCTGGTTGCACCCAGCAAAACAACCCCAGTCTTCTTCCAGCACTGTTGCCACTGAGCCCATGTCTTGTACCTTGCTTAAGGGCAGATTCAAAGTATTTTGGCCACAGATACAAGCACTGGTTTTTTTCCATGCTTACAAACACATCTTAATAACATTTAGAAATAAAGCAAAATTATGTATACATTGCCGTTTTTGTTATTTTTATTTTTCGTCACCTGTGATGGACTGGTGACCTGTCCAGGGTGCACCTTGCCTTGTTGGGATAGACTCCAGCTTCCAGAAACTGGAATGGATTGAGCTGTATTTGAAAATGAATGAATTTTCCACATTGTTTGTGCATTGACAACTTCCAACAAAGTTCTGTCCAGTTCTGTTCAGTTGCACCACGCTATAGCAAATTATGAGGAACTAGAACCATGGAGCGTGACAGCTTTTAGTATCCTGCATGCTCTCATTAGGAAATATTAAGGTAAAGAACATTTTCACTGTGAGACCAGCGATAACCAGTGATTGCTCATTCACACGTGACTAGGTTTTTAGTTGCAGTTTAACCAGGTTATACTGGGTCGGAACAGCTACAGTACTGCAAAGCAGATGTAACCCCTATTAGAAATTGAAATTTGTCAGTAGCTGACACTAGTTTTCAGCAGGGCACTAGCTGACCACTGTGCACTGCTGGTTTGATCTCAGTGTGTGCTGCAGCAGAGGTGTTCCTCTCCAATGACTGCCCTCTGAACATCATAGCTGATGTAGGGCTGGCCAATTAATCAAATTTCAATCTCAATTAAAATGTGGAATTTTAACTATCATAAAAATAAGATACTTCAATTATTTGCACCTTTGCAATTCATGTTTTCAGTAGCATGTTTTCACAGCCACAAACAGGACGAGCATCACATTGACTATCTGGAAGGAACCTGTTAACCTTTAGAACAGCGTTGGTACTTTGTGGAATCTTTTAAGAACCTCACCATAACATTTGATGTTGTAAATTGCAAACTGTTTGGCTGAACTAGATGAGCTCAGGGCATTTCTAGTCTTTCCAGAAGTCTTTTAATCGAGCTGTTAAGTGTGGCGGGAACTTTACAGCTTGGAAATAAATTCATGTTATTAAAGTTAATGGATAATTTTGTTAAAAAATCTAGATCTCAATTTCAGTCAAAATAACCGTCATTATAAGTTTTGCCATAATCGAGCAGCCCTACTGTCATGTGTATTTAATGATGGTTTTGAAAGTACCAAATGTACAAATCTCATCTGCCTTTGGTTTGCCTGACTTTTAATAATGAAAGCATTTTAAATCTTATTTTGAGCCCTATTTGCTGGCAAGTCTGAATCTGTTACAATTTTTGCAAAAGAAAACTAATGGACCATCCCATAATTCTCTGCTTAGAGTTCCCTCCCTCCAGAGTTCTGGGCTCTTGAATAAAATGTCCCTTCTTGTGTTTAGTTTTGTTTTTACACAACCGTGCAAAAGCAATGATTGTTTACATGTGGTTTATTTTCACTGTGTAACAGTTATACAGAAACCTCAATCACCACAAAAGACTGACAGACCAAAATCTCTGTTGTACTTTCAGCATCATTTAACTCTCGCTAAATGGTTGATATTCATGCAGGTTTATTTCTGCTGTCTGTCTCTGTGTAGTTTAAAAGGAGATCTGAGAACATATGCTTGCACTTTCCACTCTGCTGCATGTGGTGTTGCCACATTCAGAGCGGTTCAGATAAATAAGCTGAATGCAATTTTACTTTCTACATATTGAGATATTGACTAATGTGGTTGTTGTTTTAATTTTGTAAATATTGCATAATTTAATAGTCTTAATATTTTGAAGGCATGCTGACTAACATTGGAAAGTAACTTCTAACATTAGCCTACAAGCTCCTTCTACATTAAATGCACACCAGATGCAGATTACAAGTTAATGTTTCTAAAGACAACAATTGAAACAAGGCCCTTGTCACTTAGAGTTGCGTTCAAAGATTTTGTGAGGTGGGATGTTGAAAATCAGACTAATGTCATCTTAGATCTCTAGATAGGCAGATATATTTTACATGTGCTATATTTTATGAACTGTTTATTTTCTGATCACTGATGTGTTGAAAAAGTTTCAAAATGGCATTTTAAGGCTTTTTCTTCAGCGAGCCTGCAGCAAGGCGGTGTTGCAATCAGTGCTGTTGTCTTGTACTCAGAGAGTTGCCGATTTGACCCTTGTCTTAGTGTATCCCTGTGTTCTAATAATGATTCCTTTGTTGCTTCATGAGGGAACAATGACTGCTTTAGTCTCTGCAACGTTGGAATACGGAAAGTTGGTGAACCTTTTCTTTCTTTAAACGTCTTTTAATAATCAATAAAAAGATGTCTTTACACCTTTCGCTTTTCAGCTAAGTAACAATCTTGATTAGAAGTTGGGCAAAACTTTCTTTTCAACTGACTTGTACTGCTTGAGTTGTAACCTATGGGTATTAAAAACTTGATAAAAGGGACACATGTAAGATTAGCAGACTGCTAAAATTCAGGATGCTGGATCCAATACATCCACCTATCTATCTATCTATCTATCTATCTATCTATCTATCTATCTATCTATCTATCTATCTATCTATCTATCTATC
>JBAMHX010000015.1:17163323-17174212 GCA_037177515.1 Pseudomugil tenellus
CTGGGATTGGCTCCAGCCCCCCCGCGACCCCGTTCGGGAATAAGCGGTAGAAAATGGATGGATGGATGGATGGATATACAAAAATATACATTACAACACACATTACATTATATAAAATACAATATACATTAAATGCCAAAGCAAAACTTGTTTTGTTGTTGCGTCAATGCTTTCTGGCAATAATTGTTACATCTGTGTGAAAGCTTATTGATTTTCATTTTAAATGGGGACGGATTTATAAGGAGATACATTTAAAAGATGAGCAACAGAGTTAAGTATGCGGGTTATGTTCCTGAAAAACCTTCCAAATGCTGTTTATTCTGCTGTTGGTTCTTCTTTTGAGCTTCTGGTACCCCAGGTGTTGACAATTAGGTGTCTGATTAGCAGCACCTGTGAACATAGACCCTGCTGTAGCAATCAATTGGTGTCTGCTCCAATCATGCCACTTTTGACCGATGTGTATAGATTTGGTGCCATGATGCAACTTCAATTGGCTGTCCACTAATTCAAGTTTTAGCATCATTTGGAATGCATTATTCCCAAATTGAAAGATCCATATGATAGGGAATGTCACAGACAGGCAACAAAGTGGTAGTGGACCAAGATAATTTCACCACAACACGACTGTTTCCACACCCTGTTACCACTTTAAAAGTGTAGGAAGACTCACCAGATTTGTAGTCAGTTTTTACAGGACAATATGGACAATAAACACCCGTTTACGCAGGCAATCTAGAACAGAATGAACAAAGCTTTTTTCCGGTCTAATGGGACTACATAGAGACCTGCCATGACTAGCTTTCACCATCAGGTCTGTTTGAGCTGATGTCAACATGTTTGCTGAAACCTGAATGTGGAGTTATATTCAGAGATTTGTCCAGATTCTGCCCATAGCTGTCAGATCTTTCAGTCAAATTGTAAGTACACGGATAATTATGCTAACTGCAGCACCAATAGAGGAGTGAAACCTCTTTGTTATATGACTAAAGTACCATTATATCTTGTTTTTTCGGACTGTTAACATTCACATCAGTTTAACATGAAAATACTTTAAAAGCTAAAAAATGACTGTGCAGCTTTTTTTTTGTCTGAACAAAGGCAAAATACCTATTTTGAAAAATGTTTTTATTTAACTTATTTTTTATTTAACCTTTTAAAAGCTATTTTATTATGCATGATTTGAGATGCTTATCAAATTCCTGTTTGAGAACAGACACTGCACAGTGGTCAGTAGATACTAAGAATTTAAATTGAAATCAGAGAACTGTGGGACACATGTTTTTTTTGTTCAATATCATACTAAGTTGAGCAGGTGGTCAAGGTTGTGTGTTGTGTGTCTCTCTTTCCATAGTTTCAATTCAATTCAGCTTTATTTTTATAACACCATTTCACAATAATGTCATCTCAAGGCGCTTCACAAAGATCGGTCAATTAAACATATAGCCTTATATAGGGAACCAGCAAGATTACATCGAATCATGACTTCTATCCAATCTCCCATCCTGAGCAAGCATGCGGCGACAGTGGGAAGGAAAACTCCCTTTTAACAAGGAGGCGAAACCTCCAGCAGAACCCGGCTCAGGTAAGGCAGCCATCTGCCTTGACTCGCTGGGGTTTGACAATATGTTCTCAATACATTGTTCTTTGCTATAAATCATTGTTTATTTATTTCTTTCTTGTATAATTATTTTTCATATGCATGAGTTTATGCATGTTTGGGGAAAGAACGTATTGCTAAGTGAAGTAAAAACCTGCTTGTCAGGCTTGGCATTGATCAGTATTACTAAAGTGTAACCAGCATTGGAACTGTTCAACATTTACTTTATTCTAAGATTTTAACAAAACCTTTTTATTGAAATGTTTGTACCAAGTGCTTGTTTCACTCATGGCTTCTTTAAAAATGGAAATGATGATGCATCACATTACTGTGTTTTTGGATATATTCATGGTCAGCGGGATGTTGAACCGAGGCACCCTCAGTTGATAGACCAGTTTGAGTTACAGCTTGTCCAACTGCTGTGTGTGGTTTGTATATGTGTACATGAATCTGTGTGTAGTGGTGGAAGAAACCTGCTGAGAAATCCAAGAAATCCTATGCTCTGGGATCTATTTCTTAAATCTGGGTTTTCTGCTTGCCCTTGTTGTACTGCAGTTTCAGCCTGGGCCCAGAGGAAAGGGCATATTGAGAAAAGCTCATAGTAAAACAGTCTTTTTCACATATAGTATTACACAGGCTGTGACTGTAAGGCGAATTTACATTCGTCTTGCAGCTCTAATGAACAGATCATTCCTGATCAGAACCTAACCTTAACATATAATGACAATTGTATGAAATAAAGAAGAATGTAGATTGATTTAGACTGTGGCATCTATAAGAATTTCTTATTTCCACGTTTCACAAACTGCTCAGACAAAAATCTGGTCAAATAGAGTGGTCATTGGATTGGTAAATCAGTCGGCAGGACGGCACCACAAACGTGGCAAGTGCAATCTAGTCATCTAGTGAAATGTTTGCTTTTTAGAGAAACTGTTAAGGCACCATGAAATGGAGGTGGGGGTTTGATGCCAGGGCCAGTTTGTCTCGTCATCCTGCCAAACCATCTGTGCAGGCCAGAAGAAAACTCTGAACAACATTTTCTCATCAACCATCCATCTTTAACAGAAGCGACCAACCAGAGGGAGTGACTTACAGGTGGGACCCACAGCCTGAACTGAATGTTGAAATCCTTAACAATGAAAAAGCCACTTTCAATCAATATTCACTACATGTACAAGTAGTGTGTGTGGTTTCCATGGAGATAAAATATTTTTGACATCCGAAAGTTGAGCTTTGTTCCCTGGGGGACTCTTACTGGAATGGATCTCTATTTGGTTCCTGAGGAGCCCAGAGAATGCTCATTAAACCGGCCACCCATGCAATAAACACATTAAATAAACCACAGATTAGAGAAGGCAGTTTTTTGTTATACCAGTTGCTCATGGAAAGAAAAAAAGAAAATAAAGCTGCCCAGTTTGAGATAGATTTGATAGCTCCTAATAGTGTCTGCTTCTTTAATAATGCCCAGTCTACAATGCACGGCTTTGCTTTATTGGTCTGTTTGAGTCCGAGCACAGAGTCATTAGCTGGGGCCAAGATGGGCCATAAAAGTTGGTCCAACTCTAATTATGAGGCTTATGATGTGAAACATTTTCAAATGCGTCGTCAATGTTTTTTTTTTTTTTTCTTTTTTCAATTTTGAGATATTTAGTCCACATTCTTAATGGTGATTAACATAAAACAGTGACTGTCAGGCACTGGAGAATTTCCTCCAAAGACCTACACTGATGACTGCCCTTTGCCTAATTTTTATTTCCTAATAGTCCAGCTTTCCACATGGGAGGGAGGGGGGCATTCTTCACTGCCCTTTCTTACTCAGGGTGGTGAACTTTATTTCACTTACATACTTGCATGTGGAATGATTAGCATAATTGTCCCATGTTCACATGTGGCTCATATCGACAGTAAAGTAGAACTGCATATCAAAGGGGACTCCATAATCACTGTAATTACAATTGAGGATGCAATTACCAATATTATTAGCTTATTAGTGTTGATTTTGTTTTGCACACTTACTAAAGCTGAACAAAGGCATGAGAAATGGGAAAGGTTGTTCTGCATGTGTGAATGATACTTATTTAACTGTTCACCCTGGTGGTGTTAATTCTTAACCTCCACTGACAGCACTTCCTTTGCCTCTTCCTCAAGGTTAATATATTTAATAAAAGTTAATAATTTGGAAAAGCTAACTTTCCTCCTGGTCTGTCCCATCAGACTAAATTGGTCTTCTCACCGGACTCAACTTCTCTGTATAATTTGTGTGTGTGTCTGTGTGTCTGTGTATTTGTGTGTGTGACATATGAGGACCCATAAATTGCTTTCTTATGTTGAATGTTCATACAGCAGACAGGTCTGTGCTGCTTTAGTTTTTTAGTTAGTTTAGTCTTAGTGCTACAACCATGTGTGGTGTTTTGTAGAACCAACACCCACATTACTTAATTACTTTTATGTCAGTCTTGAAGTATTCATTTTTCTTTATCTAGTTCCTTAGTGAACTGTTTGTTTTTAATGTATTTTATTCATGATGGCTAATTTAGGTATGACCACTCCACATCACCACAGACATCTTCCTCCAGCATTTTCTTTGACAGGCCATAAAATCCTCATATGGATGAATCGGTACTTGTTGTATAAGTGGTTTGAAGACAAAGATAGTATTTTTCACATGTGAGCTACATTCAATTATTTACACTCCCCTAAAACATATTTGCCACTTTCTGAGTTGTTCCATAGTTTTAAACAAGGCATTACTACATTTGGGTTCATAATCACTACTGGGTTATGAAAAGAACATAACTGGGACTAAAACATAGTTAATTAGCATAATCACCTTCATTTTTACAGGTCACATGCAGTTATGATGACTACAGATTTGATACTTTTCAAAGGTTTAGTTTGTTTTGGTATGCAAGCATGAATAAAACATGGTCATTTTGGAAGGACAGTCCTAGATATACTAATATATCAAAAGTATTTTGTCATAAGTGGGCTTTTCTTTCTGCTGCATAGTGGCTTGTGTATTATTATTATTATTATTATTTTAATTTTTTTTATGTTTCATGCATTTACAGTGCTTCAGTTCTACAAAATAGTCAGCAAATCCCTACATTTATATGCAAACATTGGAACAAGTCAGCTGAACATGTAGCCTGAAGTTTTGTTTGTTTAAACATGGGGGAAATTTAGGGCATGTATGACACTCATTTCAGACTAAAGACAAATCTAGGAAATTGTTCAAGAGCACCAAAATTTGACCTATACTTTTAAAAATAAGATATCATTTACTGTTGAAAACATACATTGCTTCACACAAAAAAATCTGTTGTAAGTTGACACAAGAACTGTAAGAGACAAACTTTTTTCCATCTAAACTTCTTTACTCCAATATAGCTCCCCTTATACAAAAGATGTTTCCACCCCTTTGCAATATACCATGGACGATCACAACATGATGATTCCAACAGCTACTTATCTTGACTTCGTGATAACAAGCACTATGGTCATATAAATGAGGTTGGTGGATAAAACCTTTTAATCACAAGATGGTGTGTTCAAGTCCCAATAATGTGTAGATGTGTGGTTTAGGTAGGAAGAGCGTGTATTTTAATAGAATACACAACTTTATACTAATTAATTTGCAGTTATGTTACATGAATACGAAACGTCTTACAAACATTTTTCATTTCACAATTTTTTTTAGACTGGATTGTCAAACTGTTGGATATGTGCATAAATGATTTTCATATTTTCCACTGAGGCTGGCTTGTCCTTGTAAAAGCTATGTTACCTGTGACTGCAGTGAACAGAGTAAAAGTCACACAGGTCTGTAACTTTTAATGAAAGCTATTGGTAGTGAAGATGAACAGCTAAAGAATTGAAATATTTGCTTTTTAGAGCCTTAAAAAGATGTTCTGTTTTTCTTTCACCTAAACAAGTAAAAAGGCTGCATTTTTATTGTGTTCAAATTATAAAAGTTTACTTACCAAAACCTTTACAACGCCATAACTTATGCATGAAGGTTCATGAAAATTTTATTCCCTATAGTCTTCTTTGATATTTGGAGTCTTTAAAGTGAGATGGCTCAGTGCCTTTTTTCATTTAATTTACTGGGATGCCCTGAGGAAGGTGATTCAGTACAGAGGGATCATACACTGTTATGTACAAAATGTGCACGTAATATGTAACTTGTTCTTTTATAAATAATAAAATGACACATTTGTATGCACTGCAGTACTTAGATTATTAAATTTTGTGTGTGTTCGTGAGTGCAGACAGATGTGCATAGAAGCGTGACGGTAGCATACCTTGCACGCAGTCACAGTTAAAGCCTCAGGCCATGTTTGCACTGGGTGACAATAACCCCTTTTATTCTGCTTCTGCCTTTACCAATGTTTTGATTTCTACTTAAAGTTTTATGTCAGTGCCCTCCCTCAAGGGTGCCATTCCCTTGTATGCTAATAGAACTATGCATATTCTATTACTGCTGTCAGGGCAAGATAAGGGACACATTCAGCAATGGAGCACTTAGGGGCCAATGAACCCAGCGAGGGGTCCTGCTGCTCCTGCATTATCAGTCATCTTCACATCTGAATGGAGCTGGCTTATGGGCCTTCTCTTCCCTCTCACTCTATGCAGTAATGACTTAGGACTCTCTTCCGTAATAATCAGTCACTGAGAAACTGCCCGATCTCTATCTCACACACACCCAGACACAGTCAGCCACATGCACACCCAAATACGCCCAGAGTGAAGCCACGCACAGCTGCAAGCTCAATCTAAACCAACCACAAAGAATTCAAGAGCAGGGCAATAACACTAACACTGTCACACAGAGACAAACATGTCTCATTTGGGGTCAGTTCAGATGGGGCTAAGTAGGTCTTTATTTTCAGACTGACTGAAGTCTTCTCTCCCGCATAATGGTAATGAAGCCATATGGTATGTGGAATTGGATTACTAACAAATGTTCCATACCACCGTCTTTCCCCTGGCTTTTTTTTTCTTCACAAACCCCCCTCCTCCTCTCTATCTCCCACTCTACTTCTTTTCCCTTCTCCTTGGCTGTGTCGCTGTCCCCCAATAAAGCAGCCGTTTCAAATTGGAACAGCATGTTGTCTAGGAGTGCGCACCTCATTTATAAGATTAAATTAAAAGCCAGCCATGCTCGGATGGCATTTTGTGATGAGGAAAAGGAGGGAGGGAACTTTTTCAGCTGCACACAATCATCTTCCTGTCATGTGATTTTCTGGTTCCTGGCGGTGACACCTTCTTCCTGTCACCTGTTATGATGTGTCAAATACCACACCTAATGCTAAGCTAATGTGTCCAGCTATGTGTCTTGGGTGCGTGCATTTTCTTGAGATTAACCAAACTCAGTGTTAAAGAAAGCCTTTAACACATGCTAAATGTTGATACAGGTTTGCGCCTGGTCACTGACACAATAAAATGAATATTACATTATAGACTAAGAGGGCCTTGAAAATGATGCCCCGTAAATGGAAGAAAATTCTCATTTTGGTCTCTACCTAAAAACAGATGAACTTTTATTGAAAACGTGGAAGCGATTAGTTGAAGGGGCGTCTTTTAGTGTAATTCCCAAATGAAATGAGCAGACCCGTATTTATGAAGCCTGTAGCACAAAGAAGGGGGCTCTTAATGAGGCAATTAAGCAGAGGGGTCGAGAGACTTTGATCTAGAGCACAGTGATTTTTACAAAAACATCGCACAGTGATAGATACTTATAACTCAGGGGCCTTAATTGTGCTTAATTTGTTTGGAATAAGAATGTGCTTTCAATTAGAGTGTGGATTTGAGCTTGCATGTTTAAAGGGGACTGTCAAGGAAAATTAAGAAGTCGTTTGGTTCCCCTTTTGCTTTACTGGTTTTTATCATGGCTAGAGACAGCAAGATAGATGGATGAAGAGACTTAACAGAAGGTAGAGGAAGTTAATTAGGCAGCAAAAACAGATCCTTCAGAAGAAGCCACAGATGGATAACTGGCTGAACAGGGGCTAACGAGAAAGCTATTGACTTTATCTCATCTGTCTGTGTGTCCAACATAGCAGTGATCACTTTGGACTTTGCCTGCTGGCTTGACAAGTTTGATCATTTTCAGCATCATGACACAAAACAAGTGTCAATGCACAAGGGTTGTGGAAATGGAACAAAAATTATTGTCATGACACAAGATTTTATCTAAATGTCCTGCAATAAATGCACACTTTTGGATGTAGAAACTTTTTAGCTTTTGGAAAACAAAAAGATTAAGCATCACATAATACATATTCCTCTAACTGATTAGAAATAATAAACCACTTGCTTATGCTAAATAGTTACAGTTTTATGTTAAAGGTATATTTTACAAAGCCACAAGAGCAACTGTCATCTTCATCAGCCCTTCACCCAAGTGCTCAGGTATCAAATGAAATTGTCTACGTCCACATTCTGCATTTTTCTTATCCAATTCAGGGTCTCAAGGGGACTAGGATATATTTTAGTATTCATCCACTGAGAAACTAAGTAAATTCTGTACAGGTTTGATGTCCATCAAGGGGCAGATACGGAGACAGTTATGCAAAACAAATTTGCAATAAAATTTAAAAAACTGTAACAGCTTGGGTCAGTTTCTACAAAACAACTCAAAAATTTCTGCAAAATCTGTTGAAGCAGGGAATCTGGACAGTGGTCTTTGAGGACCAAGTTTAAAATATCTGCTTTACTTGACTGCCACAATTTTTATTTAGCAGTCCGTCCTTGTTGGATTGATGGCACTAAATCAAGATTTTTAAGTACCGCCATATCTCGTCACAGATCAAACTGATGGGTTAAGATGTGGCTGAGTTTTTATCTGCTTTAGGCCCAACAATGCTTTCTAATGGCTGGGATATTCCTATCAGACTTGCATACATGTCTATGTTTAGTTGCTTTTGTATTTACACTTGTGGCAACCAATGCCAGCATGCTACAAACAAAACTTTAAATATTGGAGGTCACTGCAGTACACTGCACTAGAAGTGAGGCTAGTGAAAAGGTACCGGTAATGCTCTATTCCCATGGCAGTAACGCAAACACCAGTGCATCAGTCTGTTGCTAAATGTTAAGTTTGAGTGTTTGTCACAGTGTAATTGGGAAGAATAATTTTAAAAAATGCTAGTAGTTGCAATCAGAGTCTGAGAGGTGCTTTCAAAATGATCAGTCGTTGAGTTTATCTCGCACCTCTAGGCAATACTGTCAATATTGGACCTCGTGCACGCGACACATTACCTCGTGATGTGCAGCATTGAATACAATGAGGCTGCTTCTTCTGTGTTCTTTCCACTAGTTAAATTGCTCAACACTGTTCCCATGTCAGGAAAAGGGCCCTAAAAATAAATCAAACTATGCATTAAAAAGACTGACAAAATTATCTGGATCCATCATTGGGGTACATTTAAAAAAATAATTATGAAGTACTTATAATTTGGTATGTGTGCAATACACCATTTTTAATGAAATGCACACGACAACCAGTCACACACCCATATGAACAATTGCAAATGACCAATGGGCCCTTTAGGTCCACCTGGTGCTAAGCTAATAATTGATTTGTTACATCTGTCTATTTCAATAATGATTCATTTATTCCATTTTACATGCAAACTCAACTGTGCCAGCACTCAAAGAGGATTGGTTACTCCAGACACACCTTCACCTGCAAACCTTTGGATAAGTCAAGCCACAAGCCAATCAACACCTGACCCTCTGACAGCTTTAGAATAAAAGTCACCACCTGTCCTTTAATCAAGGAGAAACTGTTTGGTGACTGTTTTGTGTATGTTTAAATCATTGACTGTATATATTTACTGTACGTCATGTTTCCCATAGGTTTCTGAAGAGCAAAAATGAAGCCAATAGGTGGGTCCTACCGTCGCTATCTTGCTGTTTCGTCCTTATTGGAAATCCCAAAATAGATGAAAAGTAGAGCTGAGAGGGCTCTGTCACGGTGGCGTCAGCAGGAAGTACGCAGCTGTAACCAGTGACAGCGCTCTAACACACATCAATCAAAAGGACACGCCTCTAAATTTAAGATTAAAAAAACATCGAAACCAAAGCGTAGGAAAAAAAATTCACCCATCACCCAGAGTTTACATGATGGAAAATTGGACCCTTTTAAACCGAAAAAAGTTTTTAGAGCCACTCTGTAAATATGTTTATTTAGCTGTGAAATTAGACATTTTAACATAGGAGTCTATGGGGATTGCTTTCTATGGGAGCCAATCATCTAGCGGAGAGGGGTGAACTGCAATTAATCCAACTTTCGCATTAGCGTCACCATCGGCAGCCAGAGATTGCTGCCTGGTTTAATTTTTTTTTTTTTTTTTTTTTTTTGCTAAATCGTAGTTTTGTATACATAGGTTTTTAGTAATGTCTTAGTTATTGGTGCTGCTCTTGTGTTTTTGTTGCATTTCGTAAGCCAGTTTTTGGTTTGGTATCTTGCCCCATTTTGAGTTGTTTAGCTGTTTGTTTTACTGCTGTTTTTGATTTGAGCACCTCCTTGAGACCCAACTATCGTGGGGATCAAGGAGGTGCTCGTCTGTGTACCATCTCAGTTCTTTGTAATTGATAAATTCATTATGTTCTATTTTACATTCGCACCAGTTCTCTTTTGTTCTGACTCATTTCCCTTTGCCGTGTCATAACACACCCTAACAGAGTACCTGGTGAGTACACTGGGAGAACATGCAAACTCCACACAGAAAGGCCACTGCCCAAACCAGCTATTCATTCATAGGGCCTACAATATTTGGTTGGACTACAGCACAGTAGCACTGATTTCTGCTAAATGAAATATCTGTTGTACAAACAAATTCTTATAAACCAACACATGCTGCAACAAAACAGAAACGATCAAACAGCCTCCCTACATGGCCTCTAAAAATCTGGAAGCATTATGGGGAACAATCTTCTTCATGGAAGAAATATGGTAGGAAGACAATGCTGAATGAAAGTGATGGCAAAAGTTATTTTTTTGTTTAATGAAATTGTATGGGGGTGGTGTATGTTTTTAAGGTGTGAATATTTCTTCATGGCATGCAGAATGGAACATTTTAGTAATTGTTTAATAAATATTGATAAAAACCAATGTAGAAATGTAAATTTAAAGAATTAAAACTGATTTTATGAAAAATAATGGTTTAAAATGATAAAATATGAAAACAGAAAATAATTGCCTGACCAAGTATTCATTCATTCATTCATTCATTCATTCATTCATTCATTCATTCATTCATTCATTCATTCATTCATTCATTCA
>JBAMHX010000015.1:17177759-17195245 GCA_037177515.1 Pseudomugil tenellus
ATATATATATATGCATGTGTGCATCAATGTGTGTTTGCATGTATGTATAATTATTATGGCAGTTAAGTGCTAACAATAAGTTTACAAAAGCCTACAATAAATAGATCTCTGACAGTATATAACAGCCTGATTGATATTCATAGACATTTTTGTGTTCCTAATATTGACAGACTAAATGTGAATGAATTGAAATTGGGTTTTTATTTAATTTTTTGATTATAAATCAATGTTTTAAGGCAAATGTATAAACTAAGCTCATTGGTCACAAACATGCTGACCCTGTGATAAATCTTATTTTCTGTGATATGATGAATGTGCCCATTGATAAAACAGTATTAACACAGTCAAGCTAATCAGAGGTTAATATGCAGGTTTATACTAAGTTAATGATCTGTGGCCTAAATAACGATAAAGCGCAGTCCAATTAGTATGTTTATGAGAGTGCCTTCATTTTGATAGACGACCATGCAGTATTTAGTGCCGGCAGCTAGTGTGGCCAGCAAATGTAAACACCTCAGTGTCCAGTGGTCTTAATGAGGCACTGAGTTGTAAAAACATTTATAAGCTTAAGAGGATGGGTGAGAGTAGGATGGATGTGTGTGCATGTTCAATGGGGATCATCTGATACACTACTTAGGTGGTTTCCTGTTTTTAGGGGATTTAAATTTTTTTCCCCTCATCACAAATAAATATCAGGACAATTTCTCTTATTTTGTCTCTGAGCTCATTTTGTATACATATTTAATCTACATGATGGTCAAATGTTTTTCTACCACTATCTACTATTCAAACTACCATCTTTATTTTCATGTCAGTGCAAAAATTGATGAGAAAAATGACATTCAAAAATGAGTCCATGAACAAGATAAAACTTTGAGACTGTCTAACACTGATGCTGCTTTTCTTTAAAGATTTACCTCCACTGTTGATGTCATTTTTTTTATAAATGTACTTTTTTTTTCTTTGATAAATCCCAGAACAGATCAGTAGGTACATTTTTGAATAGCAAATTTAGTAGTTTTTAATGTAATACAAATGCATTGCCAAATGGAAAAGGGCAATGTTTGAGTTCAGAAAATAATAGAATAGAGGAAGATTATTTATTTATTTATTTATTTATTTATTTATTGCACCGTTTAAGTACATGTTATTCCAAATGGGCCTTTTAGCTTTTTATGATGTATGTTGTGAGGTAGGAAGGGAAGTGAGAGTAAGTCATCTCCAGTGACCCAGTCCAGTTCCTAACAGACATGGTTGGTTTTTATATTCTTTTTTTTGATTATTAATGTATGCTCTAGACAAACTGAATCACAGACACAACGACATATGCTGCTGGATATTTAACCTACATAAAAAAGGCTTAATAGATAAAAGTTACTTTTTTCATCTACTTAAAAAAGAGACTGCTAGGTTGTACAAAAACCTTAAATCGGCTTTAAGAGTCATTTGTCACTACTGTAAATTGGTGCATTACAGTACGAGGCAACTAAAAGCCTCATATGTCAAAGTTTACAACAGAATAATTAAAATAAAAAGTCACTTGTGTGCAGCCAATTGCAATCAATGTATTAATGCATGTTTTGTCATTATCAAGCAAAGATCTTCCTACTTTATTTACAATCAACTTGTTAAGTCTCAAATAAGAACTTGCTCTGCTTAGTGCTTCAGCTCAGACCTCCCTAATTAGTTTAACATTAGCAACCACAATCAAACATGTGTTTTTCTTGAGTAGGGGAAGTTGTAAACCTCAGTATTTATTTTGTGTGCCCCTGTTTTCACCATTAAAACAGCTAATAGGTAATAATGTCTTTCCCCCCTGATTGATAACGAGAGCATTTAGTGCCTTGAAACTGTGTGTGGGTTATGATTTGTTTGACTGCAAACTCTAAGAGTGTGACTTAATGATACTATTGGGATCCATTCTAAAGGGCTATTCTGTGTTTTTGTACAGTAGTGACCAGCATATTTAAGTTCAGCAGTTTGTCATAAATAATGCAAATAAGAGACAGTGTAATGACTAAATTAGTCATTTTAACTCACATTTGCTCAATCTAAAATTTCCCCTGTGCTCAGCATATCTATCATTTCTGAGACACAAGCCCACCTCCTAGCTTCATCCAATCTTACACCCTGACACCTACTGAAATCTCATCCAGTATCACCAGCTAATAGCTCAAGAGTGACTTACCCCCTCAGCTGTTTTATGACTGGTATTTTTTTATGAGACCACAGTGGGCCTCACAGCCCTGAAAGGTCAGACGACTCGGCTGCAGTGGTCAGAATGAATGGTTCATTTCCTAGCCGTGGCATGATGAAGTGGATACGCTTCCTCTAGCCTTGCCTTCCATGCTGTAAGTGACGATTCACGGAGACAGAACAAATCTTAAAGACTATCTGCAAGCCCTGCTTCTCGCTCTGAACACTACACGGGTCATTGTGAGCTGTTTCACCATGACAAACATTCACAGAAGACATTGGTGCAGGTTTTTCAAAAGGATCTCAGTATAACAGGGAAATAGGGTAGCTTGCTTTCACCCACTCCTGGAAGACGTGGTTGATTTCATATTATACGGAGTGAAATAATGAGTTTGGATGGGCTACTGCTGAGTTCTCATCTGGAGGTGAACAAATGGGATTTGTATCAGCCAGCACTCAATAACCTTGTTGTCATCTATTTTATGTTCATGTACAAAAGAAAAAGGCAAAGGAGAATGACCAGAAAAGTGGGGCTGCTGTGTGACTCTGAACTAAAAGGAATTCTGGCTTTTGCTTTGTGCATTTTATGAGGACTTGCAGCAAACTTCATTGGACAGCCCACTCACTGCCTGGGCCTTTCTTGACTATAGGATGTATCTGGTTTCCATCATGACTAAAGATGCTTGCATGCACACACATTCATAAAAGGACAATTACGCACATGTGCAAACTCACCAGCACATGCTGACTTCTGCAATATGTGCATTGATATTATATCAAATGCACAATTCATTCGCTTTGGGTATTTCTCATACATGCATGCTGCAGTTAGGGTCTGGGAGTAATCAAATGGCTGCTCTACACTCGGTCTGATTCCTGTTTTCCCATGAGTCTGCACCCATGTACCTGTGGTTCCTCTCCAGTCCTCTAATAAAACTCCACTAATGATCCCCCTCGCCCACACCCTGGTTCTGGAACCTGGCTCGTGGATGCACATACCGAGGGGCACTTTATGAGCAGCCGTGCTTACCCGTGATGTCATCCACAGCCCTTATTTAATCCCGCCAATCCCTTGAGAAGTGCCAGCCAGTCACACTGGACCAATACAGCTTTCTTCCTCCATTTTCACCTCTTTTATTTTCTTCTTTCCATTTTTGTTTAGTTGTTTATACTCCATGCAAAAGACCTGCTTTTGTACCCGACACATACTAAGTTCAGGTATTTTTGTAAAGGGCTTTTCCCAAATCATTCTGCTTGTCCAGTTGCTGGCACGTTAACTGCTTATCCGACACGCCAAACATCAAGCAGACACATCCTCACTGTTTCCACAGTTGCAATGTTGGCCTGTAAGTTTATTTCTGTCCTCTACACAGCTAACTATCCAAGGAGGAACATTTCTGACATATTGGTATATTGGGTAATTAAAACATAATCTATTTATTTAATTATTATTATTAAATAATAAATAATGTGTTGCAGTTGTGAAAAAAGAAATTTGAATAGTCATTAAATGTGATGTTGCTGTTAAGTAAGATATAACTTTCATAATTGTCAAATGTTGATAATGAGAACCTTAATGTAGCTTTTTTTTTTTGTAAATTAATGCTTAAACCTCATCCCGTTGTAGTATAATTGCATTGAATGTCATACTTAAGCCAATCATAAGTAGAAATGTTTTTGTCTTTCTGACAGTTTATCACTAAGATCCTGCTAAATTTATTAAAATCATGTTTCCATAGATGATAATCCTATGAATATTTGTTTTGCATGTGTCAGGATTGATGTATGACTGTTGTTGCTTAATTATCTGTGGGAAAGTTCACATGCACAGGCTTGTACTAAAGCACACAAACAGGTTGCTGTGATCTTTTCAAAACACATGAACAACTTTTTTTTTTACTGTAATAAGTTTGGGTAATGACTGATATTCACCTCTGTAGCATCATCTCTGTGAACCGCTGAGTTATTTATAATAAGTAAATGAGATTTAAACTTTGTTAGGAACAGGTTAGCATTCACACGGGCACCTATTAAAACACTGTAAAGAATGTAACCAACTCTAAATTGGTAATTTTCGGAGAAATAGTAACGTGCTTGCACATAGGTGTTAAATAGATGTCATGTGTTCCTTGGAGGGAAAAAAGGATCAATAAAAAAAAGCTACTGTGACAACTAGAGTCTTTGATTTGTTGACTTTGATCAGAAGAACACATGGCTCAGGAGTGTAAAAGGAAGGTACTAATAATTGCACATTTGGTTTGTTATTTTTCTGAATGTAGCACACCAGAGAGCTATGTATCTTATTAACAAATATTACAATCAGCATTCTAAAATAAAAATGTAGAAATTCCATTTTTTCTATAAATACACATATTCAGCATATCCACCAAAATCTTGTTGAGATTCCCAAATTTTTGGGAATCAAATTATATATATATATATATATATATATATATATATATATATATATATACTCTCCAGCAAAAAAAAAGAAGAAAAATAATTAAAGCAATAATTAAAGTTCCCGCAATTTAAGGTTTGAAACTGTGAAAGTTAGACTGATCCACAAATACAATCCACAAATAGAAAACGTGTGGTAGTGTTGACTATATACTGTTTTTAGGCCCAAATATACATTTAGTAAAATCTTAATATTTATTTAGACTGGTTCAAACCATGGGTTTTCCCTCCAACTCCAAACCATTTGGAAGTGAGACCAAGGTAGAATAGAAAATGTGTCAGATGGGTGTCGTATTCCTGGTCTCCGGCACGGAAGTCAGCAGGCAAACTCCATTCTTCACTTCGTTCTTCCTTCTCCCAAAGTGTCAGAATCAACCCTGTCAAAAATGTGCACTGTTATGGTGTGAGACACAGTGGGAGCAACTTGACACGTGAATGCTTCAACTTTAGAATAGTTTTATTTAGTGAAGTTCTTAAAGGAAGATGCCAGCAGTGCAGAATATCTTTTCATCTTTTAAAAATTTAATTTAGCATTGGTAATATTTTCTCATTCAGATTATGTACTATTTTGGCTATTTTTAAAAAAAGATGTAATGATTAAAACAAAGTGCATCCACGATATGATGAACAGGGCATATTTTTTTTTTTTGCAAATCAATGAGGTTTTACTAAATGAGAATATTACATCACACCCTAACAATGGTCTGAGTCTATGACAAAATTGCAGAAATATTCAGTTTACTGTACCATCAACTGCCCCTCACCATTGACTGTGCAATATGATTTTCCAGTGGAGTAGTCTGTAGTTTATGGTTCTGTCCTTTGTGAATTTTGACAACAGCTTTTAGTCAGAGATGATGTTCATGTGAGAGAGGACAGGTGACAATACACTCTCCAGCCTCTGAAAAGAAAACATGTCATAAAAAAGATGGATGAATAGATTTAGGAAGGAAGGGTAGATGGAGCAAGAAAGTCCATTAAAAAATGTCCCACCTCACCCTCTTTCCCTTCCCTAAAAACAGGACACTAAAGAAGAAAATATAACCACACAGTACACAATGCAATAGTAGTCTGGGTTAAGTGCAGAATTTCAGTCAATGTTGGATTTGGGGTCCTTGCTTTTTTAAGCCTCTGTCCCCAAACCGCACTTTCACCCCATCTCCCTTCCTCATACACACTCCTTTTCTCTGTCCTTCTCTCTCATACACACTTACATTTCTTCCAAATCACACATGCACACACATCCATCCCCAAAGTCCCAGTCATCTGCCATAATCAGAATGATGATATACAGGTCCCATTAAAAGAGAGGGGCTGCTGACATGCAGGACAATAGCCCCTCACAGTGTGTCCAGGAAGCCTGCCCATCCAGGTGCACTCTCGCTCCTTCTGCTTTTCTCTCCCCTCTTTTGCTCCCCCTGCTTCCCAAATGCAGTGTGAGTCCTTTGAGAATGAAGGTAGAAACGGGAGAGGAGCAAATGAGGAGCAGAGGGATTGTATGGAGACAAGGAGGGATTTGCAAAGAAAGATTTTAGAGACTGGGATATCAGCAGGGAGGGAGTTAAGGTGAGCTCAGGTGTGTTGAAAAGACTGGACATATGAGCTGTCATCGATGGAGGAGGGTGAGTCAGTGAGCTTGAAACAATGATGATAATAAAAGTCTCCTTTTTCACCACATGAGCCTCTCTGTTTCTTTTAATTTTGCTCTTTTTGCTTACCGTCTCCATATCTGACCTACCGCAGCGCATCATGGGGCACTGAGGAAGGCCAAAGTGAAGGGGAGGAGGAGGAAGAGAAGGGAAAAACAGCTGATAGGATTGGTGGCGACAGGGGAAGGAGTGAGTCACAGATTGCACATCCTCTCCGACAGCCATCAGCTCATCCATCAACAGGTCATTTAAACTGGAGAGGAAGGTCTACAATGGCTCACATGGCCATGACTATTAAATGTGTTTTTATTTTGATCACAGATTGATGCTAACAATGTTGCTGATTTGTGGTGTTTTTCATATTTACATTTCCTCTAAAAAAAGAAAAGAAATAAAAACTAGATAAGAGGCAGACAATGATCACCCCAAGTTTGACTGAATAGATCACTTAGTGTGTTTTGTACTGTATGATTGGTTCAGTATTACTTCTGTTCACAGTCAAGCCTCTGAGCGGGTTTTTAACTGATTATGTGCATATCAAAATTTACTTGTGTAAAAAGAGTCATGAAGAAGGTGAAACATGGATTCCTTTCACTTCACTACACCTGATTATTAGAAATCAAGTTCATATTAGGCTTTTTTTGGCAGTGTCTGCTTAATCAAACAATATTTTACTTTTCTATATTGAGCATCTGTATCCAAGATTGCTGAGTTTATTTTGGGAAATCTTCATGTTAGAAATGGAGAAGGCTCCTGTGCTCTGCAGGACTTTCAATGGTCCTGGAATTTTAGAGTATCCTTCATTAGCGCTTTCCCTTAATATGATCGCTTCCATGTGTATCATTACAAAGACACATCTTACCTATTTTTTTTCTAACTCTGGCCATTAGTTTTTACATCTATTAAGTCTTAGGAATCCTGACAGGGATTATTGAACTCCCATGAAAAGTGTAAAGCATAATAAGAACTGTAAAAAGGTTCTGTATTATTATTATTTTTTAGGAATTAAACATTCTGTGATTATGTTTCATGTTCTTATTAACTAGATATTGACTAGGAGAGCCGTCCATCCCCACTTGATGTTATAGCTCTATGTTCATTTTGTATGTATAGATTCCTGGATACACTGATAATGCACAGTGTCTCGGCTATTGTGGTGTTGATCACATATTAATATCCTAATTTGTTTTGTTGCAGTGATGAAAATTCCAACAATCCCCAATATTTCCCTGTTATGGATGGTAGTATCCAGAATTTTGCTGGGATCAGGTAGTTGATGTCTTGTAAAACGTATTGGCAACTACTACTGTATTTTTTAGCCAAACACTGAACATTTTTTGTGGAGTTATGTGCATACATAGTGAAAATGGACCTATCACACAATGATAAAGAATCCTTAAAAAAAATCCGGGATCCAGATGTTGCTCCAGGTCGCTGCCAAAATTTTATGGAATTATTTGGAGTAGACTAAGACCAGAATTAAAAAAAAAAAGGAGTGTGTTTAGGAGTATTTATATGAAGTTGCTAACAAACACGGATAAACAGAGAATTTTTATATTTTTATATTGTGTTTATAATTGTGAAAAATATGAATTTGATCCATTTAAGGAATAGTCTGAAAAATGTTAAACGGTCTTCAAACGTTTTACACTGTATGTCCCAGTTGTCTTGATTGAGCTAGAAAGACACATTATTGCTGCCTTTACATTCAGCAATCCAACAGGCCACTATCAGACCCCAAAGAGCTTGCAAGGTTCACTGCACAAATTCCCCTTTGCTCCAACCAGCCCCTTAATACACAGACGACCTGCTTTCAGCTCACTGTGTGGTCCTCTGTTCTTCAACAAAAAGAAAGACGAAACGGTAAAGAGGCCTGACATCTCTGTCTTAGATGCTCCTTTTTCATATATCGTGTATCTGTGACTCAGACTCGCAGGTAGAACTGAGCTAAAAAGTGTCTTTCCTGACTGGTTTTCTCTGCTTTAATAAAATTAAGGTACATAAACCTCATCTTTGTTTAATTTGCTCTTGACTCCAGTTATATCAAAGATATATACAGAAATATTGCATCCTTGTCTATGATGTGTGTTTTTATATAACTTAAGTTCTCGTTGCTTCCTAAGTTTCTCTGTTTTAGTGACTGAAAAACTCCTACAGGCCTACAATCATTTAACTGTTTGAATCATCTCTACATTTAGATCGGTTTTCCAGGACACTTCTTCTCTTGTCCAATTTAAGGATTGTCTTTTGTGTGAAGCCAAGTTCTAAGTCCTCGCTGTCCCTTACTGGCAAGCCCCGAGAGGGAAATAAAAGCAGGTTGTGGAGATGCAGTCAAGAAGATGGTAGGAATTTTAATGACCAGCTTTCTGCTGCCTTTTCCTCTCCCACCGTTTTGGCACTCTCATAATGATCCAGCAGGCTTTGCCATTTGGCTCCCACTGACTTTCCTCACGAAAAGGTGGTGCACAAAGCAAAGTCCACATCCCCCTGCTCACTGTCTGATTTGAAAAAAAAGTACATTTTAATTAAATCAAAAGCAAAACAGCTGGAATAAATAGATGGACCTCCGTTTTCAAGATGAAAGTTTTTACACAAGTCTTTGTAGGGCTTCATTGCTCTCTTCAAATTATTTTCCCCATCTGGCTGAAACAAACATGATTTACAGCATGTTTTTTTTTTCTTTTTGTGCATATACATTGAAATAGAATCTGAACTCATACACTGTCACACGTAAAATCATGGTGACAGACTGTAGAACCCTTTGCAACAGACATTACCTGAGACCAGTGAGCATTGGTCATTAGTCATGACCAATCAGAAGAGCCAGCAGAGTTTGTTATTGGAGCTCTGATTTTGGGCCAGGGGTGCTTAAACACTCAGCGGTAGGTAAGGCTGACACAGTCCTGGGTTGTGTGTGTCTCATTGCAAGTGTGTGGCACACTCCATTCCTATCAGACTTCTCTCTCTTCTTGAAGTAAAACAGATCTTCTGGATAGGCTCACTAAGGGCAGAGAACCCACCCCCCCCCCGCACCACTACCACCACTACTTCATCCATACTAAAACACAGTTGCATATTTCTTCCTATACAGCATTCCTCCCTTTCTTCCTTCTGACCATCTCTTTTGTCTTGATCTAAAGATTAAGACATAATAAAACCAAGACAAGTCATTTTTCTCCTTTTTTTCTGATTGCACTTTTTCAGTTTACGTTTTGTAAATGAAGGTCTTTAGTTTCCCAGTGCAGGCAGGCGGCCAGTCAATATCGAGCAGGACGGAACCACTGGGAGCAGACAGCCACCGATTGTGAATGTGAGGAAACAGAACAGCCTGCCTGGCTACAAACACCACAGTGTTTTGCTATGTAAATGGTGACTGATGGGGCTGCATTCACACCCGTCTTTCACGATGTGCTTGTGGATATTGTCAAGCTCAAACACAAACAGCAATGCAAGTGTGTTCCACATATTGTACATGCATTCTCTTCTAAGAAATGCTTTGATCCATCTGCATTTGATTCAGTATTTTCCTTTTGAGCTTCCAGTAAAGAGAGAAAGAAACATCTGCATGATTAGAGACTGGGTCATCTGTCCTGTGAAGATACTGAATGATAAATCTCAGGTAATCGTTTCCAAAATGGATTTATTCCACTGTGAAAACAAACCTTTCCCTTCGTCTTCATCTCACTGACATTTCCTTTGACATTAATTCATATTCTGATATGATTGATGCCAGACATTGATGGTGGGTTTTGATTAAACTATGCAGTCATATAAAAAAAAGGTTAAAGTTTGCATAGTTTTCTGTAGAATTACTGCGATATTGCCTTTCTTAGAAGCACACAGAAACCAGACCGATTAATTTTTGAATTATTACAAAGACATCAGTCAGGAGAATCTGTAATATAATAACTGTGGCAGATCTGTTGAAGGACTACACATAAAGTTAATGCAAACAACCAGCTTTTGTCAGTCTCACATGGTCATAATAAAACCTGCATTGCAATAACCTTTCACTGGGTATAAAACTTAATGTGACACAGACCAGATGTTAACATTGACCATTGTGCTAAATGACTGTTTAAGGAAGTCTAGTTAGAGGTTTCTTTTATTTTTGTGTAGATTCCTATCAATGTAAGAGAACCACACGCGTACACACAACCAATTTGACATCCCACAGGATGTAGAAAGCTGAGAGGTGCCACCATGATCCAGGCCTGCAGGTGCCTTTAAGTCCAGTCTTCCACACATTTTATTCCCAGCAGCTGACAGGCTATATGTGTCCCACAGTAGCCTTTTTCTCCACTGACAACTTAAAAAGGTTACTCTGCATGGGTCACACTAAAATATCATTTTCAGGGTATGTGTAACATGACAATGAGAGAAGTGGAAAAAATCACCAAAATGAAGTGGTAAGTTGTCCAGTTTTACCACATGGCAAATGTCACTGTGACATATATGGGCTTATGAAAATGGAAAGTGAGGACAGGGTGGATCACAAATCCAGTCGTTTGTCAGACTTTATTAGCACAACCAGAGAGGCTGAATCTTTCCCATCTTACTGTGTGACACATTTGGTCCACAGATGAGCTCCATTGTAAAGCAACTCGTTAGACGTTAACAGAAACCACTCTGCCAAATAAAATCCTTTTTTTGAAGAGCAATTAACATTGGAGCACATGCTAACATGGGGACACCAGTGTCCTGCCCAGTAGCTGTCATTCTGTGCTCTTCCCTGATTTCATCTAAATAGAAGTTATTTTTTAAAAGGAGATAGAGAAAGAAAAGGGAGAAATTCATACAGATACATGGTTGTGAAAAGAACTGTGATATTTTCTAAACTGTCAAAGACATTAATGGTACCAATTTTGAGTCAATAATTTTTTTATTTAGAGCCAGAAGTTTTAAATGTGTGTGGATGTGCCGCGCAGTGGAGTTGTTTGGCTCACTCAGGATTCAGCTGCTCCTCTATTAGGAAAAGAACAGGAACGGAGGATGACAACCTGATGAACCCAGTGTTTGGCTTCAAGAAACAAATACAACAGTTCTGTATGAAGCAATGCAATCATAGTGTAATATAGAAAATAATGCTATTAAACAGAAAGGGCATGAATGCTGGATATTTCTGCCTTAATTGCAGGCTAGTTATGACGAAAATGTATTTTTATTATCAAGCTTATATTTTAAGCCAGATCCAATTAGCCCAGAAATGGTAGGTTATTTGTTGTGACTCATCTGTCTCCAGTGTGTCTTTTAAAGAAGTAAAAAACAGAGGAATAGACAGTTGAGTTTATTTTGCAACATGTGTTTGTGCATCTGACACAGGAGGGCAGTCTTTCGACACTTCACACCACACCAGTTCACCGTTCATTTGCTCTTTACTCTCATAAATGGGTTTGTGCAGCTGTAATTATTTTCAGATATGATCATACTAAGATCATTCCAAGTCATGTGCTTGCACTCTACCATAAAACTTCATCTCTGGTTGTGTAACACCTCTCTTTGTCTCTTCTGTATGCTCTACCATTTGTTTTCCCCTTTTCATTTGCACTCCTCATTCTCCTTTTGCCATCACCTTCTGTCACTCTTTTCCAATAAGAGCACTTGCAACTCTTATCTTGAGTTGTCATAACTGAAAAATGTCTGGAGTCAATATTTATCCAGGTTGTGCATGGAGTTATCTCTCATTTCAACACTTTCTGTGCCCCTTTAGCTAACATGTAGCTCAGCTGCATAATGAAAATCCTCTGCACTTCTGTGGTTGGAATAAATACTTCTTTAACTTTTCCTCATGAGTACCCGCTGAGCCACTCCAGGGTTGCGCGCTACAGTGAATTTTAGGGGAAGTGGGGTAGTTCTAAGTGGCGGCAAACCCTGGGAAGTGCCATCGTTTTTGATGTGTTGCCAAGGCCCCACCAGCCCCCCCACCTTCATCCAAGATTGCCATCACTCCCCCACCCTTGACTAGAGGTCCTATTAATCATCCTGTCAGTCCGGCTTTCTTACAGCAAACGCAGATATACATGTTCTATCAAAACAAACAAATAAATAATGTAGCGGGTCTAAAGAGAGAATAAAAGCATAATATGGATGGAAATGGGAACAGTGCAGGAGAGCTTTCAGGTTTGTTTGCTTGTTGCATTTATTCTGCCGTTTTTGAAAACCTTATGGGTATTTGTTGGGTTTTAGTGTTTGGTGTTCTAAGTTTGTTTATCATGAGATGTCAAACTTAGTGTAAGTGCACACCATGGTCTGACTAATTTTTTTTTCATGCTGGGAAGCAATCCACTCCTGTAAGAAAAGGAGTGGATTGTTTGTGAAAATGTTTTTTTTATTTTATTTCTTTTATAGCAGCACAATACAGTACATCACTCTGCAGCCAAGGACTGGTGAAGTGTGTGTCTACATATAGGTGAGTATTCATGTTGTATGAAGTTATAGAAGTTTTAAGTAACGTAAGTTTTTGTGAACTTTGCAATTAGCTGATTCCACACATGGTGCAGGTTTGGCAGTAGCAACTTTTTAATATTAGGCATAAACATGTCAATAGTGCCACTGGATTTGGGAAAAAGAAGGTAATTGTTTAATCTTTTTTTAACAGAATAAAAAACACATACACATTAACATCAAACATGTGAATATGTAATCCCTACAACTTTATTTAGTTTAGAATTTTGATCAGCAGTTTAGTTTAGTTTGTAATTAATTAATTCATATTGTGGGAGTGACATGAATATTCTTTATGCACTTATTTGTTTGTGCTATATAAGTGGTTGAAGAAGAAAACATTTCCACCCCTCTCAAACATTTTTACCACTGCGAATATGTGTACATGATGTACTCTGGGGCCCCACTGGTCACAATAAACACAAACCAACATAATATACCACAACTGTTTCTGTGATCCTGTGAAGATGTAAAGCTGCTTGGAATTCTAACTAGATATATTCCACTGTTTTTTGTTCTGGAAATCTTTAGATATTTTCATGTGCTTTGTTTAATTTGTATACCAGTGACTTAAACAGTGTCAGTCAGTCACATCTCAATTAACCATCAACATTATGTACCTACAACAGCTCTGTGAACAAAACCAACAATGATCAAATAATTATCTCAAACGGAATGATGTCATAAATATCAACCTACATGGACAGAGGATCTGTGCAGGGTGTACCCTGTCTCTGGCCTGCTAATTACTGGGATAAACTCCAGCCCTCTGCGACCTTAACTGGATTAATGAATGAATGAATGAATGAATGAATGAATGAATGAATGAATGAATACCATTTGTCCATTAGCTACATTTTGAAACGACATATTTTCCTGGATCTCTGTTACAAAATCTGGCACGTTGAGAAAAACACGCCAAATCCGATTTTTACAGGAAGGGGAGTACAAATCTCAGATTAGACCTGGAAGGGGACCTTCTCAAAGACACAGAGTTGCTGACGGCTCGCAGGCGACTATCTGGAGTCGCAGCCCAATGCCATGCCAGGCTGGTGTGAAATGGACACTTGTGAGCTCGGCCCGTTCTGTCTGTCCACAGTTGTTAATGATAACATGCACCGATCTCAGCACTTGAAGCTGGCCGACAGGAGCCCTTTAAAGCCTGCCAAGTTGTGTGTATGTTCTTAATGCTAATACATCCGCAGTACGTTTGGTGTCTAAAGAACATATTGTGCAGCAGCCCCCCACCAAGTTTGCGCATTGCTGTCATGTAGCCTGTAATCCAGAGATATTCATAAAATTAGGGAACATCATTGCTCACTTGTTTTGATGCATTCTACCTTAAATCAGCAATAATTACATTTCATCCAATATTTCTACGTTTATTTATAGTTTTATGAATATATATATTTAAATGTTGCACAATTAATGAAAAATATATCATGACATATAACAATTGTCTCCATACGCCTATTAGACTACATTGATTTTTTATATTGTCTAATTGAGATTTGGTCAAAGGCAATGTAAAAACGTTTCAAGTTCGACGCACGTTCACGTCTATATTGAAATAAATGATGCTACGTTTGTTTATTTTCTTTGTCGCTTGGTTTATCTATTGAAGTGCCATACAGTCCAACCCTCCCCCATCACATAAACCAGACTGTGCCACTGAACTTAAAGAAACTTCCAGTCTTTATGCTGAGTAAAATATGATAGACTAACCCCCCACACCCACCCTTTTACCCGTCCAAACTAAAGATTAACATTGTGATTCTCAGTGTCCCAGTAGACAGCGTGATTGATTACATCATATTAAGGTCATTTCTACAACGGAGTAATTTTCACTCAAGCCTCCGGGCGATATTTTAATGTGCATTTGTTTGGCGGGGTTGTCGTTCCTTCGCTCCTCTGATCTGCAGGGAAATGGATGGCGACATTAACAAGCGATTAATTAAAAACAACAACATTAATGATGATGGGAAGAGAGAACATGCATTTTCATCTAGAGATGCAACTAATACCCTAAACGATTTAATTTTATTTAATTATTTCTCATTCATTTTTTACTTTAAAAAACCTTGGTCCGTCTTAATATTTGGTTTTGTTCGGACCAAATATCGCATGTTGAATAATAATATATACCAGTTGTTATGGTTTACAATGTAATATTAGAGATAATTTTATAATTTGCTTTCACATCTCAATAAGAAAATTAACCATTAAATGCTAATCTTGTTTTTAAACTCTATAAAATATTATTTTTTGCCTTTGGTCTGTTTTGTGTATGTAATTGTGACCAACTAAGTTGCCCAAATATTTGTTTATATCCCTCTTCGTTACAATAAGAATTTTTGTTGTAAATTATACTTTTCAGTCTTAAATTTAGCAGTTTATTTTATAAAGCATGAAAATCCTTTAGAAAGACATACATATTAGAAACGTTTTGTGTTTCACTGCTCTTCAGGTGCAAACTGGGTTGTAGGTCAGGCCTCCCGCAGAGCATCTCCATGTGTACCGTAGCTCCCCTCCAACCTCTCCATATTCCCGCTCTCGGTAGTTGTGGCGCATTGCTCGTCTATTTCTGACAGCATGTTAACAACACTTAAAAAGGCCCCAAAGAAATGTCTTGGATTAGCGGTCAGTCTTCCCATTTTCCATATACGCACAAGGTCCTGAACCCAATTAATGACTAATAATTACCAGGGCAACCTCACTATGACCGCTTCAGGGACTTCATTATAAGAAAAGTGGCAAGAATCCGGTGCGGAGTGCTTCTTCAAAAAGGACCCTTTAGAGAACAAACCTGATTTTGTTATTAATGATTATCTTTTTCATATAATTATGTACAAAACATTGTTTTGTAGTTATTATGTGAATATGCAAAGTGACAGAGGTGTGTAGGACATGCACCCCCCCCCCCCCTACAGAAAGTTTGTGTAAGCTGTGTGCACAGTTCAAACGTCCTGCCGCAACTAGTTACCGTGTTTACGCTCACATTACATTAACTGTGCCAAAATTACAGTTAGCAAATTTACAATGCTCATTGCCCCTACAAAAAGGGCCCGCTGCGGTTTTTTGATGTCCCCCGACTCACTTCATCTGCGGGCCGCACCGTGAGGTGCTCCATTTCACATATCTCATGTGCGCTGATGTTATCAGCGCCTAACGTCTAATCCAGAGAGCCATGAGCCTTTTCCACCGCGGATAAAGCTTGGGTTTCAGCGGCTTGTGTGTGCATGTGTGCGCATGTGGAGAGGGCCGGGGTACAGTCACCGCAGCCTGACCACACAGTCAACACACGCAAAACGCTAATCAGCGCACGCGCTTAAAGATCAAGATACTTTTCAAAAGTAAATCTTTTCAGTCTGTTGTCATGAGATTTGTTGAATAAATAAACACGTGTTAGGAATTGCGTTGTCATATTATTTTGGTGGCAAGTGAGAGGTTTTCTGACGGGCATATCCATTTTTCTGAGAGGCTAATATTTGCTTAGTAGGCACTTATACCAAAATGGAAAGTGTAAAAAAATAAATAAATAAAGCGGAAAATCACGTGAGTTCAGTTTTCTGGATAGCAGAAGCCTCAGTTGAGGATATGTGAAGACCTCCTGGTGTAATTAAGACGATGATTAAGGAAATTGAGACACAATTGTACTTGCAAAATATTGTAGAACCCACTAAAAGGGCCTGTCATGTAAGATGCAGACACAATGCACTCATGTGACTCCACTGACATTCATAAGCAAAAGTAAACATTCACCAAATCACATGAATATTTCAAAAGTTCGGGATTGAGAAATTCTCTGTGGCCTATTTAATTTAAGTTGATCCTCTTATTGTTGTTTTGTTTGTTGTCACCTCCAGTAGATAATGGGCCTCTTGAGTCTAAGTGGATTAATAAGGGATTAATAAAACTGAGGCCCCTGTCCAGCTGACTACAGTTCGGTGGCGCACCTCTCTTCCGGGGACAGAGCCAGCGGCTCAGCCTTCACACGCTCCTTGTAGACACAAAACGGGGAAAAAAAATCCAAAAAGAGAGGTTTCCCTTTGCAGCCCCCGTTTCCACTAACCCTTTAAAGGTCGACATTTAAATGGCGCAGAAAAGTAATCCCCAACGGGCTGGTGTTGGACAGCAGCACTTTTTCTTTGCAAGCATAATCACAGTTAATTGCTCCTTTAAAAGGTGTTGCGCCATATGAAATCATTTGTCCAACCCAATACTACGCAGGAAACATACAGAGGCCTCAACTGTTTCGGGTGGTTGATAGAAATAATTTTGACAAACAGAAGGAAAAAAGGTCTGCTGATGTCTTATTTTGTTCCGTGTTCATCTGACTGAAAAGCAAGAGGTATCAATAGAACCGGTCAAATAAAGTAATGGATTATTGATAGCTGGCTACCACGCTCCCAGTATTCCCTCAGATACCAAGAGGAATAAACAAAACCTTTGTGCTCCATGTTTTTTTACCTAATTTATTACTTGTCTATCGAGTTGCTCTTTATGGCTCGCGCTGTGTTGCCGGCATGATGTCAGAGCGTCTGCAGCTTGTAGGCAGCATCTAAACTAAATATTTCATTTAAAAATAATTCTATTGCACACACATACACACACACACACACACATTAAGATATATATGAACAAAATACTAATGTGGGAAGCTTGAACAGTTTTTTCTGATGTGTTTTGTCTTTAGGGCTGGTTCAGTCCAGGACAGGTCTTCGTCCTGGACGAGTA
>JBAMHX010000015.1:17204339-17238440 GCA_037177515.1 Pseudomugil tenellus
AGGGGGGCTGGAAGGGGGTTTTTTGACCCCCCCCCCCCCCCCCCCCACACACACACACACACACACACACACACACACGCACATTGTAATATCCCAGGGATTGCCCAACATTGTGACTAGTCTTATCTGGGTCTAATCCCGATTTGTTTGGTATTAACCCCCTCACTTTCTCCCTCTTTCTCAGTCATACCTCCTTAATGTGTTTGTCCATTGCTGAACTTATTGTCCTTTTGGGTTGCTTTTTTTTTATTTACTCCATGTTCCTGTTATAACGTGTGACAAAACAAATAGAGTCCATTGTTCTCACATTTTTTTACTGTTTCTGTTCTAATGTGCAAATATGTTTGGTCATTTCTGTTGTGCAGATAAGTGATTCTTTCATTGTTCTTTGATGTACTACACTCCAAATATAATGCTACATTTAAATGCGTATTGTTCATATATGCGTTACACTTGACATATTTAAAATGTTACAATGCCCAGGAAATAAAGCTTTTTATTTTATATTTTTCTCTTGCAACCCTTACAAATTATAGCTAATTTCTCCTCACACATACACACACACATACGCGTGTGTGCGTAAATGTCTCACACAGTCCATTCCTAATCCCACTGCGACACTGCTGATGATGGCTCATCCTGTTCAGATATGATAAGCAGAACAAACTGCTCTGTCCCCGGAGCTTTTTCCCCTGTCTTTCTAAACAGACAGTGGTGTGTAGAAGCAGCATGGCTCTAAACTCCCACTGCTACTGCCCCTTTCATCAGGCCGCCAGTTCAAAGCCTTGGCTCCATCTTCACTTCTGTCTCCCCCCTAACCGCCTTTTCCCACTTGTCCTTCCCTCCCACCTTCTCACTGTCTTTCCCACTGTGTGTCGTCATTACTACAAAGATGGGCAAGCAGTGTCTCATTAAAGCGGATTAGAGACATCTCCACGTCTCGCAGGGGCTGAGCAGGACATTTCTCCCCCCACCGCCCTTTTCTCTCTGGGATCAGGTTCTTTGATTTGGCCAGATAAAGACCTCTTTCATGTTGGTTGGGACGGTTAGCGATTACACTGTCAGACCCATCGTTTTGGTGAGTTTGACAAATTTGCCATGCAGGGTGGGACGGGTGTGGGATTGTATTGGGGAGGAGGGTACACAAGGAGATTCACAGTAATTGAGCTGTCATTATCCAGTCACCCTGCCAGGCACTAGTGCAGAGGGCTCACCAGTTCTCTGTTTGCTTAATACTTGGCTAACTTTCTTTGTGAGTATGATGGATAGAACAAGGAGAAGTGAGTGGAAGCAGGGTAGCAACCCCCAGATGAATACCTCTGCTTGTTCAACCACCTTTCTTGAGCACTACTGTCCATGAAAATTGGCTCTACTACATCACTGCTGCAAGTTTCTCCTCTCTCTCAGCTCTTCTCTGGTGCAACACAATTAGGCCCGTATAGCTGACAGCCATTTATTTTCATACAAAATGAAAACTGGTGGCATGTTGATTACAGAATTCTCAAGAGACAACGAACCGCTATAGGTGTGATTTAATTTCGTTAAATAGAGTGTGGTGCACAGGATAAATATAATAGGAATTCCTTCACATTGTACCCCCACTCCAGCATACCCCTGGTATTTACCATTTACCACAACCAATCTGTATGCTAAACAAAACTTGAGGCAACAAAACAATATGAATTGAAACAGGTCACTTGAAATGGTTTGGTTAAAATGAGGGACATTTGCATGAAGTTTATACATGGATACCCCAACTTTACTGCCATGTAACAATTTATGGTGTAACCTGCATTGGATGGCGGCTAAAATAAACGCAAAAAAAGAAGCTTTTTGTGGTGTGACTGTTTAACTAAAACGATTTTGATAAAGAAAATTTGAGTATCAGGGTCCTCCTTGTTAACCTGCAGTCAGACTGGTTGAAAAGCGATGAGTAGAGTGGAATGTGTGTGTAACTCATGGTGACACACTTGTTTTTGTGAGTCTAGGTGTTGGAAGGGGTCTTGGCTAAAACATTTCAAGATGGCCCATTAGCTGGCGCAGACCCGTCCCCTCCCGACACCAGGATTCCTCTGTGTTGACCCCCTCTCCTCCACCTCTCAGCCCCTCTGTCCCAGAGGCCCCCAGCCTCATCCTGCCAAGTGTACGGTTCCAAAGTAACGATGAAGCTGCCTGCGTGTGAAAATATTGAATTGCAAAAACATCCCTGGGTGAGAGGGTGTGTGAATGGAGCTTTCAGCGCCGAGCCCGACCCAGGCCCTGTGCTACTGACTGACGGACAACAAATGGCATTTTGTGTCCAGAGACTGAGAGAGAGAGAGGAAAGGGAAAAGAAAGGAAGACACAGAGAAAAAAAAAGGGGGGGGGGGGGGGACCCTTGAGATTTTTCAGTCCTCTTCAGTCAGGAGGCCATATATGCAGGTCTGTAGTGCCTTATCACATGGCCTGTCTGACCTCTGGCCCCCACTCAGCTAAGGCTGTCAGGCTGCTCTCCAATTGGGAGCACAAAGCCTCAGAGCCTCAAAGACCACCATTCACCCCCAAACACACACACACACACCATGCAGCTGTACTCCGAAGGTAATAGGTAAAAGTAATGTCAGTGACCTTCACTTTCCATCGCTCTACAGGAGGCCAAAACTCTTTAGATTCCCCGATAATGTCAGCAGTAGAGGGTGGCCCTGATAGCTCATCATCCACTTCCTCTTCTTGTCTTCCTCTGCAGCAGATAATGTTTAAATCAAGTTGAGTCTTCTCCTTTGGGATAACTAGTTCTTTAACTAAAGGAGAATTTTCATGTCATACATGTTTTTGTTAACTGAAGTGGAAAACTCAATGAATGCTTAAACACAAACAGTGGGAAATTACTTGTGTAACTCAGCACTATGTCTTATCTAAGTGTGTCTGTGTGTGGACATTAGTGAATTTCTGATGTCTCAGAGGACTGACTGGGTCACAGTATGACCGTAACCTCCTGTCTCGCTTTGCAACCCACACACTAGCATCTCTCTCTCTTTCTGTCTTTCTCCTGACCAGTTCTTGGATTCTTTCTTCCCCTTTTCTCTTCTTCCCCTCCTTTTCTGGAACACTGGAGTTTCTCTCTCTCTCCGGTCTCCTTTGAAAAGATGCGGCGTCTTTGTCCCGCTTGATAAAGGATGCCATAGTTCCCCTTTTCCCCTTCTTTGTGGCCTGGGGCTGGCGGCTCCTGTAGAAGTGCAAATGGTATCCTCTCGAAGGGGCTATCCCCGCGGGCCCTCATGGGCCCTCTCTCTCCTCCAGGCTTGGCTAATTACCACCCACCCCCCTTCCTGCATCAGCCTCCTTCCACAGCTCCCTGGTCCCTGGAACCACGAACGGCACATTCCCACAACCAGCACCTGGCCTTCTTTTCTCCTGGGTGGCTTTGATGGTTGACACCCCAGCCTACCCCCCTCCTTCCTTCTTCATCTTCTTCCTCTCTGTGACCCACTACACCATCTTTCTTTCTCTTATTCCCTTTAACTTCTCCCTCTTTCCCATCTCTCTCTCACTCTCTCTCTGATTCTCGTTAATAGAGGTTTTAAATTGCTTTCTGACCCTGACAAACTGATCCTGTTGAAAAGGGAGATGTCAAAGAAAAATGCAGCAGATGTGAACAAGAAATTGAATAAATGAGAAAGGGCATTAGAAAGTTGTTCTATTTGCAAATATTCACATTCCATTATAAATTTATGCCAGATTATGTATGTTTGCCCAGTTAATGGTTTTAAATCCAAATAGATATATGTGGCAAAATTGCTTTACAGTCATCTGCAAGTATTTGTGAATATGTGTCAACTAATTTTAAAGCAACAAATAAATTTGACACTGGGTGTAAGCATACTTCTGCACGTTCAAGAATAACTGGTTTTGAGAGAAGCATGAATGGGACAATATTTTAAACAGTTTACCCTGACATATCATTGAACTATTGATAGAAATGTGTGACTGGGTGAATTATCAGACTTTTCCCTCTATCACCAGCTAGTATTAATTAGAATTTTCCGTTTTGGCTTTTGCTTATTGAAGAAACCATCTACACTAACCTAAATTGTCACTGCCAACTATTTTCACACCTCAATCCTGCGCACAACGGCCACTGCAGAGTGCTGATTTGTCTTGCAAACTCAGCCAGAGGCACATAGCTTGGATTTTGGCAAGAGAAAATCTCTTGTGGTGTTATGATTCTCAGAAGAATTCAGCTACCTCAGAATGTCAAAACTGTAAGTTTATACTGAGACACAAATATGAAAATTTCATTTCCTTTTATTCTATTTCATCTTGTGTTATTTGTTTCTTTGCTCTTTCTTCTTATTGTCCAACCATAAATAGCAAACATGCTGCTTCTTGCCTTTTTAGTCTAAATGAATGGATTTGTTTTAAATAGCAGACTGATATGTCTGTCCAATCTCAGAGCAAAACATAAACAAGTCATAGCATCACTTTGTGTCTTTTGTGAACATGGAGTTTATGTATTTCAGTAGCATGATTGGGATATTTATGTAAGAAACACACATTGACTATGTCTTTTTAAATAGTTTAGCTGAGTTATTTATGATGTTTCATATTTTGTCATGTGTGAAGTAACAACAAAACAGATGTGGAAGCCACATTGTATGATGCAACAGTTGCTTTGTGTCTACCTGACAATATAAAGCGCAGAGTTATGAAAAAAAAAATGAAAAAGTATAGTATAGTGGATATACCCTTGTGATTCCACACAAAAAGATTAA
This sequence comes from Pseudomugil tenellus, assembly GCA_037177515.1. Classification (NCBI taxonomy): domain Eukaryota; kingdom Metazoa; phylum Chordata; class Actinopteri; order Atheriniformes; family Pseudomugilidae; genus Pseudomugil; species Pseudomugil tenellus. The sequence continues at coordinate 17,209,091 of JBAMHX010000015.1, forward strand.
TATTGGCTTTGTTGTATCTTATACAATATACTGTATCATTTTTATTTCCTCTAATTTTTTTGTCAGACAGCCACAAAATAATGTTTGTAAAAGAGACGTAACAATAAATTACATTCAGAAATCTTTGGCTTATAAACATTTTAAGTATGTGATGCAAATTAACTTCATTTAAATGCAACTCTGCTGTTCATAAGCATACACACACACACACACACACACACACACACACACACAGACACACACACACACACAGACACACACACACCAATATCTAATTTAGCTGCATATTTGCGTTCCACTTGCCGTAAGCCTAATCAATAACCAGCCCCAGTGGATTTAGTCAATTCATAGATGGCTTTTGTGCAGTCTGGTGATGCTGGAGAGAGCATTTAGACAGCTTTCTGAGGAAAACAAATGGCTTCATTACAAGCTTACGTCTCTTCAGTGTCCTGAAGGCAAAGCACTCAGACTTTAACTGTCGGCTTTTCACAGTAGAAAAATATTTGTTTTCAACATAACACAGAATGTCCTTTCCATAAAATGGAGAATTAGGTTATTTATTTATTTATTATGAAAAACACAAGTTGGAATGAATTACACTTGGAAATTCAATAATATGCTAATGTGAGTTTTTTTTCTTTTGTAGGACAACGTATTACTTATATTTAAAACCTTTGACAACTGCAAAAGGCAGTATTTCTGTGACCTTATAGAAAATTTGGATTTTTTTTTTAGTTTTTTTTTTTTTAGTTTTTTGTTAGCACATGCAGTATTAAATTTTAAGATACAATTATCTTCATTTATTGCACAATTCTGCTTAACACACAAACCCACACAAGCTTCTTTTTAGCAAGGGATTAGTTTTATGCTTTACAAACTACATCAAATCTAGTCTAGTGTGGGAGTTGTACACACCCAGACCAGTTACACTAGTAGAACAGAGTTTGACTTTAGTTAGCAAGATTAGACTTAGTTTAGCTCATATTGACAATATAAATGTTATCAAATTTTTTAAGAATTGTTTTTAGGAAGGAAGGTATGTGACTGCTGTCAACACAACACAAGAGGAATTCTGAGAATTTTGTTATGTTTTCAACAACTTCCAGTTGCCATTATATGTCACTCGATAATAACACGTTTTCTGTTTTTTGCTTTCATATGTCTTTGTGTCACAAAAACTGTTAGTTTGTTAGTTTAGTTTATTTTTTTTTACTGTTTAGCTATGGACACTGTATCAGCTGAGCCACACTGAGAATTTTGAGGTTGTGAGCACTAAGATTGCCCTTTCGAGATATAGTCTTATCAGTGGAAATGTTATGGTGCCTTGGTAGAGTGTATTTGTTATGACATTTGCAGCGTTCTGCAGAAATTGCTGCAGCTAAATTCTGAAGGCGAGAAGCAAAACAACAAATGACCTGTTTACACGCACAGCCTCAATTAGACATTGCTTAAATTTAGCAAAGTCTTCTTTTGATATTATCTAGGAATTATTTTCTTCTAAGTTTATACATTAATGACAAATATGGATGAATTTGTCATTTCTGGATACTGAACATGTCAGGTCAGTGTTGTAATTGCAGATGCTGACAGTAAAAATAAACTAGACTTTTTTTCTATTAGTGCATGAAAACATTTCATTTTGATGAACAAGAAGATGATTTGAAATCCCAGTCAGCCAGATTTTACTGTCTTTGAAAATGCAAAAAAAGAGAAGATTTTAGTTTCTCACTTATTTCTCATAAGGTTTAAATCTAATTTTTCCCCCATTCTCCAACTCTCTCTTCCACAAAACCTTGCAAAATCCTCCTTTTTTTAATTATTTTTTTTAGCTCAGAAAAGGAAAGAGGAAGATCCGGTTTTTTAATTATGTTTTATGAGTGGTTGAAATGGCCACTTCTGTGGTTTTTAGTCTTTCCAAGCTGACTGTTCTCCTCAGAGTTCCTGGGGTTTCCAGACATGTCAATTAGACAGTTTTAATTGGGATGGTGTTTTTGTATACAACTGTGTGCATTCTAGGAGGAGTGTATTGGTTTCTGCTATTTTTGTTATTATTGTTTTAGTTTGCTTTAGCAACGGATTGGCATTGTAAATCTGTGTCTCTTCACTTTCCCGGATGCGTTGAAAGTTCACTTGGATGACCGCAAGCAAACTCACATGCCCTGACAGAGACATCTAGCCTTCCAACAGTGCAGAAGAGGAGTAAGTGTTTAAAAATGACGAGGCAATGAGAAAGCGATGGGCGATGCTGTCGCTGACCCGGACTCCATTTTACCTTCTTCGTATACTGTTGCATACTAATTTTGTTTAACATGTTTTGCAGATGAAAATAAAGATGTCATTAGCTTACATTTTATTGATATGAAATGAAAAACATTTTTTACAAGCATGATTTTAGTGTTGATCTGTACAGGACATCTGAACAGTCTTATATTTTACCTTCTTCTTTTAATGCCATTCACATACTTTTTTTTATTAGGTTGAAATTGTTTACAATATGAGAAAAAAACATTTAGATCTGCATGTTTTCTTTGAATGTAAATGTATTTTTCCTATGAGCCAAATGTGCCTCTGCCTGCATTTTAATTGGAACTAGCTGTGAGGTTTGTCATTCTATCTTTTGACACCTCCCAACTTATCTGCCGGACACAAGATCAGGATCATATCAACAACAAAACAGGGAAAGGATTCTTTTTTTCTTTTTTTTTTCTTTTTGTTTATAGAAAACTGCAGGGGACTTTGATGCCAAGTTCCTCTGCAGCAAAATGCAAGGGCCTGACCCAGCACATCTGAGAGTACTTTGGTGAAATAACAGCAAATGTTTGTCTTGTATTGTATGGCACGCTGCTGGAGGAGCACTAAAGCCCCTTCTTCCAGCGCCTTAAGCACCTCTTAATAAAATAGTCAAGAATAACTCCTTCACCTTAATCTTCCCCTCAGATTACTGCACTCAGGGCGGGAAATTAGCAGCAGGCCCACACTCTTCCCTCTTTATTTAATACTGTTGCATCTTCACTGGAAAGTACCTGCTCCATCTCTAATTCTCTGTTCATAGTGGCATCCCTTCTTTGCTGCTGGATATTTTGTTTTGCTGTCTTTCTGTGCCCATCCTGTGTGGCAGACCGGATGAACTCCCCGTGGCAGGAGGAGTGGCATTTTATTAGGTCAGTATTAGAAGCAACATGTGGGTAATGTGTGTCTGCATTTTCCACAGTCTGGTCCTCATCAGTGGAGAAAAGAGAGCCTAAACAACTAAACATGGCCATTGACAATTGATACAAGCCCTTTTAAGTGGATCTGTTTGGCTGAAGGGGAGGCTTGGGGGTGTGTGTAGGCACATGCACGTTTGCACATTTACTGTTGGATTTTAATTAGGATATAAACTGACACACACAACACACATTAGCACACTATACTTTAGGGAGCTGGGAGTATGTGTGTGTGTCCTTTGTACTCTGGAGTGTAACCCACACCTTGAATACGGTAGCGGCAGCAGCTTTGAGCTTGGTTCGTCCTCCTGTCTAATCCTGGTAACCAGAACTCTCCCTTACTGCTACATGTCCGCTTTGCCCACCTTCACTCTCACCCGCCTGCCATCTGGGGCTACCAAGACACGCATACTTTCTCACACACCATATACTAACGACACTGGTCGCCAAGCTCCAAACTCTGTGATTCCCTTACAGCTGCTCCCTTGAAAACCAGTATCACTTTGAGGTCCATGTTCACCTCTTGTGCTATTTTGTACTGATAAAAGGGAATTAAATTGGTTTTTGAATTGAATCAATCTTTTCATTCAAAGCTTTTCATTGAAGGAACAAGGAATATTTTCAGAATTTACATAATGTTCTTTTACATCTGATTTAATATTCTGATAAATTTGGAAACAAATGTAGGTAAATATAACAGCAGACTGTATAATTATGAAAAATATCTTACTGATCCTTGATTTATTTGCAGACATAATATTTTATCTGTCTGTCTGTCCGTCCGTTATGTTGTTTCTTAGGTTATTGATAAGGAATCATTTTTTTGTGAATATATTATCTCTTTTTACAAATTGGAGTGGAGTTTAATATTTATAACTTCCCCCAAATGTTTTTCGTCGCTGTATAATTCTTGTTTTGTGTGGCCTGATTTACTGTATGTCATCTTTTTGACTTTGCTTTGCAGTAACTGTTTTGCATCTGCTGTGTTTTTTTCTGCTCTTGGCATACTAATTGATTGAATGAATCTTTATTGATAGGGTTTGAAATAAAAAAATAAGAAAAAAACCCACAAAAATAAACTTGACTTTTTTTTTACAGAAGATCCTCACTGTGTACTACATGTTATACATTTTGGCCCTGTATAGCAAATATGGTGCATCTAATATTACTGTTGAGTATCAGGACATCGTCTTATCACTGATTATCCATGTTGCATCTTTAGATTCCTCCATGAGATCAATCGGACGTGCTTCCTCTCTTTAAGATCAGTTTTAAATATCAAAACAACACTTATTTGTAACTCAGATTTAAAAAGTAAATGGGTAGCCTACTCTGTAATGATTGTAAAATAATTACTATTCCTTGTTGTAAAGAAAGTAGTAGACATTACAACAGTCTGGCTAAAACTTTAATCCTCCATTAAACTAACATCAAAGCCTGCGAGTACCTCAGGTGGAGTATCTAAATTACGTACCTGTGTAGATAACATTGCCGAGCAGAGGGCACTGCAGGTTTTCAGTATCAGGAGTTCCGGTTGATACTTTGATCACTTCCTCCTCTCTTTATACCTTCACTGAGATTGAGATCACATCACATACAGACACTCACTGCTGGCCTGAGATCAATGTCAGGTGTATCAAGGGACAATGTGGGGATGCAGTGAGCCAGTTTGGTGTCTGTGACAGCGAGTGTGCGCTCATCAAAGTGGTCCTCTCCTGTTATCACCTATGTGTGAGAAACATTCGATGGTGTAGTTTATCTCAGATTAATTATTTCATGTAGTTAGAAAAAATTAAACCTATACAGTTTAATCTGCATTTTTACAATTTTATTACTGTGGATTCAGCGTAAACTGTTCAATTTTGTTTAAAAACTATAAATCCCCTTTGAATTCTCCTCTTAAAAATGCCTGCAACTATTGTTTTATTGATGAAAAATGTCGTTATTCAGCATTTGTTGAAGCCTCGTACATGAAATCAAATCAAAGTGATGTATTTATTGATGTGATGTATTCAAGATTGAATGCTGAAGCTAGCACTCTCATTGGTCATCTGTTTTCTGGGTTCAGATTTTGTTCAAGATGGATGTCTTTTGTTAAAACAGCTGCCAGAAGAAGCAAAACCTGGATGAAAAATCACATTTGTGTGGCCACTGAGAAGCATGAAATACCTGATGGAAGTGGATAAACAGAATTGTACTCACAGGTTGCTCACAAAGTTATGAGAGTGAAAACAGGCTGAGAATGGGGGGGGACTTATTTATTTTAGGAGCCGCAGGTGCCCACTTACAGCTTATTGGTATTTTGGAAGACTCTTTTACTTTAAAGAGGGCAATTTATGTCTCTCTGTCGTCTCTCTCCAGAGACCAGGACTGAAGTGGCTCGCTTATTTTAGCTGGGTCTCGTGGTCATGACTTGTGGTGACAAATTAATTGAGCGGTTCCTCTAAAGAAAAGAAAGGCCAGTGTCACGATTGGTCAGACAGTGTTTGTAGAGCTTTGAAAATTGGTTTTGTTTGGCCAGAAAGCTCTTAGGTGTTTATTTACACATCAAAATGTTTCAAATAGCAGCTTGCTCTCACTCCTTTTTCTGTATGTGTGTCTGCGTGTGTAGGTCTGGTTGCATATAGGCTGTATTTGCTCTGTTATATACATGCCTGCTGTACTGTAAAGTTCATGATTGCCTGTGAGTGATAACAGGTGTGGCTGGCAGACAGAAAGGAAGAAGAGGTCTACATGCCCACATAGCTAGTTGTCCCTGCCGTGATCCTCATCCATTATTGACTGCATTCGTTCACACCAGCCTCTAGAACTCATTACAAGTTAAGCAGACACCATCTGACCAGTGTCATATGTCAGTGAAAATTCCTATCCTCAGTTCCTACCCTACCTTATTAAGAGCTGGGATCTGGGAACATTTGTCAGTCTTTGTTTAGACATAGAGGTGCACATCTTGCCACTCCTACTGGAAAAGATTGTCAAGTGTTACAGTGTTCAAACTTTAGATCATGTTTGACTCTGCAGAGAAAAGTGCATTTGTTTTTGTAACTTCTGTTCAAAGAGTGATCTCATCACATTATTGTGTCTGTGTTGTACATAACATGAGTTCATTGTAATAGCAAAGGCAGTCAATGAGGTTGGGATCTTGTGGAAAATGTAAATAAAAGCATAATACAAAAATTTGCAAATAATTTTTAGCATCTATTTAGTTGAATATATTACAAAGACAAAATATTAAAACTGCAAACTAATAAACTTTACTGTTTTTCCAAATATTCATACATTTGGATTTTAATGCATGTAATACAGTAAAGAAAACTTTGTGCTGGGTCAATAAAATACTGGGAAAGTTGAAAAAATGGCTCATCATCATAAATTAAGAGACATTCCACAGGTGAACAGCTTGACTGGAAAAAGGTCAATGTCAAGATTGCTCATACAAAGACATTCTCAAAACGTTCCAAAACTAAATTGTTCACAAACAAGGATGGGGTGAGGTCCACTATTTTGTGAACAATTGCATGAACAAATAATCCAAAAGTTTAAAAACAATGTTTATCACTATATACTTGCAAGGCATTTAAGGATTTCATCATCTACAGTTCATAATATTAATGAAATATTAAATGAGCCAGAGAAATATAATGATGTAAGTGGCATGGCCGAAAACCAATATTAAATGTTTGTGACCTTCGGTTATTCAGGTGGTACTGCATTAAAATCAGCATTAAGTCTTTTTTAGCAAAGTAGGTAACTTTAACTGCCCTGGCTCTGGAAACTCTGTTGCCAAGATTTTTTTACTTCTACTCCTACTTTTTTTCAGGAACACTGACATAACAATGTAAACAAATGAGCCCATAAGAAGCCTGTAAGAAACGCATTTGTTTCAGGAAAGACAAATTCTTTGCTTTCAACCATATGGCTGGAGTTTAGGAGCATCATGGAGGGTAGAACAATTGTATTTACTTTACAAAACAGCATCATGTGCACCTTTCCACAATGTAACACAAATTTATAATTTAAACACTAAAAGTGAAAAAGGAAATATAAAAGTACATAGGTACAATTCCTCGTGCTCAGCTTGTGCAGGCAGCTGAATGAATCAGCTGTCCTTTAATGAAGTGAGACTGATCTCTCATTCTCAGCGTCTCTGCTCAACTGAAGTATCAATAATAAGATTTATCTGTCTTCCCCCCACAGCCTTGATTCAATTATCTCCATCTCTCTCCCGCTTTCTCTTCCTCTTGCTCCCTCCACATTTGCCCCTTTGCTGTGGATCCGTTTCCAATTGAAGCCAGGTCATGCTTTGTGTTTCTCTTTGTCATGACAGGGTACCTTAACGAGTGGAGGTCCTCCCCCCACTGCAGCTTAATCAGATCTGGAAAGGAGGGAGGAAGGGGTGAGGAAAAGAGAGGTGGGGGTAGGCAGGTAAACATGGGGTCACAAGTAGTTTACCTCCAGATCCGTATTGTCTGCATTTCCTCTTTTTTGGAAAATTAAATTTGTGTGGTCCCTCCTTCTCCTCTTTGTAATGTGTGTTTCGTTTCCAATCTGAAACCTTTGAAGTTTACAGGCTCTCTTGTCCCTCCACATGTCCATCTCTGCAACCCCCCCCCCCCAAAAAAAAAAAAAAAAAATCCAAGCATCGCTACCTTATCTTGCCCCTCAACATCCAGACATACCCCATTTACCTAAGGCTGTATTGTATAGCAACTAATCAGATTGACTGTTTTTGCTGTCAGAGGAAGTCCTGGCCATTGAAGGGTCATTAATTCAATTCTATATATATATAGATCTTTATCAGTTAAAGATGTCAGACAAAAACCTTACTTACACAGGAAATCAGGAAACAAATAAACATTAAGGAAACACTAAATAAAAGCACTGTTGTCAATTTAACAGTGATTAAATGCTATAATATATCAATTTTACATTTTCAGTGCCATCTTGCCACATCCTCTGTCTTTTCCATTTTTCTGTGCCAGTTATCCACAGGGGGAATAAGACAGCAGGAGATACTATGGCTGCTTCTTGAAGCCATTTGCACATGCTCAGCATTATATCGGAGTGGTTTAGTGAGGGCATTGAATTTTGCCAGGAGTGGAACATGTTTTTTTTTTTTCTTTTTCCTGTCAGTGATTTTTCTTGGATGAGACTTTGAGGTGCAGCTGTGGTAGGGAAGTTCATCTGGCATCAGAACTGGGTGGAATTTTACAGATGATGTTCATGTTGTACCTATGGCCATGAACTTCGGATGTTGATCATGAACAGGAAAACTTTCCTAGGCACACTAAAACCTGGGCGTCTTTTCTCCCAGTGTTGACACCGCAAGCCTGAAATTGACAGCTGAAACACAAAGCTGAGAAGTTATTACAGCATTGATATATCTTTGAATTTGCAGAGATGCAGTTGAAAAAAAATACTCATTTTTAAGGAATGCCACAGATCAAATAAAAAGGTAAATAAATTAGAGAAATCAAAACACATGCAGTGTGAGCTTGAGGGAATTCAGATAGAGATGAGTCTGTTTACAGTTGGCAGGTCAGGGGTGTGAACACCTTGAGATGAGCTTTGACTTTACAGAAGCTGTGAATAAGACCTTTTTCATGGCCAGTGCTGTGTAAAAGACTTCATGCACACACACATACTCAGTAAAAGTATGCATAAAGTACCCCTTCCTGCGGAAAAACTGGCAAACATCACTCATTGGTGAGAATGACGACATTTGAAGCACCAAAAGCATTATTTACATTTTAGCAACTTAACTCTAACTTACAGGTTAGAAAAATCTAACCATTTTCACGTTTCTAAAGAGAATTCTGCCGAAAATTATGTTAATCGGTCTGGTTTTCATTGCTGGATTTGAAACATTCTGATTTTAAATTGATGTGGATGTTGGATGTATATTTCTGTGTATTTACTAAACAATCATTGTAAGAACTCTTAACAAATAAATGTCAACTCTGTTATTTCATGTTTTATGCACGTAGTTGACAATTTTATACATCACAAACTAGAATAAGCTGTCAGCATGGATGCTAATGGCTTTTGGTTTGTGTTCAAGTTCAGAGAGAAAAACTTTAACAACTTCATGACTATTGCAGTGTAAACAATATACACTGGAGTTTTTTCATTTTTTCCAATAATCTACCTTGTTCCAGACATATCTTGTTCAGCTGTCGTCAGCCTGATCTCAAGTGTTTGTGTTGCATACAAAACCATGAGCATATTTACGATGTGTGTTGTGATGGCTGTAAATTCATGAATTGTTCCATTACACAACTGAGTCATAAAAGTTTGGTTTGTGTGGAGCAGGAGAGTGATGATTTTTTATAGTGTATTGCTGAATCAGTCATTCACAATAACAGAAAAAAATCATTCTTGTATATTGTCGTTTACTTTTTTACAGTTGCAAATGGAAAGAAGAAAAAAATAATAAATGAACAAATAGATTGTCATAAATCTGTTCTTTTTTGTCTCTTAACTGAGAATGTTTTAATATAGCTGTTTTTCCTTCTTGAGGTTGCGGTAATGGCGTATGGGACAGCTGTTCCCGCACTGGGCCTTTCAAGGCTCCAAACACACAGGAATGGGTCACAAAATTGTGATTAAGTTTCTTAATAGGCACGTTCAAGTGTGTACCTCAGACTGGAATAGGAGGGATCCATGTTTAATATGTGTACACTGGCAAAGGGTAACAGGGAGATGTGCTATCTTGGGTTAGTGCCCTCCGGATTTGGCTTTGTATTGACCTCTCACCTAAATTAAACTTCTTCAGTCCTCTGACTCTCCTATCTTCTCTTCTGTCATCCTCTCTATACTCTGCCCATTCCCAGGCACTTTAGTTTTCACATGATCCATTTTCTGGGAACATGCGCATATTTGTGGGTTTTAGGGTTGGCAGCAGAATGGGCAGTTTCTTTTATTTTTTTTAATTATTTTTTTTCCTTTTACTCCAACTTACCCCAGCACCCAAATTCAGTCATTTCAGTCAGTTCAGTCATTTCCTGTAATCCCCATTTAACCACCTCCCCAACCCAATCCTGCAATAATTGTCAGCTTTCTTTAAGTTTACCTGGTCAGACAGCATGTTTTGCGCTAATTTTCTCTGTGTAGTTCCCTGTTCTTAAATAGAAAGTAGTTCCGCACAAATATAACGAATTAAAAAATAAAAGACTAAATTGACAGACAGGTCTTGGAGCACGCAACAATTTTTGGCTGCAAAGGACCACATATGTTTGAATGACCCACGGAGCAAAAGCAAAAATGTTGGTTTTATTGAAAACTCGCTAAACCTTTAGCTTGAGCACATGTTTGGAGGAATCCTCCAAGAAAATGCCGAGCTCAGCCAAAGCATGTTGCTGAATGTGAGAGAAAGGAGGAGAAATGCAGAGAGAACTGGAAAACGCAAGATAGTTATCTGAAGTGAGGTCAGAAATGAAACATGTCATAGCAAATTAGAGCCATGTTGCTTGAATTACTCTGACCTGCTCCTTAAAGAACAATCTGACTTTGGAAAAAAAAAGAAAAAGTGGGCAGAAACTGTACTATGGAGGATATACTGTATGAAAAAGAGACATGAGGCAGTTTTCATTGGGAACAAAAGAGATAAAGATATGGGATGATATGAAAAGAAAGAATAACATTGCAAGTTAGCAACAGAGAAAACACAGGGAAGGAGCAAGAAGCTTGACAGGAAAAAAATGTTTTCTCTGGAACAAATAATGTGACTTGGGCTGAGTCATGGGCCTGCTGAGGAATGATGATGATGATGATGATGATGAGAAGAAACCTTGGACCCATTCCTGCTCTGAGCTAAGTTTGGGGCATCATTTACTAAACTGCTGGAGAGGGGCCTCTGCATATGTGTGTGTATGTGCAATAATAACCACATTCTCTAAGCATCTTCAGCCACCGGGGCCTGTTTTTGTAGCTGGGAACAGGGATGGGCTCACTTGTTAGAAATACTATTTCCGAAGATGGAAGGAAAAAAAAACCTGAAGGCTTGAGGGGAGAATGATGACCAGAAGAGGGTGTGCTGAGAGACAGAGAGCCCACAGGCTCACTGACCGGCCGATCCAATCACTACATGCTTCATAGATGAGCCAAAGTTCTGTGTTTGTCTGGAAAAAAGATCTCCAGAGGTCTGAGCAGGCTTCCCGCACAGGATTTCATAATTCTTTAAAAGAGAGAAAGCATCTTTAATGTTTGCAAAGCCCGAAAATGATTAACGAGTCAGACAGTTTTTTAAAAATCATTTAGTCAAATTTAGTCGTCACATTTGACATTTAATTTCTCCACATACGTTTGTTTCACATTTAGAACATCCCTGTCCTCTTCAAGTTAAGAGAAATCTGTTTTCTACACTGGTCAAGCAACGATAAAGACATCCCATAACACAAATTGTACGCATGTGTGTGACCCTACTAAAAAGAGTATTGTGTGGTATCAACCGATCCGAAACACCAAAATGGGAAAAGTGCACGCAAACAGGGATAAGCTGAGCTGGTAATCTCCCCCTCAACAAAGGAATGCATTTACAAGACGTGTGTTTTTCTGTTAGTGTGTGTATATGTGTGTGTGTTTGGTTGTGTATTTACACGGCCACAGGGTAAGCATCTTATTTTGCGTTTGTATTGTGTAGAAGCATGCCATAGAGTAAGTCATGCCACCATAAACATAAGGGGGACAGGCTTCTTTGAATAGCAACAGTGTGTGTTGGAAGACATCGGGTGGTGAATCCATCATGTTACCACTGACAGGCTCAGTGATGGGAAATAAATATTTATTCTAGGCTTCCACAATCACATCCAGAGACTTCTTTCTCCATTCTGCCTGTCATTTCATCTCTTATCCTTGGTTTCTGTCCAGTTATGAGAAAGTAAGCCATGTGTCCATTGCCTTTTCCCCTTTCTTTCTCTTTGATTCACTTTACCTGAGCATTGCTTTACTGGCTGTGACTCATTGTCAACCTCTACTGAATGCAGTGTAACATAGCACACCAGGGCCCATGTCGATGTGGAACACAGCTCATGTTTCCACTGAAGCACTCAACAACAAAAAAGGGGTCCAAACATACACAAACATGCCCATCACACAGACACACACATACAGGGTCAGCCAGAGATATCCATCTGGGATTTGTCATGTCAGACATGGCCCATGTCTTTCTCTTCTGTAATTATGGCAGTATTTATTTTTTCAGACTATCCCACTCAGTAAGTAGAGTCCCATGGTGTGGTTTGGTTGTGGAAACACAAGCTCAAGACATCAAGCTTAACAAGAAAAAAAAGGGTGCACAGCAGGTTGACTATATTGGCAACCCATAATTCTGAGACATAATGATTTGAGACCGAGATACATGGATGTTTTTTTTTCCTTTTTCTTGGAAATGAGCATGTGAATTTGTCTGCATATGAAAGCTGGTCCACAGCTATGAATTCAAACATAGCAAAAGTGAATGAGACTGTAAAATTCAACAGCAGAGTAAATGCTTTGCAGATTGAGTTTCACTACTGCCAAGATGGAGAGATTTGATAACATAATGTCTTTCTGCTTTACATGATACTTATGATACCCTAATTTCATTACAACCGCTACATGTTTACCATATTTTTAACTCAGACTGCTATAGTGCATACAATTTCAAGACAACTAATATTTTATTACAGAATAAAATTATATGCTGTATATAAATAACTAAACTTTTTCACCTCAGTTCTCCATTCTGTATATCTTCTGTAGTTTGGGGTGCAATAGAGTGAATTTTGCCGAGGCATGTTTAAATGATTAAAGTATGAGAATAGTCTGCATTTACATAGTATACGTCATACAAACGATTGCATGGAGTTAGAAAAATAGTATGATTTTCCAGGACCCAAATCAGTAGTTGCGTCTAGCAATGGTTATGTGAAACTATTTCAGCCACAATAATGCCCAATTGATCTACGCACAGCTACAGAGGCAAGTGGTCGATTCACGTGCACTAGGAATCAAGTCAGGGCTCACAACAGATACTTTTTAGTAAACCTTGCAAAACAGTAGTCATTTACAATTAGAACAAAAATGACAAAACATATTAACACATTTAAACTGTTCTAAAGATTGAAATTTCGTGTACTTAGATTATTTTTTGTGGTAAGTAGTTTTTTTTCTTTTCAGTTTTGTCATTGAGATAATCCATTATCAGTGATACATTACTGCAGATATTGTCATATCATATGTATGCGTTTTTAAGCTTCTTCAGTGCCTTTTGTTTGTATTAGACATCTGTATAAAGCAGTCTGTCCATATAACTAAAGGGGATGTTCCTAAGTCACTTTCAAGTGTTTCTGAAACTGGTTTGAATAGTTGTTTGTGGTATCAAGGGGGGTAGACTATTATCCTAATATGTTAGATATTCTAAACACCACCTTTTCTAGCTTTTCTTATAATTTGAAACAGCATCTTTCAAAATGACTTAATAAAAATTAAAATTAAAAAAACTTTAAAGTCAGAGATATCGATGACATGTTTGTTCATTTGGAAAATTCTGTTTGTCTTTTCACCTGTCTTTTGTATAATCTATAGTAATTAGCAGCTTTTGTACATGCATATGTGTATGTGTGTGAGATTATGTGTGCATGTGTCATGAATTTTCCTATCACCTTGTATCTTTGGCAGAATTGATGAACATGGCACCTGTTTACTTTTTATTTTTTTCCTTTTTTCACACATGTGTTCCTGTGTTTCTTTCCTCATTTTTCTTTTATTCATTGCTTTAAGAACACTGTATTTTTTTTAACACTCTCAGCCCAACAATTTTTTTCCTCTAGACTGAAACATGTATGAGCCTCTTTGAGAGAGACCCCAACATGATGAAGATAATGGTTTATCTCCAATTGGCCCGTGGTACTAATCAGTGACCATCGTGGGAAAAGCACAGAGGGATGGGGGCGTTGTTGTTGGTGGAGCTGGAAAACCAGGCCCATTGTCCCGTGGAGATTAAAGTCCCCGAAAAGGCGGCATTGTCCACCAACAGGGATAAATCTTCCTCCTCCCGTCACTCAGAGGCTGAATTCAATTCTCTCCAGCCCTTCCTAAAAGAGAGGCTTATCTCCCACTCAATAGCTTGTTGCGCTACAAGCCAGGCAGGAATGCACCAAGTTGTATCCCTGACACCCGCTCACTGAGTTAAAAAGGAATTAGGGGTGAAAAAGAGAGTGAGAGAAAGTGAGTGCCTGAATTGCGACCCCTATTTTGCCAAAGGATGTGCGTTAGGAGGCAGATTGAGGTGCAGATAGAAGCTGACAGAGGCAGAAGGAACAGCAGAGCAGGATTGATTGACTGCTGCCAGCACATTGAGGCCAGGGCAGAAGAATAGAGGCCCACTGAGCCTGCTTTCGCTGGGGTTGCGAGCAGCATGGTAAACTACTGCACCATTCGGGGACAGACAGAGGAACCACAGCGGAAGAAACCTCTTAGTTACTCCCTGCATGCTGTCTTGATGCCACCTCACACTCCCTCCTTCCTTTTCTACTCTTTGTCCCCCATTGCTACAGCAGCATCTCTCTTGCTGCAGTCCAGGGGGCATCACCAGTTGCTAAGATCCACTTCTTCACAACTCTTGGATGCCCAACAACCGCTCCAAACACATTCAATTCAGACCCCCTGGTCCCATGAAAAGGGATAGACAGACACAGAGAAAGGATGGTTTGCAAACTGAAAGAACTTATGCAGACTCAGGCCCATAGTTGCACTCTGTTTGGCTCGAGTAGAAAAACAAGCTCTGTGTCCCCATTTTTCACCCTATTCTCTTTCAATCCACCCCCTATCTCCGGGAAGAGACACAAAAAGAAAGCAAGAGAAATGGATGGTGGGAGAAGGACAGATATTGATATAACATTTGCTGGATGCCTGTTCCCTTCTCCAATCCTCTTCTTAGAAAATGGGAGGGGGACTTTTTACCTCATCTCTTCCTCTTTTGGACTCCATTTTCCCTACATACCCCCTCCTGTTGCCCCCTCCAGTTAAAAAAATAGAAAGCTAAAGACAAAAACAGGATTTTTTTTCCTTGCCACCTATTTTCTCGTTTGTGGTTCATGCCCACTCTGTCCTTTCTTTCACAATGCACCCCTTCTACCCTTCTACCCCCTTCCATTTGTCGTGACTTGGCTTCCTTTAATGACGAGGCTTACACCTGCTTACAGGATTAAATTAATTAGCACGAAACAGGCATTGGTGGGGGTGGCAGAGAAGAGGAAGAGGCGGAATTGGTGGAGGGCGGACAACAACAGGGGGTCAGGAGAGAAGTACAGCAGGAAGAGGGTACAATAAAGCACGGTATGCATGATGGCTGGTGCTGAGCCTCGTGTTCTGCCGGATGCTGGGGGTGGTGATGGATTGGGGAGGGGTGATGGGTTGTTTTCAGCAGAGGAAGCAAAGTTGGCTGAAGAGTAGCAGAGACTGGGGCAACCGGTTACTTACTTATAAGCACAATTTGCACCCGGGCAATGTTTGGGTGTGTGGGGTCACAAGCAACCGCTACCACAATCATGTTCACATCAGAAATTCTTATTTGTGATTTATTGAAACAGAGATAAAAAGTAAAGGACAGTGATTCTCAAGCTAGGACTGGAAATATTGACTTTTTGTCTGATCATGACTGAAAAATAGAAAATATTTTGCATTTGTGTCTTTAACCTTTCCATTTGCTCTTGTGAAAATCTTTTGATAGTTTCTTACACTGATACTCTAAATAGATTTACTCTGTTTTTTTTTTAAAATATGAGAAACAGAGAACATCTACATGCCTCAGTTTGTTTTGAGCTGTCCTTTGTCATCTGTCTCATTTCCCATGGCTGCAGTCCTCTCGCCATCCCTCTATCTCTGTCCTTCTCAGATGTGCGGTTAGAGGCCTGGATCCATCAGGATAAGCACTTACAGATGGGCATTTCCTGGCATCCACAGCTTGTTTTGTTTCAGAAGTTTGGGTAATTTTGCACTCCTGTTTGTATATATGTGTAGATGGGGAGAAATTTGTGGGTGTATACACACATACACCAATGTGTTTCTTCATGGACTAATGTTGCCACATGACTAACTATCAAATTTCAGTCTGAATCAAAGATTATCTGATTGTCACATTAGTAAATGTTAGTTTTATTGTGTTTATGTGGATCAATTATAATATCTATGTGAACAAAATCCACAAATTCTGTTCAATATCTTTCATTCTGGATCAGTTTCAATTGAACGCCTGAAGAAAATCTTGCATACCCTGATACAAAACACAAAGAAACACACAGCACACACTAGTGACAGATGTGGTGTGATCCAGCCCTTTGTGTGGCAGTGGTCACTTCAATCCTTTCCATATGACAGTGATTATGCAGGACACACATAATACTTGTAGATTCCAGCACTGCCATCCAACACACACTAAATACAAAAAGACAAAGAGACGCACACAGTCATGACTGGTCTGACCCCACACTGCCTGGCTTAGCACATTCCATACCTGCATTAGCAAACAGCTAAACTATCTGCTTTTCCTTATTAGTGTGTAAAGCTGTGTACTCTTTTTGTTTCAGCTGTGTGTTAACAAAGCAGGTGGATTGCACTTCAGTAGCACTCACTGTGGGCTATGAGACCCACAGAAGAGTACACTGGTCAGATAAGCACCCTATTTTTAGATGCATTAATTTGGAACATTGGGGAAAGTTAATGAACACTTCCTGAGGTCAATTATAAAAAAAATTATATTAATATTTTATACTATTTATTTATTTATTTATTTTGGCCATCTGATGCTTAAGTAAATTTGTGTAGCTGAAATTGTGGTGGATTGTTTGAGAGTCCTTGTATGCACGATGATGTGTGTGTGTGTGTGTGTGTGTGTGTGGGAGAGTTTGCAGCTGTGGCAGCATATGGCTTTTCCAAATCGGGCCTCATGCTGATAAAAAACTGACAAGATACTGGCTGACAGTGTCCGTGAATTGTCACAACAGCATATTCTCTCAACATATGCAGAGCACAGGCAGTACAGAGTATAGTGAGGCATTTTTCAAGAATCAACAACCACATGGTTTTAAAGGTCCCTGATTATGGGGGAAAATGTCCAACCAGGGAAGCCAAAACTTGTAAGCAATAGTTATTTATAATGAATAAAATTTTTCAGGACATTAGGGACAACGATTGTAGCGGCAACAACATCTATCTCTTCACAGACAAATGCAGTAAGGACATTTTTTTTACAAAAAATTAAATTGTCGGTCTCACAAAAAAAAAAAAAAAAAAAACATTTTAATTTGTGCCATGTATTTACAGTTTGTTTAAATTAACTTGTAAAGGATTAAAAATGGAAAACAGTGTGGCTTTTTCCTATATTGGACTATCTTAAACTTTTTTTGAGCACTCTGTCAATCCTTGACATGTAACGTAGTTTTTCATCCCTCCTGCATCAGTAAGATCTCAGTACAAAAGGTTTAGATGGTTCATTGGCTTCCCATTCCCCCACTCCCTCATACCCCGCTGAATGCAATCAGCAGACACTGCTGGCAATAACTTTCACTCATATACTTTTTTCTCCTCTATCTTCTCCTCTTGTCTCCCTCTCTCCTTCCCTTTCACATCCCCCATGAGACATAGGGACACAGGGGACCACTGATTATATACTTGCTAACAACACTGTTGAACAAGAGAACAAATGATTATCCAACCTTGCCTGAGAAATTACTTGCTAAAATTGAAATGCCATTCAGAAAAGAAATTGTAAATGAGAGGAAGAAGGAAATGCTTAGAAGACAAGAGAAAATTATGTCACAAAGTACTGATGAGATACTAAAGGAACTACGCACAAAATTGTTGACACGTGTGTTTATCCTGCATCTGTTGAGTGGAAGAAAAAAAAGTTTCTATTTTTAATACTTTTGCATATATGTTACAACAGGGGTCACCAACTCCGGTCCTCGAGGGCTACCATCATGCAGGTTTTCGTGTTTCCCTGGTATATCGCACCTGATTTAAATGAAAAGAGTCTCTAACAACTTGTTGTCATCTTCTGCACCTGCTTGTTGATGAGCAATTTGTTTGAATCAGGTGTGTTGTAGAAGGAAGACACTAAAATCTTCTGGATGGTAGCCCTCAAGGACCGACGTTGGTCGCCCCTGTGTTACAAGAACAACCGTATTATCCATGATGCCACAAAGTTCAGCAAAACATGCTTAGACTATGATTGTGATTAGACATGATTATGACAAAAGGTCAAAGAGGAGCAAAGGGTTGTTACTGTACGGAAGGTGGTCAGGGTGAATGGTTGAAAAAACTCCAAATTATTGAAAGGTAAATGTCAATTTTTGTTTTATGGCTGAGAAAGTTTTATAAAGCTTTATTCCCCTTTACGTTAGCCTTGGTTTTATTTTTACAACTTCTCCAGAAATGGATTTAAAAAAAAAACAGCTCACCTGATGTGTCCGTGTTGTTAAAATCTTAATAAAGTACATTCCAGCCATTATTGACAGATATTTATTAAGTGCTTTTCTTGGGAATCGGGTACATTTATTTAAAGACATGCTCAATAAATTTTCATTTGGCTTTTTTAGCAGATTGTAAAGAAATACACATTTCAGGTAGCATTTATTTAGATATTTATGGATTCATATCTTCACATCTTAAAATATCACGTACTTCCCTTCACAGCCCCAAAGGCAATTCCCATGTCTGAAAAACACAGCTTTCATTCAAACAGTGAATCTGGAAAAATCCCTAAAACTCTTTAATCCTAAATTAAAGAAACCAGTAAGGAGAACAAATGACTCTATTGCTTTTGCAGAAGAGAGCAAGAAAGTACATGAATGAGACAGGCAATTAGAAAATAAAGAAAAAGGAAGACAAAAAGGGAAGTCATAGCATTCCTTGAAGACTCACATACTACAGTGAGTAATAAATAAATAAAAATGCCCCATAAGAAGGTGTTGTCAGGTAACTTGATGTATATTCCCAGTTTAATAGATCTATCATGAACCTGGGATGTTATGGTAGCATGTTACAGGTAAACGGGTCCTTCAAAGAGTGATCTTAAAGTGAAAGTTAAGGCTAATAATTTGTTTAAAGTTTGGATTTATAGACTCAAATGTAGTCTGAGTGGTTATACCTGCATACTTCAGAAGGCCCTACAGAGCAAACAATTCTAACAGCAGTGAAAACAGAATTGATTGTAATATTTAAGGAGATCAAACAGCTTGAAAGTGGACAAATATATTATTTTTTTAAATCAGCAACATCACCAGACACATTTTCAACACAGATATAAAAAAAAAAACTTTTGGTTTAATCTTAACTTGCTGCTGTAACTTATCAGCCAATAAACATTGTGTTAAATATTACTTGTCTGTTAAACTGTCCCAGTTCTTTTAATTTAATCTTGAACAAATGGGGTGCCCTCATCAACCATGGTAAATATCTATTATTCATCCTATCCATGTTTATGCAATAAGAAGATAAATGTGTCATAAATGTATTGCTCCTTTGGAAGACTTCTTGTTTTTTTGTTGTTGTTTTTTTTTTTTTTTTTTTTAGATTGATCATCATCATAGCATCATGCTTTGTGGTGTTAAGCCATCTGTTTGCCTGTCATCTATCCTACATTATCCTAATAATGGCCTTAAGACAACATAAGTGAAGGTGGCAGCCTCCTGAACTGGCATTTGCCCCAGCCACAACATAAATTGCACACTCAAATTAAGTATGAACACAGGGGGCATCAAAGACAAAAACAACTAAGGGTCCAGTGGCATCAAAGCAATTAGTGGCCTCCCAGGTAACACCCCTTAATTCTTCCCCATCCTCATCCTCTCTCTGCTTATCAGCCTAATTGAAGACAAGTTCTTTGAGATGGACACACAATAGAGCTAAAGGTAGAGTGGCATTTGAGGCTCTACGGGTGGACAAGAAAAAAAGGGAGATGCTGGGGTTTTCTATAAACACCCCCAAGCACCTCCTCATCTAAATCCCCTTCCCTCTTTTTCTTTTATCCCATGGCGTCTCATTGAGGGCCCTACTTGACATAGCTCGACCTCTGAACCTAGAGTTTATGAACTGAAGCAGCGGCTATTTATTTGGTGTGGAACTAATGTGTAGCTCTGCCATTGTGCAGAGATTTGAGGCGATGTTAGCACTGTGTTTGAGTTGCTGTGTGTGCTTGGATAAGCTGGTGGTCAGCTGTGCTAATACTATTTTAGTACGACTGAAACTCAATGAATTGTCCATAAATCAGATGAAGTTGAGACAGAAGGAACACACTTTTATCCTGTCATTACGCCAATAAGACTAGTTTTATTTTAACTTAGAAAGTTACATTTGTATGTCCTGTAAAAACAGTTAAAGAGCAGAAGCCTTCACAACTGACTGAGATTATAGTTTGACCAGTTATCTAAACAAGTTTCCCCTCAAGTATCTGAAAGCAGGCTCATTTTCAGCAGGAATAAATCACTATGGTAACAAATGCAAGATTAATCACCATAGGAGTTTGGATGTCACTCTAACCTAATTTCACAATTTGATCATGGAATTAAACAACACAGTTATTTATTTGTAGAGATTCCTCAAAATTATCTCTTTCCATGGAAGATCTGAAGCGTAACAGTAGATCAGTGCAACTTGCACATAGAATGAAGAGAGTGTTGTGATATGTCTAATGGGTCACCATGCGACCATCCTCTAACTGTAAAGCTTGAAAGTGATCAAAATCTGTATAAATAAGGAAGATAAAGTGGAATGTGTTACCTAATGTGACAAGACACCCACATGCAAAAAAAGAAAAACAACTTATCTCGCTAAGATAATGCCAAATTGAGATCTTTACTATGGTGTGGATAATAATTTTGTTGTTTATGATTTTAAAAAAAAGAAAATAAAACAATCTGTTAATTTCTCATTAATTAAATGATTAAAACTACTAATCATTCTAAAATCACAATTATTTAATTGATTATAGTCATACAATGAAAGTCCTCTTGGAGCAATGAGTCTTCAGAGAATCACGTTTAAACCATTAGGATTGCAGATTAGATAACCGGAAAATATCATCATATTCAACTCAGTTTTAATCACTTACATAAAACAATGTAACCTAATGAGCACATTGTCAAATGCACTCAGCAGGAGCAGCACTTTACATAAATATATTAGACCATATTAAAATAATAATAATAATAGACTCTCTAGGCGTCATTTTGAAACACAGGGTTACAGAATTACTGGTTTTTCAGGATGGTCGACATTATGCTCAGTTGCTCAGTAAAGCTGAAGGTAACCAAACTTGAGGCAGAATAAGTGCTAGTGATGTCCACATTTTCTCTGACCAGATGCCAAAATTTATCCTAGACCAAACTTCGTCCAATGTTAGAAATGCAAGGTCAATGTTTTACTTTTCTATATTCAATCACATGTATGTAAACGTTCCTGCCTTTTTTGAAAAGGGGAGAATATTCCCCCATTCAGAGAGCCAGGCCTCCACCCACTGTGCAAACAGTAGTAATCTTTATAAAAAAAAAAAAAAAAAAAAGATCAGTCCTCATCACTCATAGTTCAAAGGTGAGATTGTCAAGTCCTTCTCTGGGACAATTTGTCAAATGTTCCTGTTTTGAGCTCAGAGTCAACTTTATACATGTGTAATTTAGTACTAAACATACTATTTCACTGTGTTTTGCAATACACTTTTCCCAACAATAATACTATTCACTCTCAAAAATGTAAATTTACGTTTTGTGCTTAGACATAAACAGACAAACAAACACAGACATTTAAGGGAGTGGTAGCTTAGTGGTTAGAGAGGTAGGTTATGGTCTGGAGAATTCTAGCCAGATTGTCAAAAGCAGTGAACCATTGTTGGTCTTTAAACCTCCCACCCTCCAACAAGTGCTCCCCATTCACTGAAATATGACAGCCTACTGCTCTCTAGTACATCAAGAGATGGGTTAAATGCAAAGTTGAATTTCTTGATCTAGAATAGTGAAGTTATTATCATTATTAGAATTAGTACTGTTATTATTATTAGTTATTAGTTATTATTTTTATTTATTAAAGTTCCTATGATTACACGCTAAAAGGATATCATAATGCAAGTATAGCAAAAATAAAATAAATGTTAATTACATCTGTACCAACTGTGCCATTAATTGCTTTAAAAAAACGCATATACATAATAAAATCCCTGTATTTTATCAGTACAACAAGTGCCTTACAACGTCAAAATCTCAGATTAACAAGCCATGGCCTGTTTCTGTGCTACCTGCTTGTGTTTCATTTTAGGTGTGTATCCAAAGAGAGCATGTTAAATTTTAAGTGATTGCATTGTAGCCTTTTCTTTGGAGGACATGCAGCTCCAAGCAAACACAAGGCTCTGCTTAAACAAACAGGGGAGGACAGGTGAGCAAGACTAATGATGGGATTCACACAGCTTATATATGCTTGTACAGACACAAGCATACAGAGATGCACGTTTACACTCAGTCACATGAGCAAAGATGACAAAAATGTGTCCCCGGAAGAGGAGTGGTTGGGGGAGAACAATGATCTCAACGAAAAGATAAAGAAATGCATACATTTTCATTGTATTATCTTACCTCACTGTTTTTACCTCGATCTAGAACAAGGACACACTTTCCTAAATATTCAAATCCAATTGTCTTAAATTTGAAGCCTTTTTTGATGCTGCATTTTAATGGTGAATACTTAAGTGTTCGAGCATTCGCCTGCGTGTGTGTGTCTGCATGTGCATGAGTCCATGCCTGCCTGAGCACCCTGACAGCATTGTATAGCAGAGTCCTTGACAGAAGTGAATTAATCAGACCCCTCTGGCCCATTTGTCTCTATTTGGGGGGCTAATTGGAAAAGAAGCAGGTGTTAATAGAGAGAGGAGAGAGTCAGAGTAAGAGTGTGTGTATGAGTCTCTTTCTTGTGTGTGTGCATGCATGCATGCATGTAATAGAAGTCTCAGAGCTAAGTTAAGTAAACTTAATTAGGCATGTTCAGTCTGCAGCCAACCCTTCGTATTTCTCTACTTATCTGAGGTGAAGGCGGTGCAGCAAACTGAGATGGAGGGATGTGGGAGTAAAATGATGAATGGAGTGAGTACTCTGCACGTTGCCTAGTTCCATGTCTGTAAAAAGGAATGATACACTGCATGAAAACATGAACACGTTTACACGGATTCAAGCAAATACACAAAAGTTAACTTTCGGGTGCTGTTTAGAGTGGGCACAGTGTGCACATGTAGAGGGTAAAAATGACTGTTCCCTTCTGCTTTGGAGAAATTTCCCATCACCGCTGTTGTCTTCCTGGGATTGTGTTTGTTTGAGATGCTCGGTTGTAAGTATGTGGAAGGCCTGTACCGTGTCCCGTAGCGAGTAGGCAATAAAGTTTGAACCTATTTAGAAGCTCAATCAAAGGCCCGACTAGCTTGTTAGCTCCCTGCATATTTAGCTGTCTAAGTGATGTCAGCAAGTTTTAATGGACGGCAGCTTTTCTCAACAGGAGGGAGGCAAGCAAACTGTATCTAGTGCTATGTATGCGTGTGTCTGTGTGAAAGAGCGTGTGTGTGTTTGATGTGGTGTTTACTCTGTTGAAAGCTGTCTCCTGTGTGGTCTCCCCACAGAGTTATCCCCCCATCAGATCCCACACATTCTCACCTGAGGCAGTATATGCATGTTTGTTATGCACAAGTCTACGTGCATGTATTTATGGAATCATGTAGGTGTCAAAGCAACATATGACATGTCTTTATGAGTTTTTGGGGTACACACTCCATCTTCAAGATCTTCTGTCACAAGGGTGTACACAAATGCATAGAACCATCCACAGGCACACACATGCATATGTGCAGAGATTCAAGACATAAACATACAACAAATCTTCCATAATATTTAGATGTTTCATTACACACACAACTTTAGACACGCGCATGCCCATGTAATACACATGAACACATATTGTTCTGAATTGTTTCCGTCTGGGTTTGGATCTGTTTTTGCTTCACTTACACACATACACACTGCACTCAAGAGTGCAGCAGCTTTTGAGCTTCATCCTGTTTCAGATCCATCCAAGCACTGGTTGCAGCTGGAACCTCTGCCTGTAACAGTGAGCATCCGAAAATCACATTTTATTCATCTGTATTATTATGGATTTATTTCTGAAAAACTAAGTCTCCTGTAGCTACTTGAATTTTTCCTAAGTTTAAATCACAGAAATGTGCAAAATATATTTTTGATACATAAAACTGCAAAGAAAAAATTTTATTTTGATTTTTTTATTTGCTGCATGACGAGCAGCTTTAGGGAAATTGACAAAATGTCAACCCACTAACTTATTAGTGCAACTTTAGCCGATATATTTCAAGATCTCTTAAGGAGAAACAAAGCCAGATTGATTCTTGTCTTTTTAATGTGTTCTCTGTCTTTCCTATTGTTTGTCTTAACTGTATTCTTCCCACCACCTTTCTTTGACACAATCAGGTAAATATCAGAACTACATCATTGTCAGAAGTGGATAGAAAAGTGAAGGAGACATATGATGTTTGCTTCCGTGAGCTATTAAATATTTATTTACTTCAGGAATGTTTTTGTCTAAAACATTCAAAGCGTCCAAAGCTGTGTGTGAAGAGTGTGTTAATGTGGCAAAATATGCATCTGTGTGAACATTCTGCCCTTGTGAACCTGGAATGCCCCCTGACACACTCACACACACAAATACACACACACCCTAGTTTCGAGGTGGGATGGCTGCAGGCGAGGAGGCAGGTCGGCAGCGATTAGAGAGGCTGTGTGTGTAATGGTTGCCATGTGCGGACCCATCTCATCCACCATTACACACATGCAGTGCCCACCTTCCAAAGCCCTCCAAGATACCGTACACTTTTAAAAACATTAGCCACTAATGCTTTAATGCCCTCGTGTCGACGTGGGGTTTGACTGGAGCTAAAATGGCAGACAGAGGAATGCTGGCGTGTGTTTGTTTAATGTATGAGAATGGGTTCTGGCTTAGGTTTAATTCAAATGTAGTGGTGCTGCAGTCCAACTACACATGTGATTAAAAATACAAAAGTGGTATTAATACCCTTATTGTTTTTATCACATTTACTTTTTATATGTATTTGTTCATTTTTGCATGTTCACATTGTGAATCCTGACAGATTATTTTCTCCGGCTGAGATCATTAATCACAGGTCTCCATGCAAAATGCAGACCAGTGTGGACATTTACATGAGAATGGTGTGGCCATGCTGCTGAGCTAGTAATGACTAACGAATGCTGGGCATGGCTAGTGGCCTGTCTCAGGAGCGTGCCAGGTGTTTGTTCCAGCATGAAAAACAGCATCTGACCTTGAGACGGGTGGCTGAAATTTGAGTTGCCTCCGCCACGTCTAAATGTCGGGCACCTGAAAAAGTCTCAAACTCCTCCCCTTGGCTCCTCCCTCCCTGTTTGTTCTCTTTCTCTTTCCTGTACCTGTTGTTTCAGTCGCCATAATCTAAAGAAAAAAAAAGGGGGGGGGGGGGGGGAGTGGGAAAGTACCCCACTCCTTTCTCTGCCGTCTTCTCCTCCCACCTTCGCCTCATATGTGCATACAGACTCTTTGGTCATCGAACACTGAACAGCTTCCTTGTCTTTGAGCCTGATGAATGTAAACATGGCCAGAGAGGGCGCAAAAACAGAAGTGTTATTGCGAGGGATTCATTGTGTCAACATCTTAGCAATTGGGCTCCATAAGGGAAAAGCAAGAAGCTGTTGAGATTATTTACTGACAAAGGAAGAGGCATACAAGATTTATTTAACATACAGTTCACCTTTTCATGCACCTGGTCAACTAATCAGCTAAAGCAACATTTTTGTCACGGAAGGGGGCTGTGATTCTCCTTTTGGTTCCTAGTTACAAGGCAAGTATGAAAACAGTCATTGTTCCTATAAAACCTAAGGACGGCTGGAAAATGATGCTGAAACCAAGCTCTTAATGTTAGCTGCTGTTAGTGAATATTGGCATTGAGGAGTTTAGGATCAAGCCTTCCAGTTATTACAGCCTTCATCTGGTACATTAACTGAACATTGTTGGTCTTTATTGGCAGAAAGAGGCATTCCTTGATGTATGAATGCTTTTCTTGAGCTTGTTACTGGAAGGGAAGGCAAGGCAGTGAGACAGACATGTAGTGAGACCCCACCTGATCTAGGATACACACTGTAGTAACATGTTAATCAGAATGGTTTAAGGTGTGACCACGAAACACAGGAGGAAAAAAAAACATAATGAACCCACTTGTCTTAGCTGTGTAAAACTGTAAGGAGTAATCGTTTCTTGGATCTTGATTAGTAATTTGAAGGAAAGGGTGATAATGAGACTGCAGGTAACTTAGCACTTGAGTGCAATTAGTAAAATCAGATCAAGGTTAATATGGACATTGGAAGGTGCTCTGTAGCTTTGTCAATGAATAGACTGACTTTTCCTATACCTCCTTTGGCTGAAATCACTGGTGTGTTTACATCTGAAATAATGATCTATTTTATTTATAGTCAAATAAAAAAGCAAGTTAGAAAATCTTTTACTAAAAGTTTATATGCTAATGAGTTGAGCCACTTTCATTTAAAAGATTTATATTTCTTTTTGTGCATGTTTGGTAGAAAGGAGAAGACATAAAATGTATGTTATTTAGGTTATTTAGGGTTGATTAAAAAAATAAATTAAAATTCAGATTAATTTTGTATTGCATTTCTTTCTTGTGTGATTGGCTGTTGCTTTCCACAATAGATCGCTTTAACTTTTTATACATTAAGTGAATGAACTTCTCACCTCACTGCAGTTTGCACCAATTTATCACCCTTCCTATTTAAATATTGACCAAGTAGGGATCAACTTGATCAATATAGAAAGAGCTCTCTTTTTTCCCCCTCCCTCTTTACTTAACTCTTTTTCTGTCCTGGTCGTTTTCCCTCACAGTTGACTTTTCCCCCAGGTATAGCAGATTAATATGCTTGTTCTTCCACCATTCAATGGAATGCAAAATTGTGTAGAGGTTCTTAATGAACTGAGTGGCCAGTGTTGGTCTCAACACCAATTAACACAGCTTTTAATTATTGCTCTAATCAGGACAGGAGACAGCGAGAGATCTTGCATTTCTGAAAATACTTGCCCTGCTGAGACATGCATGCAAACAAGAGCGCAGGTGCCCAATAAAAATACAAGAAGTTTTCTTTTAAAAATAGATAATGTTTTTTATTTCAAGAAACTCTTATTCCTTGCCCAACATCTTTCTATGTTTCTCTACTTGCCTTATTTTTATCATTGACCCCAGACCTCTCTGACCCAGCTCAGCTGGCCAAGAACAGATCTGCCCCCAAAATAGCCCAAACATGTTTTTAAAGAAGCTTGAAGTCATCGAGTCAAGGGTACATGTTGCCTCCATCCAAAACATGAAGCAACAGGAAGAGAATGTCTACTGGAATCGTCTGCCAACTTCCCAAGTGGAGAGGAAAGAAATGGTATTTTCAATATAAAGAGAAGAAGACGATGAAAAACAACATAGACAAGTGATCAGCCATTGTAATAATAAGGTCAGTTATTAATGTTTCCCTAAATGTAAATTTGTCTGAGAGCCCTAGTTTCCCCAATTTCACCTTTTTCCCTAGCTGCCTAATAATCAGAATAGCTGCCAGATACGCTGTTTGATTCTGGTGAGAGAGCTGTAAGCTAAGCTCTTGAAAGTGTTAATGCTGTTCTGAAATCAGTTTGAACGTCAAGAGGGCCTGGAAAGGACTTGAACAACACTCGCTTCTCAGGAATGTTACAAGGGAATATGTCATCTTTTGGCAACAGAAAAAATGAGTTGTAATTTGAGCTTTCTCCCACATGAATTTAGTTTGATGTAATAAAGCATAAACCACAGCACTAAAGCACACTTTGGTACTCTGTAGCAGGGGTTCTCAAACTTCTGTCAGGTGAATTACAAGAACCAAAGTCATTGTATTATATTCCAGATATTGTTATTACTGATGGAAAATGTAATAAAAATTTGAATTTTACCATTTTGTATGCTGCAACTGTTGATTGATCAAGTTATGGATCCATAGCTAAAGTGAAATTGGATAATTATAGTGATCTGTTCAAGTGTTTGCATTGCATTGATTTATTTTCTTGAAAGTTGATTTATTTGCATCCGCCTGTATGCAAGTGTTCTTGTGCATAAAGTTAAGTTTTTTTTCTTATTTCCTTAAGTCAGAAACAGTTATGGCGCTATCTCAATGAAACCGAGCTGTTGCATGCTGAGATATGTATCAATGAGATTTTTTTTCAGATTCCTATATTCTATGTCTTCCTTATTTTATCTCTTTTCTTTTTTCAGTCTGTCTTTTTTTTCCTTTTTCCTTTTTTTGCATATTCACTCAAAACTATTCACAAAGATCACCAACTGTTTCTAATCAGCTCCCTTTGTAATGCACCAGGACCATGATATGGCTCACACTGGCAACACTCTCACATAAAAGCTAAAGAAATACACTTTTTGAACATTTATAAAAGTGCCTTTTTTCCATCCCTGCATCTATCTCACCGTGTCTCCACACTAGAAAAAAATACATTGATACACATATGCAATCTTGTGCACATACAGACACTGAGATAGTGCACCAGACAGACTCACATGACAAATACAGAAAGACAGATAATACAATGGAAAAACAGAAAGAAGCCGAGCCTAGAAAATGACCCTCTTTAAAACCAGGTAGAAATCCCAGCATGATGTGAGCGAGCATGTCAAGCTTTCAGAAAATAGCCCGTCCATCTCTTGGAGCTCAAAAGCAGCCCTTCTTCTTTTGTCTCTTTCCTTTTCTCTCGTTGTTCTGTGTCTTTTTGTCACTCTCCAACTTGGTTGTACTTCCTGTAACCCTGGTAGCCTTTATTCCTTTCAGTAAGGGCATTAGTTTGTAGTTGAGCTGCAGCTCCCAGTTGTCTTGCTTTAGTGTATGTGGTCCTTTTTAATGCTGTGGGCAGGAAGAGAGACTAAAGTGGTTTCAAGAGAGCGGTCTTCCCATCTTAAGTTAAACGTGTTATACACTCACCGGCCACTTTATTAGGTACACCTGCCCAACTGCTCATTAACACTTAATTTCCAATCAGCCAATCAC
>JBAMHX010000015.1:17241191-17253320 GCA_037177515.1 Pseudomugil tenellus
TGTCCATCTCATTTCTGAGCACTCTCCCTGGGGATCTGGTGGACCGGCCCGAGCATGGATGTACAAATAAATATATAAAATATTTCTGACCATGTATATTGACATGTTCATGTTCATCTGTGTAGTGCTGCTGAATTTGTTTTGTTTTAAACAACTAGTGAGCAGATGCCAAAAGAGATAAAGGAAGAGAAGAGGGGTGCTTTAATGAAACCTCTGTATGATAAGAAGAACTCCAGCATCTGTGGTGTGTGACATGGCTTGGCCCCTGTCATCACAGAGCTCCTGTTGGGGCTGAGAAATAGCCTTCTCTACTCCTCCATAACCCCCACCTACTTTCCCTCATCACCAGCTCAGAGAGGTGGGGAGACAGACAGACAGACAGACAGACAGAGGCCATGTGAGTATGTGTCATATGGAACAGATTTAGTTACCCCCAGCAATCTGCACCCCCACCCAACACACCCTGTGCCCATCCTCTGCCACCCATTTGTCCCACACTGCATTGCTCTGTTCTGGCCAGTGTCATCTCCTTCATAAGGAATGTTGTTCTGTTCCAGTGTCCCATGTGTGTACCCATCCACGCACCTATCTCTCTCTCTCTTTTCTCTCCCCTCTGGCCAAATTCTTTTAGTGAGGTGGTCTCAAGTCAAAATTAAGTTACAAAGAGAAAAACCTTGAAATAGATGTGAATTCTCATTATTAGGAACAATTTTAGGACATGGAACCTAAAAAAAAATCAGTTCTCCTTAAAGAATGGGCCTGACATGCCTTTTGTAGTTTCACACTGGATATTCAAAGTTAGTGTATTAAGGGTTTAACTCATTAATGGTAAAATGATTATTTCAGCATCCAAAATATGAAGAATTGCTACTCTTTTTTATAATCAGTGGCTATTGTTTGTAGATATTTGGCTTTGGACTCTGTATTAATGGGGCCATCTGGGATATGAACATAGGAAGGAAATATTTCTTTAGTGATCTCAATCTGAGTTTGTCTCTTGGGACTTGAATTCTTTCTAAAGGCTTGAAAGATTGCTAAAATTCCCTCTAACTCTGAGAAAGGCAGTCATGTTTTGAGTTGAACTTAGTGGGCCGAATGAAATGAACCTGAAGTTAGCTTATTGTCCTTCTACCAAAGAAAACTAAGATCATGATAGCAGGGCAAGTACTGGGGTGCTGCTGTTAAAAGCAGATGGTTTCACAGGCGTGGTAATGAGTGAGTGATTTAAAGGAACATTCAGAAAAGAAGTTTACAGAAACATATGAAAGTAAATTTAATGTTTTACTTGACCTCCTAGAAAATTTTACAAAATCTAAAAAGCATAGGCCTAAATTAGATTTCACAGAAGTCCATTTCTTGTCATTTTAGCTTAATAAAAAACAGCCAATGTTTTGCAAGGAAGATATGAAGACAAGTTAAGTTTTTGCCACTTTAGGACTTGACCTCATTATCGACCTTCACCCAGCTCATCAGTGCTCTGCACTTCCCATATCTGTGTCCCATTGACGCTGGCATTCTTTCACGTTAGCGCATCGCAGCGCTGCAGATAGTCCTGCCAGACACCCCCTGCACTCTCAGTATCTCTCTCTCACACACACACTGTTAATTGGTAACCAGAGTTTATGGGTAGTCGGGAACTCATAGTTCGACTGCGCCGTTTGAAGACGAACAAGATATGTCCGCTTTTGGTAAGTTGTGATTACACATGCGAGTGTTTGAGGTGTATATGTAAATTGAGACACTGATGTTAGGATCAATGCATACACGCTATCATGACGTTGGTTTTGTCTCGTGGTAGTGTTTGCTGATAGAGTGGGTGGGATCATCTTAATTTTAAATTAGGACCATCTGGTTTAACACTAAATATTTGTTTGTGTGTCTGTGTGTGAATAGGAGTGTTATCGTGTGAGTTTCCTTCGAAACACGCAAGTTAACACTGGATTTCTTCTGCAGTCAAAGGCTAACGTTTACAATTGCCGCTCGAAACAAACATTGATCCTTTCTCCCACTAAATCTAACCTAATTCCTTGCAAAATAATCCACAAATTCAGTTTTAAAAGAAGTTATTGTCCTTTGTTGACTCTTCAATCAATAGCAATAAAGTGGTCTAGTTATCTACTTTACCCTCCATCAACAACTAGAAGATCAATACTCATCTGTCATGGTCTTACCCCGGAATGTTATCACTTGTGCAGGAGATTAACTCGCTGTAGCATCTTATCCACGCATTTCCTGTAACTTTAGAATTGTCTGTCTGTGCTTTTTAGCTATAGTTCCTCGGTGACCCCATATCCAGTAACAATGTTGTATATTCACAGGAACATTATAACTTAAAATTCAAAATATTGCTTATGCTTACTTTTTTCTTTCCCTTATTGTTCAGTTCTGACCATCTGTTTTAGTTCCTTTGTCTGCTGAGCTGCATGATGTTACTTCTGTCTCTCTCTTTAAATAGACCAAACATGTTTTTGCTTCAATCTTCAGCAACTTGGCCAGTAAGTCCCTGCCAATTAGAGATATTTTTCATTGCTGACAGCTTTATCTTCATGTCCTTAACCATTTTCCTTTCACTTGATCTTTTCTACTGACTAGCCAGTTAACTAGACGGGTTAGCATGGGACCATTTAGTTTGTCACAATGGTGTGGAGGGTCATCTATATCCCAGACTGTCACTACACCCAACCAAGTCCATCTTTCATCCATTTCTCATCTTTCCAGCCCTGACCACTCTCTTCCATCTGTCTGTCAGGCCATGACTTGACCTCTCACCTCTTGAGGCTGCCCATCTTATTACCCCTAACCTGCTGTTGATTGTGTCCCTGGCCAGTAATGACAAATGTTTTTGTGTGTGTGTTTGTGCTTGTGTTTTTTCCAGACCAAATTGTTTACGCAAAATGTCAAAACCCTTTAAAATGATATTGCGGCAGCTGGTTTGGGCAACTGCTGAATTTATGTCCCTGTAATATTTAAAGAGACATGGATGTTGTCTGTTTGAATGTTTGATAAGATCCGGTTTATGGGACATGGACATGAAGTGAAATAATGCCAAGTATGTTCAGGTCAAATACTTTTACATGAGTAATTTTGAGAATAAAAAATCTTTAAATAGTTAAATTTCATTCCAGTGTTCCATAACTTTGGCTAAAAGATAAATGATCCTGCTGCTTTGTGTCTCCAGAGATGCAGCAGGTCAGTTCTGTTCACTGCATCTCAAGCACACCTTCTCATTTTGTTTTATAGCATTGTAACAGATGTATGAGAGCAAAAAGAGCTCAAATTCCAATTTATTTCATCCCCATCTTTCAGTTTCTCTCTTTGTCACACCCTTTTTTCCTCTCATTTATGATTTCTACATTAGTCCCAACCGTGAGGTTCAGTTTGGACTGGTTTTCCACCCGACCCAGTTTGATTAATGATTCTAGGTGAGGTAGCATCAGTGCTGCCTTGTCCTTGTGTTCATCACACACTCGTGCAAACACTGTGACTCACATACACAGACATTGCCACTCTTTGCCACCAGAGCAGCCCTGTAATTGATGACAGAGGCCTAACATTTGCAAACCAAATGTAAAAGAGAGAGACAGAGCAAACTCCATTTCTAACACCTCTCAACCTCTCCCTCTTCACTTCTCCTTTTATATCATACCTCTCTACATCCTCTTACTGTCTATACACCCACTCTTTCATTAGTGGTTTGTCACATTGATATGATGGGCCATGGCAGCGTTGTGACATGCTCAGGAGGCAGTATAAATATTTGATTAGCCCTAATGGAAATCGTCACTGTGCGCTAATTGCACCACACATTATCTGAGGTGCAGTATCAGCAGCGGACATCCCCTTTGATCCTCCCTCAGTCTAATGCTCTCCTCTTCCTTTAACCCATCTCATCCTCTCATTCTTTTGTTTATGCAGTTTATTTTGGGTCATTTGTCATTATCGGACCGCCCCCTCCATTCTGCTTCCCTGCCTTTACTTGTCATTACTCTCTCTCATCGTTATCTTTCATTCAGCACACACTGACATCTCTGTCTGCCTCCTTCTTGTGTTGTTGATGGTCTTCTGCAGCCATGCTTAATCAGTGAGGTAGCTGCAGCTAAATAGCTGTAAGAACCACATACACACTTAATACTCAGAGGAGACTGAAGCATAATACATAAAAGGACAAACATGTAGAGACTTGTCCTTCTGCTGCTCATGATTAAAACTAGCTATTAAATGGACATTAAATTAAATTAAGCCACAAAATGGCTACATAAATAGATTACACATATATTTTTACCATTATGTCAGCAGATGTATTTAGTTGATTGAATGGAGAAAAAAGCACAACACAGTAAAAATAACTTTAATGTCCATTTTTTGTATTAATGCTTTAAATAGATTTTTGAAAACTTTGTAATAAGCAATAATTGTTTTGTGAATTACCACACATTCTTTTCACTTTCACCTAAAAAGCTAGAAAAGCTCAAAAATATATATAAATTTAAAGTGATGAACATCACTTTTCTTATGTTTTATGATCAAAGTGTGTCCATAAATCAGACAGTAAACCCCCTCTCCTCCCCACCACCTTTAGTCATACTGTTTGTGTTTACTTGTTGTTATTTATGCTGTGTCTCCGGCAAAGATCTGTCACATTGTTTGGTTTTGCTTCCTTTTTCTTTTTGTCTTTCTCTCACCCTCCCTGGGACGTTTCCATTTAGCCAGAGACAAAACAAGTTAATGAGATCGGAAGTGCGGGCCTATCAATGGGGAATCAGTATTCAGATCAACACCTAGTCTGGACACAAACAGCAGGAAGGCAAACAAGACCCACTGCTGAATGGGAGGACAGGACAGGGAAAAGAGCCAGAAAGAAGCTCTGAAAGAGAAGGAGAGCATGTAGTCAGTGAGATGGACCTACATACTGTTGTTTTTGGTTTTGATTTCTTATTTGGTTGAATTTCACTGGTCCAAAATTACATTTTGATCAGTGGTTTTCTGCAGTTATTCACCCTTACACATTCATTACTGAGGAACACATTTTAGTGATAAATTCAAAAGTAATTAATTACATACTTTTGTTTTACAGACTATAATCAATATACGGATACTTTATATATTACTTGCTTTTTTCAACAAGTTAGTTTAAAAGTTTTCTATATATCCCAACTCAAGCATTAGTGTAAAAAGATCAAATACATATGACAAAGAAAGATGAATATTTTAAGATTTATTTGTTAAAAGGTAACAATTCTGCAGTATGAATTGAAAGCTATGTGAAACTGCCTTCCTTCCAAACATAGAGGAAACAATACATTTCTCAGCATCCAGTTGTGTTCCTAGAAAAAGCAGGATTACATTCCCAGAACTTTTTTGTGAAGCAAATCTGTTTTAAAAAGTTTTAGAAATGTATAACTTCCTAAAATTTAAAACCTTAAAATAACATTAAACAAATTAAAAAGAAAGCATCATTTGGCCTAAGTGCAGTACATTAGGAATGAGCTTTTTTTTTTCCTTTTTTCAGCAAACATACTACTTCCCTCATCTGTACAGAGCAAACATTTGGTGGAGCTTGAAGGGAGAACAAACCTTGATATTGTACATCGGTTCATGTCAGTAGAGTGAACAACATATGCTCTTAATGTCTGAGAAGTCATGATGGAAGTACCTCTGCTCCTGTGGTCTATCCGTTTATGCACAGCCAGTAAGCAATGGACTTAAGAAATAAAATAAATACATGAATGAATAAATTAGTTAGACATAATAAAATAAATGCCAGCGCTAATTTCAAAACCCGTTAATGTAATAATTATACACTGCTCTGTTTTGCAAGTGAATATATATCTCCATAGACTAAGATGTATATAATAAAGCTACACTGTCTGAATATCATGTATTAATATCTATATTTTGGTTTGGGGTTGTTTATTAAGTATAGTCTACTAATCTTCTCCTTCCCTATTCTGCTAAATCCAAACACCAAAGTAAAATATATATAAGCACCCCACCATAACATGATCCCAATGATCTAAATCAAGCTTAACAAGCTTAAGTAAAACTCAAGGTCAGCTAAGTGGGCCACTTCCTACAACAATTAGGAATTATCTGTTAACTACTAGCTGCTGTTTTCTACATAAAAAAGAACTAAAATTTATATAGTGACCAGCTTATTTAAAAATTGAGCATGTAGCATGTATTGACTGACAACAATAACTTGGCTCTTTCTAAGTTTTGAATATTCAAAAATATTATGGCAGTGTACCTCTGCCCTGTGCTCTAAAAAAGCAGTACATATTGTCACGATTATGCAGTCTGTATAGAATTTGTATTGCTGCTTGCCTCACAAATTGGAAATAATTCTTTGTTTCCACACATTTTCAGATATTTAGTAATTGGTTGCACATATACCAGCACATGCATCAAATATGAAAGTGGAGGAGAGGCATAGAGAACAGAGGAGAAGGAGGTGGGGAGGGTGTGGAGCAAAGCTCCCATTATCTCGTGCAGAGGGCCACCTGAGCTAAAGACAGCCATTTGTTCCCAAATCGACCTGTCGACCCCCACCTAATTACAAGCCAATTATTTCCAAATGGACCACGCTAACCCTACACCCTGCACACTTATAGAGGAGAGGAACAAAATTGCTTGTCTCTCTCTGTCTTTTTTCCCCTTTTCTGTCCAGTACTACTTCTTTTTCTCATCTTTCTCTCTGTTTCAAGGTTTTGTAGTCAGCCAGAGATCTTTTCGAACATATTGTTGTAAGTCTTGCGGTTAGATTCCCTACTGCCTACTCAGTGACCCAAACACATGAAGACATATGTGAGTTTTGATGTATTCCCTGTTAAATCTTGTTTAGTGTTTATGTGTTAATTAAGTGGTTTAATTATTGAATGAATTGACAAACAACTTCTGTGCATGTGTGATGTTAAATGTGCATGTTTGTATTCTATAAATAGCCATACAAGCAAATACGTATTAGATTTCAAAGAACAGAGAACACAGACGTTTTCAGACAGAGAACACAAGCACTTCATAGCATCATATCTCTATATTCTCTGTGTCTCCCTCTCCTTTGCTCGCCGTCTCTCTGGCACCGGCCAGTCTCAGCAGGCCGATATGTATCGATAGGTCCGGCATGCAGGAGCCACCCAGAGGAGAAGAAGGCTGTGCCCCTGTTCCCAGAATTCTTTGTGGTTAGCTTCCATTGTTCACAACCACTTGTATACAGTATTGTCAGACAGATTGTGGGCCTCCGCTCTGCCTCGATCCGAGGACAGCTAGCGAGCAAACAGCACAGTAGAGGTAGAGAGGATGAGGAGGAGGAGGAAGAGAGCATTGTGTCCCATACTTGCCATTCTCCTGCCTTCCCATCTGTTTCCTTCTCTTCCTTCCTGTTTCTGTGGGATAATGAGCAGCTCCACCACAGCTCCTAATAGGGGAAGTCATGGTCGGGAAATACGATGGATCGGTTTGAGATATCATCTGACTGAGTGGTGCAATAGTTTTGAACTCTGACACCTAGCTGTAGCAGGCTGACTTTGATCACTTTGGGACAGATTGAATGAGGGTGTTTGTGTATGTACTTCACTCTTTTTCTTTTTTTAGCTGAATTGAGATGTGATTATTAGTTACATTGCTGATCACTTTTTATTATTCAACATTTACAAAGTGAATTATTCTCAATGTATCTTTTAAACTTATTACACTGATATCATAAATTAGTTCTAAACGGTTTTTATTTTTTTATTGATCAGTTGTTCAATTAACTCATTATTAATGAGTTATTCTAATTATTCTACTCACATTGCCTCAAATACTAAGAAAAACATTTATATATAATTCATGCCATATCCAATGACAGTTTTAAAATATTTTTTATGCGATGACTTTCTGTATTTAAATCAGTCAGCCTCAACAATAATCTTCCAAGTTGCAATTTTGTGCCTTAATGAAGAAGTGCAAAAACAAGAAAAGCTAAAGAGCTTTGAAATGTCCCAGAAGCATTTAAAGAAAAAGACAAGAAGAAAAGCCAGAATTTTACACATTGATCTTCTATGTTGCATCTAATCATGCAAACAAAAACAGCATTTAGGAAACGCTATTTGCTGGATAACAAAAATAACAATAAATCCCTTTTTATTCTTCTGTTAGTTTCTCCAACTTTATTTAATTACAATTGAATTGTAACTTAAGTCATGTTCATATCAATCATAGCAAAACTTTGATATTTTTCAAGTTTATTTTACTGAAAGGTTTGTGGATAAATTTAAATTCATATTTACAGGTACTCCCTTTTCAGACTATTCTTTTCTTACAATATATATCCTATTGAGTGCCAGCTTAATATCCCCACAGGGATCATTTGGCCTCAACTGATCTAATCTAATACACATATTCTGAAAGGTTCAGAGGTACATGGCTTA
Source organism: Pseudomugil tenellus (assembly GCA_037177515.1). Lineage (NCBI taxonomy): Eukaryota > Metazoa > Chordata > Actinopteri > Atheriniformes > Pseudomugilidae > Pseudomugil > Pseudomugil tenellus. The sequence continues at coordinate 17,249,600 of JBAMHX010000015.1, forward strand.
ATGTGTCTGTGTGTGTTCCGCTCATTGCGGCCTGAAACAAGACTGCGTACCGGCCTCCTGACTGAGTTCGAAGCTAAGTGGATTAGCATATCTCCCATGTCAGCTCCATTCACTGTGACAGCCTGATGACATGGGACTGTGTGATGGCCGTGACCCACCTGACGTCCCCAGCTCAGGCCTCTCAGCAGGTGGTCCCACTCTTGGTGTGTGAGAGATGAGGGAGATTTTTTCCTTCTTTTCTTTCAGAAATAGATGGCAAACATAATTTTATGTGTCTGAGCTGTGAAGAAAAGAGAGTTTTCTTCTTCTAAAGCAGTGGCGTAACTTGCCTGTAAGTGTCATGACTTTTGTTCTTTGTCTATGAATTTGTCATGTTAGAAAATCTTTATCCAATTTATGGCAGCTCTTTGAATGAAGATGTTTTGGGAACTTCAGGAATCAGAGAAGAGTTGCCAGGTTGGTTTGCTCTGAAAGAAACCGATGGGCCACAGAAAGAGAAGAACACACCAGGTGTTGTCATTTACGAACAGGAGGCTACAGCAAGCTCTCCAGAGTTGGACAATGAAAGATTGGACTGGCCTGATGAGTCTGGATTTCTACAGCAACATTCAAATAATAGGGTCAGTCTGGCTTGAGCAACATAAATAGAGCTATCTTGCTTTGCATGAATAACTCCAGCATATGAGTTTGACAGTAATTCCCTAAATACTTCCTTTGATGATTGTTGACAGTAGAATCCCATTTCAAAAACTTCACATCATGTCAGGAAACCAACTATTTTTACTTATGTCCTCCATCATTGCCAGTCTTCCCTGATTTACTCATTCAGTGACAACACCTGAGAAAAGCTATTTCAAATGCGTAAACCACTGCTAAGCACCTGAATGAATTGGAGCAACACTGTTGCTATTCATCAGACCATTAGCTGAGAATTGGGATATTGTATTTGATCTGTGATATATTGTCATCTTTAGTATACTTGGCTGCTTTGAGGTTACCAGGATGTACATCACATAAATCTAAAATTAAACACATCTGCTACCATCTGTCTTGCTCACTGAAACCTTTTTCTAATCTACACTTTTGCACTAGTCTTTTTAGCTCATGTTTTTTGCTTCTCTTTTGCTGTCTGACCTTACAGACTCGTGGTATCCCACGACCCCTCCAGTCATCTTACTCTTTTTCTCACCCTCCTCCCCACCACTATTTTCCACCTCCCTCTCCTCATCCTCCTCCACAGTCTCGTGCCGGCCTAGCCAGGCAATGCTAACATTTTTGTCAGGGTGATTAATAGCTTACTCGATAGTCGTTAATTCACTGGCTAATGACTAGAGGGAGTGGGCGAGAAGAGGAGAGGAGCAAGAGCAAGGCTCATGAGTAATACAGTGATGTGTTGGTTACGCTACTTCTACTTACCCAATGCACACACACACACACACACACACACACACACACACACACACACACACACACACACACACACACACACACACACACTGACACACATATGCTGTTAGATATATAATAACTTTATAGGGAATATTTCATTGAACTAATTTCTGGTTTTATAAAATAGTTGTTTCATATTTGGAGGGACATTTGAACAAAACAGTAAAGTTAAGATTCTGAAATCTTTTAAAGCTCAGGAGATCTATGCTCCTTTTGTTTTTGCTTTAAAATTCTCAGTGAATGTGTGATTTTCCTTAACAGTGAAATGGTCAGACTGAAGACAGAATTGTTAGATTTTATATATACTTCTGATTTATGTTTGAACTCACTCTTCCTGTTAAAAGATTGTGAGTTATGAGGTGGACTTGTTCATTTTTCCAAATCTGTCTGGAGTTAATCTGTTATGTTTTTAGTGTTTTTAAAGAAAGCGTGTATGACTGAACCAAACCATGTTTTTGTGACATTTATTAAGTCCAAAAAGGAAAGATTTACATAAAAATGTAGCTTTTAAAATTAACGCCATGTTTAAAACAAGACATGCTACCAAAAGGATGTCACCTCTTCACCTGTGTACAAGCACACACACCAAACAAGACACACAAGTTGAACCTCTCTCCTTTCTTGTTAATAAGAATGGATGGGTTTGGTCTGTACGCCGTCTGCATTGGTGCTCCCCAAGCTGGCTGTCTGGTCTCCTCAATGGTTTGTTAAATGAAGCTGTTCCAGAAGTGGGTGTAGATACTTGCATACACACACCCATATGCACTTTTAGTTTCAGAAAAAAGAACCAAATGAGGACATGAAAGACCAACGTGTCTGTTTGGTTCTACTTTGTGGAAAAAAATATATTTGCTGTGTCTAACATTAGTACTTTTTTTTTTTAGCAAGAGATGGCGTTTTTCTTTTACATTGGAGTTAAATACATCTTGCCTTTGATTTTAGTCTTTAAAGATCTTACTAGTTGATTTAATAATCTTTTCACTCTAAAGGAAATTGAGCATTCAATAAAATTGATAGAAGTGTTGCTTTACATAAATATTTGACTACGGTGGTGGACATTCAAACCTAACTGCACCACCTTGTTTGTGTGAATGTGCTCTCGCTGTTCTTAGAGACTGATAAACAGATGTTTCTTTTGGTCAAACATGAGACATTTGTCTGTTTGGCTTCTAATAATGCCTTTAATTTTAATAATTTATGTTTCTGAGATTTTTATTTTTTCCCTGATGTTTATTTCAATTCCTTGAACTTGACAATATATTTTTTTTTTTAATGTAAACCTCAGCTGCCTTTGTGATAGTGATTTTTTTTCCCTTTGGTATTCTTGTGGTTTTATTCAGCTGCTTTCATCCCCCACTCCATCTCCTTTTTTTGCTCCCAATGGGTGATGTTTGCACTCAATTTGGCAAATGTAACTCAGTATTGATTATTATTAATATTTATCATGTTTTTGAACGTGTTTTCCTTCAGTGCTATTAATCTGCCCTGTTAATAAATGTCTTCAGCAGCCGGGTCCCCAGGTCCCCCTTGGGAGCACAGGGCCACCATACACACACGTACACACACACACACACACACACATATGCTCTCAGCTGCAGGAGGTTGCCTTCTGTCCTCTACTTGCCTGGAGGTTTGAACCATTATATACTGGCACTCTCATCTTATTGAAACATGGAAAGGCTCTAGGCTGATCAACTCAAATAACATCAATATATCAGCTATGCTGTATTGGAGAAACACCCAAACACAAAAATAGACAATCATTCAATTCTTACTATAGTGCAGTCACCAGATTTCACTCAGTTGTGTCTTGTGTTTATGCAAAAATGTGTAATATTTTTCCATTGCAAGTAATTCATTGTAACATAAACCAATAGGAAAATGCTATTTGACATGTTATATGGACAGATGGCCATACTAGTGAACAGATTAAGGACCATGTCCTGGATATTTTCACGTTTGAAAATATATTTGTGTTGCTATGTATTTTATGTGTAAAAATGATTAATGGAAACATTATTTCAGATGTCAGATTTTTTATTTTGTCGTTTTAGCACCTTAAATAATATTAAAGATTTATTTTACCACAAATATTATAACTAAATGCAAACAAAGACTCATAAAGATGTTCGTTGCATCAGACTATCGAGCTTTCCGTGTTTATTGTGTAAATATTGTGATATTGTGTAGCAGTAAATCTTTCTTTCTTTCTTTCTTTCTTTCTTTCTTTCTTTCTTTCTTTCTTTCTTTCTTTCTTTCTTTCTTTCTTTCT